>OX419603.1:1138050-1738050 GCA_948473455.1 Teleiodes luculella
AATTATTATTATTTGTGATGAATCTTTAGCTAGGTACAGAAGCCAGCACATGCGGCTGGACACTAGCACTACGAATCTCGCTTCTACTGAGAATAACGGCGCTTTCAAGGTCTATCTATATGTCCAGCCGCATGTGCTGGTGCATGGTATTGTGCTTCCACAGAAATGATCATGATGCTTTTCGTGTATGTAATGCACCACCAGTCCGCATCTGATGCTCGTGCGATGATACCAAATCATATGCACCAAATACTCTACAAGTGTTTCGCCCCATGTGAATGCAAATCGGGTAACTTTACCAATATTGGTTCTCAGAAAAACTGACGGACATAGTGGTAACATGGACGACATTCAACGACACCCTGGAGAGTCGGGTGCAGTACGGAAAGGGGACCATGGACAGAGAAGCGCGCGGCTCAAGCGTGATGTTCAAAGATGGCCGCGGGCAGTACATACATCGGGTCACACTCGCCGACCTCGAATATGACACGAGATACTGTGAGTATTCTTTTAGGAGTTAACGAAATATTGTAAAGAGTAAACCAGCGGACGAGTATGGGTCAGAAAGGCCATAAGTAGGGGAGTATTGGGCATTCTAAAACAGTTTTCGGATCATCGTTCACTGGCACTCCGTTCATCTCGCCTCGCTATCGCTCCGCTCGTTTCACTACGCTTAGTGAACAATGATTCGAAAACAGTTTTAGAACACCCAATACTCCGTTATGAACGGAACGGGTGTAGAAAGTGATCAGTGTAAACGAGTCGTGTTGAATACTCACCAGAATTTTTCTAAAACTCTCTCACACACACACACACATCACATCACATTACGATAACTACAATCTCTGAGGGTTCTGGATTGCTAAGATTGCTCCCTCGACACTGACATCGGTTGATTGGCTGAAGTTCGCTGAATTTAAAGAATTATAAGTTTCGTTCATTATCAGCACAGCCTGGCTGGGATTCGTCTTGGTATACAAAACTGACTTGGACCATCATCCGTTGACTGGCTGAAGTTCAGAAAACTTCCTTCAACTTCAGTAGTGACAAGTCAAGGTTCTGGATGACCAAAACAAAATTCCCGACAGTGACATCAAATGAGGGGTTGAAACTTATAGAAGAACTACTTTCAACCTCAGCAGTGTAGGGTTGAGGGTCTTAGATTGAAAAAACTTCCCCCGTCTAGTGGTGATGAAAGAATATGAACAATACGTCAGTATCTCACCACGACAACTTGAAAAGTACAAAACTGCTTACAGTAACATCAATCTTTACCCTAAGTATAAACTGTAAGCGATTAGCGGAAAAACTGACAGCCTTAGTAGCATCTTCCAGCCGACCTTAGAACAAGAAGAATACATATATGCAGTGATTTATTTATTATATTTATTGGGTGTTGAATTTTTATAAATTTATTATTTATGTATAGTTCCATACTCTAAACAAGTGACAAATACAGCAGTAGGTAAAGGATGAAACACATGATAAATAACAACAATTTAATAATTTAAAAAGCTTTCATTTAAATTTATTAATTAAGTTATTATTATTATTCCACGACAATTTATTTGTCACATGTATTATTTCTTAAAATATTTCGTAAATGACATAATGAATTGAGGAAAAAGTGATTTCAAAGATCTTCTGATGAGGTCTGATGAATAAGTTTCTTGTTTACATTAAAACCAAAATTGCTTTTTACGTTTTACCATGCCAAACATAGATTTCGTTTATTAGAGTTCTAACCGACCCTCAGTGAACGGAGCGTGATAACATATCCGCTATAAGGCAATAACTTAAACCCAATACCTTTAATAAAGTTCGAATTAAATTGATGGGATCCGTAGGTATAAATAAACATAGAATTACATTCTACGAACAGGGTTTTTTTTTATGCTTATAATTTAAATGTAAGTAAGACGTATAATATTTGAATTAAGAAAATAAGTCGTCACGTACCTTACTCTCTTAATTATAGTTATTGTTGTTGTTGTTGTTGTTGCTATTACGAGAACGAAAAATCTCGTTGAATATTTGTCATTGTTTAAATTTCAGATATTTATAACAAAATCGTGGTATATTAAGAATAAGAAACATTTATTTGCAGGACATTCTCATCTACCGAACTATAGTTACAAAATATTTAGCCTTAGAATAAAAATAACTTTCTCTCTATCATAGCATAAATAAAAGAAAACTATTTAGAAAATATTACTTAGGTATCATACTGTTGAATGTAGGTCACGTTCCCACGCTATGAAGTATAAATGCAATTCCTAAAGAACCCTAAAGCATCAATGCAACGCGAACATGCTGACGATGACTCGTTTCGCGAAGCTAGGACTTTTGCTGACGACGACGCTCAACAAGCCGGTTCCTTTTTTTAAAAAATAACCCTATCATTGTAGAAATAATAAAGTGTGGGTCTCGGTGATAAAATGTTTTTTTTTTTTCATTATGAGGTTTTCCAATTACAAGTATATTTGCGATAGGTCATTAAAATTTATTCGAAACGAGTTAAAAAAAATGTTTTTGAAATCAATCAACCTTTATTGTACCTATTGTTGGTTCCACCTATTATCGTTTCAAAGTCGGTTAAAAATAAAGGTAGATTCATATGAGCACGGTTTTGACTATGTAGAGTTTAGAGGTATAAATATTAAAACTCGTATAAATAATAAAATAAAACAGATAATATATAATAATATGAGTACAAGTTAAAAGTAAAGTTTTGCTTATCTGTAAAATCTAAGTCTGTACCTATAGGTTGATATATTTCATCGTTGTTGTGACAACCTCCGTGGTCGAGTGGTAAAACGCTCACCACATTACGGAGGTTCCGGGTTCGAAACCCGGCACGGTCGACCTTGGAATCTGGAATGATTCTGTGCGTCGGAAGGCACGTAAAACCTGGTCCCGGCTACTATCTTCGGATATAGTCGTTTTTTATTTTTATTTTATTTGTAATAATCAGGTAACAAGGCTTGTAGATAGAATAATAATATAATTTAAAACTTTTAAAATATTATACATACACTGAATTAAATAAAAAATATGCAACTTAAAAAACTTATTGACACCAAGTTGTTCTATCGTTGTGAACTTACCTTTATATATTTTCGCTGTTGTCGTCAGATTTTGGTTCCAATTTCAATTAAATCAGAATCATTTTTCTGCAAATTATGCGACTTTAGCGTGTGAAATAATTTCATTGAATTTTGCTTGCTTAGGATTTTTAAAATATAAAAGCGGATATGTGTCGTGAATATTTTACATTCTGTGCTCGACGCTCAAGCTGAAAATCAGGACTTCCACTGTGGTTCCGACGACTGCTCACGTCACCCAGTCACCTCGAGCTGCTTTATACCCGTCACCCTGAGGCATCATTGTATCGCGATCATGTGCGTAAGTTTTACATACATTTATATATTGTCCCTGCAGTTTCATTTTCTTTAACATGATAAATATCATTTAAACTACCTATCTTGTGGCAGTATATTTTTGTTTCCTGATTCTCTAGGGAATAAATAGTACCATGAATGATTAATATAATTTGAATAAATTTAATTTCAGGTCTGAACAAAATTATCGCAAAGTGCAGAAGAAGAGGGCAGGGGAAAAATTCCTGGATAGTGACGAGGAGGAATTAGTAAGGTAGTGTATATTTTCTCACATTAAAAAACATTTAATCAAATAAATTAAAAAATCAATATGATACTTTGACCTGTACGTACCCATTTATAAATACAATCTAAACTAAAGTTTTTTTTTTTCAACTTTGATTATAAAATACTTACGGATAATAGACATAACCTAATCTAAACATTAAACTTATTTTAAACTTACTTCCTAAATTTATTGTTTTTATTTTAATGAAATTAATCATTCTCATTTAATTACAGTGTGAAGAAGAAGGTGAAGCCTGCACCCAAAAAAGCAGGCAGGGGAAAACCTGCTCACAGCAAGGACGAGGCCCCCAGCGCGCAGGCGTGGTTGTTCTCCGACGAGGACGAGGACGGCGACCAGGTGCGCTCGAAGCAGGACCCCCCGAACTGCGTATTCTCTAGGCGCGTCGCCGGCGGCTCCGTGCGCCGGCAGGCTACCTTGTCGGGGGACCTGTTAGCGGAGGTCCGCATTTATAACCCGGAGGAGGTTCGTAACCTAGACGGCTACGAACGATGTGACAAGGCCGCAGTTTGGATCAGATATCAGGGGGATTCTCATTCCCCTGAAATGCACGATTTAAGGAAATTTGTTAAAGGCGCAAAGACATACTTTACCGAGGAGGGTAAATTCTTTGCCTCCAAATATAACAAGTGATTTTGTTATTAGTATTATGTATTAGATAGATGTTTATCATATTTTTACTAGGTAGTTTGCTTACATGGAATACGAGTAAGATAGAAAATACCTATATTTTGATATAAGTAAAAACTAATATATTTTTTTCTTATTTTATAGAGTAAACATTCCACTAAAATAATTAAAATATTATTATTACCTATAATAAAAGTTAAAACTAATAAACTTGTACTTTTGATTTAATTCCTTATAGGTAATATTGAATACTTATTACTTGATTAATATTTCACATTAATATCTTAATAATTTACCTAAAAGTACTTAGTAAAGCGTGTATAAAACATGGTTCGATCAATATTTTGCACAGTTTGCGATATATCAGTTAAAAGTAACGCCTTTTCAGCTCATTTGAAGTCTATCTTACACAAAAACAATACTGCAGTTACCGAATGTGATGGCATTGAAAAAATCAATAGCGCATTCCGAAGTCGCATTGCATCTTATCGCGTGTCGTGTGAGGCAGCCGCGAGCGGGAGCGATGATGGCAGCGTCTCGGCTGAGGCACTTCCCCCTTCGCAGTTCCTAGCGCGGCTGCGATCACGCGTCCGCGCCTTACTCTCTGCGCGTATGCTAGCTCATGATAGTGTGAAGGTCAATTTCGAATTGTTTTCAGAGTTTTTTTTGCCAAAAGATAATTCTATGTCTATTAAATCTTTTTCTACAGAAAATATTGTTCTTCATCAGAGTTATAACTTTGAAGACGTATTTTCTAGAGTTCTTCAGATAATAAATAAAAAAATTGAAGAATTTGAGCAAAAAGATAGCGGGTGGGCATTTATGCGAAACCTGTATCTTGAAGTAAATATAAACAAGTATAATCCTATGAGAGCTTCAAGTTATATTGATCTACCAAAGTGTATTAAATACAAACGCGCCTGCATCAATATTCAAAACAATGATAATTTTTGTTTTTTGTGGTGTATAATGGCAGCTTTGTTTCCAGCAAAAAATAATGCCCAGCGAACATCTGCTTATCCCCATTTTAAAACTATACTTAATACAAAAGACATGACATTTCCAGTAGGACTAACAGACATCAAGGTTTTTGAAAAAAATAACCCAAACATTAGCGTTAACGTATATGGACTTCAAAACAAATCAAAAGTTGTTGGGCCATTGTATAAGAGTGAATGTCGTAAGAAGCATCACGCGAATTTACTATTTTTGGAAAATAATGATAAATCGCACTATTGTCTAATTAAAAATTTATCAAAATTACTTCGCCAACAGTTAACTAAACATCATTCGAAAATCTTCCTATGTGAAGAGTGTATGATATTTTTTGATAGTGAAGATAAACTCCAGTCGCACATTTGCAGCGGTGTTAAAACTATTTTACCTAATGAAGGCACTACAATTCAATTTGATCATTACGAAAGAATGCAAAACATGCCTTTCGTTATTTACGCTGACTTTGAATCTTTATTGAAACCTGTTACCACAAAATGTGATAGTGTTGATACCAACACTTTGACTTTACAACAACACGTGCCAGCTGCATTTGCTTACTACGTAGTATGTTCGTATGATAGTTCCCTGAACAAATATATTTCGTATCGCGGTCTGGATTGTGTAGAAAAGTTTTTAAAATATCTTCTACGTGATATAATACAAATAACTTCAGTATTTAATTCACCTGTGCCAATTAAACTGACAGCTGAGGATAAAAAAAACTTTTTGGATGCAAAATTATGTTTTCTTTGTAAGAATCCGTTGTTTGATGATAAAGTTCGAGATCATTGCCATCTCACAGGAGTCTATCGAGGAGCAGCTCATTCTTATTGCAATCTTAAGTTTCGGTTGCCAAATTTTGTGCCCGTATTTTTCCATAATCTATCTGGTTATGATAGTCATCTTTTTATTCGGCATTTAGGTGAAATGCCTGGTGGAATAAAAGTAATAGCGAAGAATAAAGAAAATTACATTTCATTTACCAAGTTTTTCAATATTGATGATAAAGACTGTTTGCCTGTTCGTTTCGTGGATTCTTTTAAATTTTTAGGAACAAGTTTAGAAAAACTAGTAGCAGGCCTAAATAATAACGAATTTATGCACTTATCTCGTTTTTTCCATGCTGTAGATCAATTAAACTTGTTAAGACGAAAAGGAGTCTATCCTTATGAATACATGACTAATTGGAACAAATATAATGAAACTGAACTACCACCCATAGATTGTTTTTATAGCAAATTGACTGGTTCTATCATTTCAGAATTAGATTACAGGCACGCGCTTAAAGTTTGGGATGCTTTTGGTTTAAAAAATCTCGGGGATTATACTGATTTATATTTAAAAACAGATGTTTTACTACTAGCGGATGTTTTTGAGAATTTCCGAAAGACCTGTTTACTGTATTACAAGTTAGATCCAGCCTTTTACTTAACAGCTCCAAGCTTAAGTTGGGATGCGATGTTATTGAAAACGGGTATTAAATTAGAATTAATAAATGAATTGGAAATCATAAGAATGATTCAAAAAGGTATACGTGGTGGTATATGTTTATGTTCTTGTAGATATTCAAAAGCTAATAATAAATACTTAAATAACTATAATCCAAACCTGAAAGAAAACTTTTTGATATACATAGATTGTGTTAATTTATATGGTTACGCTATGTGTGGTTTTTTACCATACTCTAATTTTAAATTACTAAAGCAACATGACATTGAACATATAGACTTTAATAGTTTACCCTCGGATGGTGACTATGGATATATTTTGGAAGTAGATCTTGAATATCCAGAAGACTTACATAGTCTTCATAATGATTTACCATTCTGTGCTGAGAAATTTGCACCTCCTGGTTCTAAATATCCTAAATTAATACCAAATTTATATGACAAATACTATTACGTTATTCATTTCGTTCATCTTCAGACTTGCTTAAGACATGGATTAAAACTCAGAAAAATACACCGAGTTTTACAATTTAAACAAAAGCCTTTTTTGAAACAGTATATTGACATGAACACTGAGCTTAGAAAAAAGGCTAAGTCTGAGTTCGAACAAGATTTATTTAAATTATTTAATAATAGTGTATTCGGTAAAACTTTAGAAGATAATGAAAAAAGAATTGATGTCAAAATGGTAAACGTATGGAGAGATGATAAAAATAAAACGAAGAAAAAAATGTCTGCAGAACAACTTATAGCAAGACCGAATTTTCATAGTGCAACGATATTTACAGAAAATTTTGTTGGAGTTCAAATGAAACCTGAATCTGTTATTCTTGACAAACCTATTTATATTGGATTTTCGGTTTTAGAACTGTCAAAGAGTCATATGTTCAATTTCCATTATTCCGTAATGAAACCTTATTATCATGATAAACTAAGGCTTTGTTATACAGACACCGACAGTTTTCTTTACTCTATTCAAACGAAAGATTTTTACAATGATTTGAAATTAAATTTTCAGTCATATTTTGATACAAGTAATTATTCCGAAGACAACCAGCATGATATTTTAATTCGGAATAAAAAGGTACCTGGCTTTTTTAAAGACGAGATGGGAGGACAAATTATTACGGAGTTTGTAGGACTTAGGTCGAAGCTTTATTGTATTAAAACGGAAGGACAAGAGTTTAAAAAAGCAAAAGGCGTACAAAAACGTGAAATAAAAAAAATTGGATTGAAGGATTATTACAAAGTATTAATGGAAAATAAAATAATACGCAAAAAGAACATAATTTTTAAATCTCTTAAACATGAAATTTTTACACAGGAGCAAAACAAAGTCGCATTTTCCGCTAATGACGACAAACGTATCATTCAAAAAGATAAAATTTCTACTATATCTTGGGGTCACTGCGATAGTTTCTTTTAGTCTGTCGTTGATATTGGTCTAACCATGTGCGAAGGTTACTTATTTGATTGTGTTGTATCCATGAGAATATATAAACATTCAAATGGTATACATATAAAAACTGGTCTTTGGGTTGAAAATGACTTTCTGCCTCAATTAGAGATTAATAATTCACAAGAAACAGTTTTTTTATCTTTGGACGAATGGGAAAATATATATCAAGATTTTAAACATTCAGTACCTAACAACAAGAAAAATATCGACGATATGTATTTATATAAGCTCATTTATTGTGATAAACGATGTACAGTGGAGTTTATAAATTTAATATTGGACGCTATCGTCACTTATGGTATTTGTATAAATTTAAGATTTGAAGAACTTAAAATTGAATATAAATCTGTTATGCTAATTGTTAATAAAATATTAGATTATTCTTCATTAAAAAGTCTATCATGTTTCCAAAACCTACCAAATAATTTAATCAAATTTGCAAATCCTTGTTCTATAACAGAATTAGAAGTTATTAATTTAGGTAGTGCATATTTTTTGAAATGTCTTAATTTGTAGATAAATGTAACTTTGTTGTAATAAAATAAATAAGTAATGTAAAAAAAAATCATATGCGAATGTAATAAATTTTAAATGAAACCTATCAATTTAAGAAATTGTATCTAGTAAAATAAGAAAGTAAATAATGTAAGAATCATTGTAATTTTAAATTAAATCTAAGAAATAAAAATATGATACCTACTACATGTACTTAAATAAATATTTTGTTTCATTTTTAATTACTTTATAGTTCCTGTACAATACCAATTTTAATAAAACTTATAAAGTGTTGGCACAAAATCAAGTTATGACATGTACAGTCAAAGGCAAGGTTAGCTGAACACGCACACCGCTGATCTATCTTATATTCATTCAATGAATATAAAAACGATGTAAAGTCCAAAGTGCTCTGCTTAGCTTGCTTTTGACCGTACCAGTGTCATAATATGCTGATGTTGTATATCCGCAATAGGAAGAAAGGCATGTTAAGACTTGTCGGTCGAAATGATTGCAGCGCGGGGCGGTGCGGGGTCAGGTGGATCACGTGGATGGTGTCTTATTATCATTACATACATACGTAAATCTATTGAGTTGTGATATAGTCACCAGACGTTCTTCATTTGTTTCCTTGCAATCATTGCGTTCGGTTCACTACAATTCCTAAAATGTCAGAATCTCGAACAAGTAACATGCAAACTAGTTACCTTGCTGTGAGTGACGATGAAATTCCTAAATACATAGTGCGCATCGAACTTTTAAAGTGTATAGAAAGTGAAATAGATGTGAATGTGGTAGCAAATTCAAAAGCTCAATATGTTGTGTATAGAGACGAAGATAATATACTGTATAAGACAACACAGTTACTGTGGCAGATCGGTGCGGAGCTTGGTCTACGGAACGAGAGATCGTGCAATATAGATATAACAAGGTATGTTTTAGGTGATAAAAATAAGTCATACTTATTTTTAAACAGTTCCTTGTATAGTTTTGGCTAATGTAAGTATTATTTTGTTATAGACAGGTGTGATTGAAAGGTGGAGGGAGTGTTCGGAACGTCAGACTCACGCGACGATGCGGCCGCCTTCGACGAAGATGACGGCTGCGCTAGCAGCAGCGGAAGAGCAGCGAACCGAACGCAATGAACATTAGTTTAAGAATCTATTATATAATGAAATTATTTTATAAAAATAAACAACAAACAATATTTTTGTCTTTTATTATATTTAAATAATAATAACATTTTTACACTGAGTTAAACAAAAAAGTAACAATTAATTACTAAATTCTTAAAAAAAATCTACATTTGCAAGCTTATCACTTTTACTAAAAAATTTGAACTGATACATATGATTATCAAAAAACCATTTTTGTAAGCAAATACAATTTTTAAGAGCACATTGATTTTTATGAATAAAACAGTTCAATTCACAAGTTTTATATTTTTCTTGTAAAGTTTTCAAATTTGGACAGCCCTTTTCTCCAAGATCTACAATATCACAATTTTCACATATTTTTTTAACCCATTTTTCTTTTTCACTTCCTTTTACGAAAATACTCTTATTTTGTAAATAAAACGGAATTAATCGTTTAAATTCTCTGTAGTCAATGAAGCCATCACTCCAAAGTATTCCTCTGTTTCTTTCTAACCAATTCACTTGCTTTTTCTCTTCCTTTGTTAACGTAGAGTACGCATAAGGTGGTTTTACAATAAACACTTGTGTCCAGTCAATAGTAGCTATGGCAAACTCTTTAACGATAAAATCATTTTTGGAATTTTTGAATCCTTGTACATCAACAAATATAGTTTGAGGTTTCATTATGATATTTTCCTTATAATATTGCTTAAAGGTCTGTACTCAAAAATGCAATCATTAAGTATAAGACAATAAGCTGAAGTTTTGTCAGGTATGTCTCGATCTGCTTCAATTTCTAGCCTCACGTCGACCGAACCCTTAAGAGATTCTTGTTGACGACAGCAATCAATAACAAACAAAGGCGCTATATCTTTAAATTCCTTTAAACTCAACAACGGTGCTGCTCGGCGTCCGTAATAAGACTGTTGAAATCTACAGTATTGTTCATATAATAAGGAAATTTTTTGGTCTGAGAAACTAACGTTCAAATTTTCATAAGGAAAGTACACAGAATTTAGAAATACTTTTACTTCTGTTAAACTGCAATGATCAAATACAGACATAGAGCTCTTTGCATTTTGTTTTCGATCAGTTTGCAAACCTACAATAATAAAACGAGGTTTTTCTATCTGAGAAGATGTCTTAATAGACCAAGTATGTTTTCTTGTTTTTGGAAGTAAAGGATATTCATATAAATCCCAATTTCTGAACGCTAAAGTTATAGCTCGATCTCTTTCTAAATTTTTTAGAAGACCAACCTTTTCACGGTCTGATACTTTGATGTGTGGTACTCGCCAAACAATTTTGTTTATAGTTATATCTTCTAGTACTTCTTTTTCACCTAGTATCAAAGCATTTAAGTTCGTATTACTTCTTAATAAAACTAATTCATGCTTGCAGTTCATAATTATTTTTCTATAATCTTCAGCAAAACCTAGAATTTTATCCAGTGGTATAGATACAGAAAATATGCCGTTGTTCTTTATAGAACTACCATTTAAAGACCAACCCCAAACATTTGCAGGTTTTGATTCACTCTCTGTCATTGACAAATATGATTTCATTGTCGTTGTAATACCAGCGTTTTTTATCTTATCTATTTCGATTCCATTTAATTCATAACGAATTTCTTGAAAAAGGAATAAAATAGGATTGTTAACAAAATTAGTCGTTTCTACATATGTTTTAGTTTCACTGTTGTAAATTTTCACCCTTCCTTCTAGGTATAAAGTACTAGCAGAAGGTAGGATGTATAAATCTTGTTGGTTAATAGGTATTCGAATTTCATCATTCTTGTTGAAACTTGTCACATACGGTTTGTAGGAATGCAATTCGAAGCTCTCTATGCTGTTATCAGACACTGGTGGCTCCAAAACGTTTAAAATACTCATTTTAACAGGCCTATTAATTTAAGGAATTCTTTATTTGCTTTAGTTAATTTTTTAATATTTTTGATGTGTGCTTGTTTTACAGTAGCAACTTTTATACTGGCACTTTTTTGAGATTTGTTTCCAGTTTTATTGAAGTCTATCATTCTTTCTCAGATGAAGGTACAGCTGTATTTCTTCTCCACGTAGATTTATAAGATTATTATTAGAGTCTAATAATCGAATATTTATTTCACTTATTGATTCTTGATTAACAGGAAAGTAGATCAAATTTTTTGGTATTTCCACTATTCGGTACCCCGGTGGCACATTGGGTACAAATTCGTATATGATGTGTCTTGGTATACCGTTTACAAATGAACCACTCACAATATCACATTCTATTCGTACAATGGTTGTAGACAAAATGCTTACTGGATAGCGAGACTCGTGTGTTATATTCGCTTTTAATACCTCCTTACCAAAACCAAATAAACTTGCGCATGAGTTTTCCCTTTCAAAATGAATGTCTTTCGAACATTGTAGCGTAACCTTTAGCGTATTATTATTTGTTGATAATTTTAGTGAACAGTTTTTTACATTCGTTCTTAAAAAATCACTGATATCTTGTAGCTCATATGAGCCTTCTGGTATCTCAAGAATTTCGTGATCATTATAATGAAATTTATTATTTTTGGTATCAATGTTCGGTATTGAATTAAAAGTAGAGAAGTATATCAATGCACACTCATATCCAGTATTAAGCTCCAGAGGAGGCGAATAATGTGTTGATAACACAGAATTTTGTCCTGTTATAGACAGAGTGAAACCCATGTTTGAAATGATAGTTTTCAATGTTAACATAAGCTTTTTATTTATGAATTTTCCAAAATTTTCTAAGAAAATGTATACATAAATGTCCACAATTAACAGTATCAAAACTTTGATACTGATCGTGATTATAACTAATCGTAACACCTTTCATATACTTTATTAATTCTAAAGGAGGTTTCAAATTGCCGAAACTGTCAAAATATTCACAATACTTGTTAATTTTCGCATAAGCTACCCAATGTGTGCCTTCATTATTAGAGTTATCTAAATTTAATATAGCACATTCTTTTTTTTTTGTTTTTCTTGGTAAAGTGTCTCTCATGTATACGCCTCTAAAATAAGGAATATCATAAGTATGATTTAGTATATCGATATTGGTCAGTGCGCGTTTGGGTAGCCGCTTTCTTAGTTTTTTGAAGTGTTATTTAAAAATAGCCCTGCACCATTTTTGTATGGTTTTATGTACAATCCTTTGCCATTGCCAATAGCAATTGCCTCCATCATTTTATTGTGTCGTTCAGATTCAATAAGATTTTTTTGTGCAGTTTTAGAATCATTTACTGCTTTTGCAATTCCTGCAGCTCCTCCAGCTAATGATCCTAATGCTGACAACCCAGCAAATATAGGAATTAAGGGTAATATGCCACCAGTTTTTGGAATAGAAATGATGCGTGGTAATTTGACATTCTTATTTTTCTTGAATATCTTCTTTGCTGCAGCAAAGGCGATTTGAATAGCTTTATTTTTATCTTTACATTTAAAGTTTTTTAGCTCCGATCGAATTTTACTAATAATGCTCTTAAAAGTACGAACACCTGATCCAGCTTTTAATTTTGCTTTCATTATATTTTTTATTAACCAAGAATCAATTTTTTCTCTTTTCCCTGCATCTTTAGCTCGAAGTCTCTTGTTTGCCATATTGATTAAATCCAAATCTGCTTTATGGCGTACGTTTATATCGTTATTAGTGTATGCAATATCGTGGTACATACAAGCTGTGTCTAATTTATTAATACCCCTGTCACCTCTTAACAAACGTTTCCGTAATTTAGTTCCTGGCCCACAAAACTGATAACCAGGTAAATGTAACTCGATTGGTAAATTATTTATAAGGTTATTAAGAAGACCTGCTCCACTCATTGATAGCAGTTTAATGATTAATTAATAAAGGACATCTCAATTTATACTTCATTGAACCAGATTTTTTATATCAACCCAACTATTTTCCTTCTCAGCAAGTCCTAACCACTTTACAAATATCTTGTCATTTTTCCTTTTAATAACTTTTTCTACAAGATAAATATCAGGATATTTCGTTTTCTGTAACTCATGTTCGTAAAATGACCCAAGAATTTTTTCTTTATGCATATCTTCAATTAGGTATGTAACAGGTCTGGTTTTATTAACTTTTATTATTTTAAATATTTCTGTTGACCAATTAGGCGTATAACCCTTAGCAAATTCAGTTTTGTACTTGCTGATGCGTACTTTATCACCAAATTTGTATTTATTACCTGATGTTTTACTATTATTTATCTTTGATTTATAAATGTTTTGTTTTACAATTTGTTCATTATTAATATTTACATCAAAAGGTTTATATTTTGTAGTGCGGTGAATACTGTTATTATAGCCCCACACAATAGATTTTAGATGCTTTCCCACCCATTGATATTTACCATGCAAACTAAAATGTTTGTAAAGTTTTGTCTTTAGTGTTCTTATTACTCTTTCTACAATAGCTGCTTTTTTTGTACTAAATGTCGAATAATGATTGATCTTGCATTGTTTCATTAAATTAAGAAACAGAGTATTATAAAATTCCTTTCCCAAATCCGTTTGTAAGTTTTTAGGACAACGACCAGACTCTGTTAAAATTTGTTTCATGGCTTTAACTGTTTCTTCCTTTGTTTTCGCTTTCACTGGTACTGTCCATATAAATTTGGAAAAAGTATCAATTACTACAAGTATATACTTAAAATTATTATTCTCTTCAGAATATTTTTGCATATCGATAAGGTCAGCTTGCCAGAGATCATCAATTCCTTTAACAATCGTTAACCGTCGTTTAAAATTTTTTCTGGCTGGCTTATGAAGTTCGTTAACTAGACAAAGCTTATTACTCATTTTTAGATAAGTTAACACGAATCTTGAACAATTGATTAATTTCAGGTTTTGTGTAGTAATTTGCAGCAGTAACTATATCAAGTTTTTGTTTGAATTGTTGTAAAGATGAGTCAACTATATTTTTTACAAATATATCTAGTTCCTTTTTAACACAAAATTCTTTTAAAGTTTGATGTAAATATTGTTTATTTACCGCTTCGTCGTCATATACTGGCGTCTGTAAGCCAAGCAGTCTGTTTTGTTTCAAATCATAATGTCCTGTGTCCGATTTTAATAATGCTTCGTTATATATATCTAAATAATCTGGTAAACGTAAACGTTTATGCACATGGTGACCAAATTTATCAACGTTCATTTTTCATAAGTTCTGTGTAAGTAGTTGTTTCCTTTATGAAATTTGAATATCAACTAAAGTGCATTCTATTCGTTATTATATTTATTTACTTAATAATTTTTGCTTCCCGTAACTCTTCAATGATAGATATTATCTCATTATCGAGACCGGTGTTGCCGGCATCTCTTGAAGCGATCAATAGTTTTAATCTCTCTACTAATTCGTTCGGATCATCCCAATATATGAAGTCTGTATTTTCTAGAACTTTCTTTAGCTTTGGTAGACCTGTTCCTTGTGCTAAACTTTCAGTACTAGTTGTAGGGCATTTAGAAAATTTGAATAATGGTTTAACAATAAAGTTATATTTTATACCTTTATTACTCTTAATAGGTTTTTTTGGATCAAAATCTCTTCGGTGAGCATTTGTGTCCATTAATATTTGTTTATAATTTTGTTTATCACTTTCAGTTATCAATTTTAAATCCGGTGCATTTCGAGTCAACAGTTCCATTATTCCTGGGGTTTTCTTGTAAGATTTCCCACCAATGTCAATATGATCATCTCCATCATATACTCTTACATTACCTATCATAAGCTTTCCTCGCTCTGAACGAAGTCCGAAAGTTATGTGATGTATAACATCAGAAGATAGAGACCACGATAATGTCTTTCTCGATGGACTTGATTCAGAATCAAGAGATTTAAAAGAAGCCATACTTGAGTCATTTTGATTCGTAGGCGTGCTAACCATAGTAGTTTCATCCTCTGAATCATCCTCAATTTCATAATCCTCACTGGACATATCATCATCATCAGCATTAACAGAAAAGTTACTGCTTTTTGGTGTCTTAGTTTCATTGGTTAATTTAGTTTCTATGCTCTGCTCATTTATTCTTTTTAAAGGTTCTGTTATGGGTTTAAATATAGATTCTAATACCTCATTACTGTTATTTTTCATGTCTTTCATAAGTTTTACTTTCTTTTTAATATTTGTTGCTGATTTTATTATCTGTTTTTTTATTTCTTTTTCCATTTTTTTATTGTCATCTGACCTACTTCGTTGTTAATATATTACTGACGATTATAACAATGCATCGCTTCATATAAATAATTCATTGATCAAAAACAATATAAGTATCAAAGTTCTTTCTATAACAACCATTATTTTTTTTACAGTCTTTATTAATTACTACGTAACTGAATGGATCTCTCCACACTTCAAAACACATATTTCTAAACTGAGACCAAGACATATCAGAACAGGCATGCTCATCATAAACATGTTTCAGATTGATATCATCCTGTTTGAATAAAATTATTAAGTTTGAATTATCTCTTATTAGTTGCTTAGGAATCTTAGAGTAAGTTTGATTTAAATAAAAGCAATCTATATTTTTATGTCTTCCCATCGCAAAAAAATCGCGAATATTATTTTGATTTTCACATGCAACATCGTCAAATATTATTATGGAGTTTGGTTTAGCTTCACTAGATGATATGACTTCATCATTTTCAAGATATTTGTTGAATGAAACTCCTGGCACCATATCAATCACCTTTTCTAAGAAAATGTATTTTGGTTGATACAAAGACTTAGAATATACGTATAGATTATTGTATCTTAACCCATTTTCATGTAACAAAAGTCCTATGATCAAATTAGTTTTTCCACAGTTAGAAGGACCACAAATTACACATCGTATTGTATTAGGTAATAATTTTCCATGTCGCGAAACATTTTTTTTTTCTACTGAACATATGGCATCAAGCTCTAACGTGTCATTCTGTTTTACAAATTTCATGATTGAATAGAATGTCAAATCAATAAAGTAGACCTTAACAGAGTGAGTCGATTTTCAAGCTACACTACATAATATACTAAAAATAACGTAATGTGTATGTGTGTGTGTGTGTGTGTGTGGGAGAGAGTTTTAGAAAACTTCTGGTGAGTATTCAACACGACTCGTTTACACTGATCACTTTCTACACCCGTTCCGTTCATAACGGAGTATTGGGTGTTCTAAAACTGTTTTCGAATCATTGTTCACTAAGCGTAGTGAAACGAGCGGAGCGATAGCGAGGCGAGATGAACGGAGTGCCAGTGAACGATGATCCGAAAACTGTTTTAGAATGCCCAATACTCCCCTACTAACGTCACGTTGTAAGACTGCGATGCACTGTTTCGCGTTATTTGCAATGTGGAATATATACCCAAATCTCTTGTGAGCTGCGGAGGTCGAGATCTTAGTATCTTAATGAGGGAGCTGAACTGAAAAAGCAAGCATACATATAAATGAATAGATCAGAGTACAATAGCCATGTGCAGAATGTGTCATCCAAAAGAAAAGAATGAAATGAATCTTTTTCACCATCAGATATATATCATTCATTTAGCTCACTAAATGAAAGAAAGAAAGAAACATGAATGAATGATTTATGAGTTTCGTAGAACAACTGAGTGAGATGTGAAGCCGGACAAGTAGAGAGAGGTCAGAGATTGAATTGTTTTGTAAATTTATCGAAATTCAAGCTAACTATATTTCTTCAGTAAAATCCGGAAAAAAATAACTAACAGAACCCTCCTCTATTTATCCCTCTAGCGTTGGCGTTACCCCAGCATCACCGTGATCGAATTTCGCGAATTCAACTATACAGGCCTTTAGTCAATAGTAAAGTAGATTTTGTCATATTTTGTCAGACTTTGTCAAGCAGTCGTTCAAAAGTTATAAGGGCGAGTTACTGTCTCCGCTGGGGGAACGTTACGCCAGCATCACCATTCTTAAAACTCTAAAACTACAGCACCTAGCTCTAATTTGATTGCATGAGGGTTTTGTCAATACTTTGTCAACCTTACATACAAAAATATAGACTTCGTCGTTACACCGTTTAAAAGTTATACGGTTGGTTTACTGTCTCCGCTGGGGTAACGTTACCCCAGCATCACCATTTCTTATATCTCTGGAACTACAGCACCTAGATTGAATCTGATTGCACGAGGAGTTTGTCGCTACTTTGTCAAGCACAAATGCAAAAATCTAGACTTTGTCCTCTAGCCATTTCGAAGATTCCGAAGGTTATTTAATTCCTACTGGTACAGTCATGTACAAAATAAATCATATAGGTACCAACATCAAATATTTTTTAAGGAAAAATGTGATTTAATTATTTACATTCGGTGCCGTTTACTAATTGCAAGATTAGCTGTGAATATTTGAATACGTAAAGTTAAATACATGTACCTATAATAAATTTAGATTTTTTTAACACATTCGTTTTTGTTAGGTATATATTTCATCAGTGTATTTCATTCATTCAGTTTTTGTTTTATAATATCCTAGTCATATACAGCCATGTCTAATATACTAGCTTCCCGTCGCGGCTCTGCCCGCGTTATTAGTTTTTTCCCGTGGGAATGAGGTATTTTCCCACGGTAAAAGCTAGCCTATATTCTTCCGCAAGGTCTATTCTATCTTTGTGCCAACTCCGCCCGATTTAGCATTTTTTCCCGTGGGAATGAGAAATTTTCCTGCGGTAAATCGTAGCCTATGTTCTTTCTTTCTTTCTTCTACTACTGGAAGTCACCGTATATTCATTAATTCGTTCACTTAAACTTCACGATGAACAGCTTTTGTATATGACTGTACTCCTGGTTTTTCGAATAGTATAAGAGTCAACATCTGACTTCCTTATTTATAAAACAAAAAGCTAAATATAAAAATTTACATATTATTTAGAGAATAATTAAACACAATACTTGCAAATAGCTTTTTGGAGTATTATTGGATATTTTGGATACTTTTGGAGTCGTAACTATGTAATAACTATTAATTATAATTACATATATAAACTTTGAAGATTAAAATTTGAAGGCTCATTTACGCAATGAAGTATTAAAGAAACTCGTATTTTACGAAGTTTATTGGTTTACACGTTATTACTCAATCATGTTCAGATTTCACTGTAGGCTCTAGACTATAGTGTAATTTTTGATATCTTTGAAATGGCTAAAGGAGAAAGTCTAGATTTTTGCATTTGTGCTTGACAAAGTAGCGACAAACTCCTCGTGCAATCAGATTCAATCTAGGTGCTGTAGTTCCAGAGATATAAGAAATGGTGATGCTGGGGTAACGTTTCCCCAGCGGAGACAGTAAACCAACCGTATAACTTTTAACGGTGTAACGACGAAGTCTAAATTTTTGTATGTAAGGTTGACAAAGTATTGACAAAACCCTCATGCAATCAAATTAGAGCTAGGTGCTGTAGTTTTAGAGTTTAAGAATGGTGATGCTGGCGGAACGTTCCCCCAGCGGAGACAGTAACTCGCCCTTATAACTTTGAACGACTGCTTGACAAAGTCTGACAAATATGACAAAATCTACTTTACTATTGACTAAAGGCCTGTATAGTTGAATTCGCGAAATTCGATCACGGTGATGCTGGGGTAACGCCAACCCCTCTAGCTTGTCTGGCTCTCTATTTATTTCTCTCTAGCTCGTCTAGCTCCTGAGCTACTGATATATTTGAAAATCAAGTGAGTTAGTGAGTGATTAGCTCAGTGGTACGGACGGACATATCTCATTTTTATCTTTCACTCATGAGCTACCCAACAAGGCTAGAGTACAAAGTGCGAGTTTTTTACACACGAAACGCGCTCGATATTGACAACGTAACGCGCATTTAGTATGGAGAAATTTTGCTTCGGCGAACTGTCAATAGATGGCGTACTTTCAATTCCATAGAAAATCGCGTTTACGCTCTCGATATCGAGCGCGTTTATTTTTGTTACAAAACTCGCACTCGGCACTCAGAAGACATTTATTCACAGCACCTAAAACTTGAGCATAAGCACTGAGTAGGCACTAACAATACAATGCTGTTATGAATATTCACTGATTCTCAATATTGTTAGAAGTCAATATCGCACTTGACTTGACGTCGCTTAACACCATTAGCTTTTACCCCTCGATATTTTAATATTGTTTTTTTAATTTACATATTTTTATTTTGTGCAGTGCCTAATAAGACATTTTACAAATTTTATAAAGATTCTGATTTTAATGAATAAGTTTATCTTAACTTATTAAAAATTAGATTTTGTCATTTCCTGTCCTGGTAAACAGATTTCAACTTTTTAGGGTTTCGTTTCGTAGCCAAATGGCAAAAAACTGAACCTTTATGGATTTGTCATGTCTGTCTGTCTGTCTGTCCGTCCGTATGTCACAGCCACTTTTTTCGTGGGCGAGTCCGACTCGCACTTGACCGCATTCTTAATTTTAAAGTGTGACCGAGATTTGCCTGTGGCAGTGCTTACCTCAATATTTACTGTAGGTGGGTCCGATGCATATTGATAAAAGTGGATTGTTTCCAGCAGGGGCATAAAGCAATTCTCCAGGATAAGCAAGCTTTCTATTTTACTATAATAATAATGTAGTCTTTTTAAAGACGAAAAAAATGCTGTAACAAATAAGACAGTTTTACTATTTAAATAAAAAAAAACTATCATTTTTCTTGTGAACAGAAATTACAAATGTTCAAGAGTCCATGGTCCCGTGATACCGTTTGCTTGCCACAGCTATAAGCCGCGCCAATAATAGACGGCCTCGTAGCCTAGTTGGTAGTACGTCTGCTTACGAAACACAAGGTCGCGGGTTCGAATCCCGCCCAGGGCAAACATTCGTGTGATGAGCACTTGTGTTTGCCTTGTGTCTGGATGTTGTATATTTATACTAGCGACCCGCCCCGGCTCCGCACGGGAAAATGGTTATTGTTGGTTATCCTTAAGTATATTATGCATGTATTATACATATTACCTACCTCTTGAAACACTCTATCTATTTAAAAAAACCGCATCAAAATCCGTTGCGTAGTTTTAAAGATTAAGCATACATAGGGACATAGGGACTGAGAAAGTGACTTTGTTTTATACTATGTAGTGATATGTATGTATATCTGCTCTCTGACACCCATAGTACAGGCTCTGCCTAGTTTGGGGTCAGATGGCCGTGTGTGAGATGTCCCACATATTTGTTTATTATATTACTATAGCGACCCGCCCCGGCTCCGCACGGGAAAATGGTTATTGTGGGTTATTCTTGAGTATATTATGCATGTATTATAGATATAAACCTTCCTCTTGAATCCCTCTATCTATTAAAAATAACCGCATCAAAATCCGTTGCCTAGTTTTAAAGATTTAAGCGTACAAAGGGACATAGGGACAGAGAAAGCGACTTTGTTTTATACTATGTATTGATAGTGATAATGAAAAAAAATCCGCTCGAAAGACGCTAGTGGATAAAATGGTATTCACCGAGCATACGGCTGGAAAAAATAAGTGATGAAAGTGGTCCAGGAAAACAAGGTCTTGCAATTAGACCACGTGACTGACACGAGCCTACGTCATTTTACGCTGTTCATCCTTGTGTTTTACACGCATTCAACAAGGATGAATAGGCAAAATGACGTAGAAATGACGTAGGCTCGTGTCAGTCACGTGGTCTAATTGCAAGACCTTGTTTTCTTGGACCATGGTTAGTTCTAGTCCAAACCCGTGGTTCACCTAGCAGTCATCTATTATTTTGACACCCAAAAACTACATTCTTAAAATTCTACGTACCTTCTCTCGATCCCGGGGAACAGAAAGTCAACTTTTCCAAATTTAAAAATGTTAGTTGTTCAAGAGCTGGTAAAAGGGACAGTTGCCAACTAAGTGCAGCAGACACTTCCGTCCAATTCGTATTTTCAGGTGAAGATTCAACCCAACTGGTGGCAAACTCAAGAAGTTTAACTGTATCCAGAAACCGATGAGCGCTGAAATTCAAGATTTTATCACAGAATAAATAATTGTACTAGGTACAGAAGGCGCACTTTCTGATAGCAAACGTGCGAATTTCATTCTAGCTAACACGCCATCACGTCACTAACGTTCAAATTACATTGAACGCGTCGAACGTGACCCTGGCTATAATAGTCTACCGTTTGTCGTTGCGCTCGTATTAAAACAAAATGCACCTTAAGACCGCGCCGATAGAGTCCGTATTACCACAGACGTATTACGCATTACGTATTAGGGCCTGGCCACAGACTCGCGCGGCGGCGGCGGCGGCGGCGATCAGCGGAATGTTGCCAGTAACTAAGAGAACTAAAAAAATTGTTCATTTTTAAAACCCGCTAGAAAAATGTACCACCGAAATCAAGAAATTGTTTTAAAGGCGTAAAATTACCCAACTTTTACTTTTAATTTTCATGCAAAAAGTAACGTTTATCTTATTTTACTTAGAAAACTACTTCAATACTGTAATGTAGCACAAATAAGATTAAAAATACGTAAAAGTAACGTTTTGAGTCATGTGACGCAAAGTGCTCCAAAACATCATAAAATATTACAATACTAAACGTTCTCGCAAGTTTTGCGCCGCAAGTCGCCGCCACCGCCGCCGCCGCCACCACCGCCGCCGCCGCCGCCGCCGACGCGCGAAGCTGTGGCCAGGGGGTTAGCGTCTTCACAAGCGCGCGCGTTTTTCCTACTAAATGGCCCGGGCGTAGGCACATTCTAGAGATCTGGCGCGGACTGCGCTGGGCCTGATTATACTTTAAAATTTAAATAATGGGCATGATTCTACATATTATTATGATTTGATTTTACGCGTAGTTCGCACTAGTTTAGCAAGCATACGAAAACATCCCACTTAAATTAAGCTGAATTTGACTGCTGTGCTGCTTATTTTAAATATCATTCAAAATTAAATTCATTCTCCTTTCATCCTTTTCGATTCCCATATGAATGAAGGACAACTTAAATTTAGAGATTTAAGCGGCCACGCCTGAATTGAGCCATTATCTAATTAAATTAAATACATCAAAATAGTTTAATCATCCACCCGTATACAGTCCCACTCCATATTCGTATTCTGATTTACTATTAAGGCCTAGTTTAGATTATAGGCTTTTGAGTCGAAAAGGTACGACGGCTCAAGCTTCACCGGTCTTGCGGGGGAGCGGAAGACTCTACCCCAAAAAAAGCGGCCAAGTGGGAGTCGGAATCGCCCATGAAGGGTTCCGTTGCAGCCAGTAACATAATATTAAAGTTTTTGTAGTTCGTTGTGACTTTGATCGAAGTTTTAATAATAGTGAAAGGTAAATTGTGGTTTACGATTTATGACGTATTAAAAAAAAACTACTTACTAGATCTCGTTCAAACCAATTTTCGTTGGAAGTTTTCATGGTAATGCACATCATATATTTTTTTTAGTTTTATCATTCTCTTATTTTAGAAGTTAGAGGGGGACACACATTTTTCCACTTTGAGAGCGTCCCTCGCGCAAACTATTCAGTTTAGAAAAAAATGTTATTAGGAACCTAAATATCATTTTTGAAGACCTACCCATAGATACCCCACACGTATGGGTATGATGAAAAAATTTTTTTTAGTTTCAGTTCTATGTATGGGGACCCCCTAAATTTATTGTTTTTTTTTTCTATTTTTGTAATAAAATCTTAATGCGGTTCACAGAATACATCTACTTACCAAGTTTGAACAGTATAGGTATTATAGTTTCGGAATAAAGTGGCTGTGACATACGGACGGACGGACGGACAGACAGACAGACAGACAGACATGACGAATCTATAAGGGTTCCGTTTTTTGCCATTTGGCTACGGAACCCTAAAAAGTCATATACCAACGCGTCTAGGGGCGGCTTAAGGGAGCCTCGGACCACGGCCTAGCGCGTTGATATTGAAAAACATCGTGAAGGAGACGACGCCTGAGGGGCTCCGTCAGATTATAGGCGTTAAGCGCTCGTTTACAACTACTATGCGTGCCAAATAAGAATAGGACTGTCAAGGCGCCATTTTTACAGTCCCTCCTTTTCTTATTTGGCAAAATAGAAAAGGAGGGACTGTCAAAATGGCGCCTTGACAGTCCTATTCTTATTTGGCACGCATAGTAATGTATTTTATTCATGCTGTACACAAACGCTAACGCGCGTTTTAATGAACAAAATGCAAGGAGTTCTAAACGCGCGTTAGCAATTAGCATAACGCGCGCTTAGCGCCTATCATCTGAACTAGGCCTAAGTGTACCTGGCTGTAAATAGTGGCACTTGTACTATGTGATGCATCCCATACAAATTTAGAACTTCAAGGTAAGTAATATAAGTAGCACTTTGTATAACAGTGCTTAGTTTCGAGGCGTCCACTTCTCTCACTATGATGCTGTGTAGGTTTAAACAATTACTCAGCCAGTCGATCGTTATCATAGAAAGGTTGCATTCCTTTAATGAAAGCCTTTCAAGTTTTGCGCAGTCAGCCCATCTGCCGACAATAGTGGCACCTGAAACAGTAACAATCAAGAAGGCTTCGTACACTTTCCCACTACCGTCAACTTCGCAACGTTATTTTCTCTTTAAAATAGCGTTCCAAAAGCGTTCCAATAGAATTACATGAACAGAAAAGTTGACGAATTGGGACAGTGGGTTGGGTCTTTATTTCTTTAAAAGTTGTTACTGGCGATCCTACATATTTGTCTGGTTTATATAGTAACGAAAAAAAGTAGGGTTATGATTTTCGAGTGTACGATTATTGTACGGTTCATTAACGTACAATTCTAGTGTGCTTACTTTGCGCTCTACTTTTTACATGTAGAAGCCGCGGATTATTGTAGTTTAGTAGTTTACGAACATCTGCTCAAAACGCACGGGTCACGAGAACTCAGCAACATAAGCGATACACAGCCACGAGCCGCTGCTGTAACACTTTTTACTTAAATATAATATTTTACAATGCATGTGCTCGAAAAGAGCGTTTTTCTAAGCAGCCAAACAGTGCGGAAAGTAGCACTTTTCCGCACTAGTGCTTTTTACTTTTCAGTTTTTTTTTAATTTTTGCTCAGCCTGTCATTCAGCCAGTCAACCTAACATTTCAGTATTTGAGATATTGTTATAACCAATTGTTAATAATATAAAGGGAACAATAAAAATAACAATTCAATAAACGCGTTTATAATTAGTATAATTACTTTAGAAATTGATTTTTATTGATAAATTACGTTCAAATATTAATTAAAAATTTGCGTGGCTGAATAAATTTTACTCATTGCCTTATTGCGATTCGACAGCTTTGCACATGCGCAGTAGATGTTTTTTTCAGCGCGAATGTGTTTTATTTATGAAGCCCGTCATTTATAGGTACGCCTTTTTAATATAACTGTTTTTTTTTCTTGCACAATGCATTGTAAAATCTTGTATGATACACGTGCGAAAGATGATTTCCGACTCGTGTCGGCTTATACACTCGCTCGCTTTGCTCGCTCGTGAATAAAATGACACTCATCGGAAATCACATACTTTCCGCACTAGTATCATAAATAACTATTATGATATTATATTATTTATTTCAACAACTCTTCTAAACGATCGTGTGGTAAAGAACTGACGCCCAGAGCTGAACCATACATTGTTTTGGTCCTTCGAGCCGGACGAAGGCCGGAGAAGGCTCCTCCCACCAGCAGTTCTCTACTTGCTGGTGGGAGGAGCCTTCGCTGTGATTATTTATGCGATGGTAAGATTCTATAAACGAAAAATAGCGAGACGAGGGGAGAACGTGAAACGAAATGAGCAACCTGGAAGACAAAGAGAGCACCAGAGGATAGACAAACGACGACAGGAGGAGAGCTTTGAGATGAAACCAGCAGCGCTATATTCGGTACCCACTGGACCAAAGAAACCGAAAAGGACATTTAACTTCGACCCCATCGAGCAAAACGGAAATTCGAATATTTAATTATTTCCTTGCTTTGTAATGGCTACTGGATCGTTTATGTTGTTGCGTAATTTTTCTATTTTTTATTCCTTTTTTTGCTCCCTGGCAGCATGTACGGTTCATTAACGTACAATTCTAGTGTGCTTACTTTGCGCTCTACTTTTTACATGTAGAAGCCGCGGATTATTGTAGTTTAGTAGTTTACGAACATCTGCTCAAAACGCACGGGTCACGAGAACTCAGCAACATAAGCGATACACAGCCACGAGCCGCTGCTGTAACACTTTTTACTTAAATATAATATTTTATGATATTATATTATTTATTTCAACAACTCTTCTAAACGATCGTGTGGTAAAGAACTGACGCCCAGAGCTGAACCATACAATTATACTTGTTTTTATGTCATATTTCTTTGGTTTTTGGCTAAACCACTTGATGGACTTTGACTGAGACAAATCGTCAGTTTCGTTTTAATAATGCAAGTGAGTCTGGTTATCTCTTTATATATAATATGTCAACGTAGGATTGTAAATACCGTCAGATTGTAAAGTAAATTAACAAAATGGACAGGGGAAAAAATATGGCCCAATCTCAGTCTGTCGACTATAGAGGTAAGCTGAGCTAAGCTAAGCTTGCCTAAACCTTAAAATAAAATAAATTAAAAATTTAAATAACCTCCGCCACAAAACCGTTACTTAATCCTTTCAACAACTAGAAAAGACCTGATAATCTTCAAATGACTGAAGTTATTTTCTTGGATCATAGCTAAGAGCACTCTAGATTATGACACCTGGCAAACATAAAAAATAGATCAATATCGGCGCATCCGTTTAGGAGCTACGATGCTACAGACAGACAGACAGTCATACACACAAACACGTCAAACTTATAACACCCCTCTTTTTCGTCGGGGGTCAAAAACCGTGTCACCGGAGGAAGGGCGACCTTAATATCCGCATAATTAAACCAGTGGAACCAACTTTCTTTAGTGAATTTTCTAGTGAGCCAACATGCCCTGCTTAGCCAAAGGGCTCTGTGGCTGAGGTAATTTGTATAAACTTTGAAATAGCAAAGTAACTGTAGCATTCTGAGCACAGACACAAAACGACAATTTCGTTGGAAAATTTTCAAATCACAATCTGTCGCGCGTCGGACTGTCAACTGTCCGTTGGCTGTTCCTGATTGGCCGTTTTATGTCCGTAGAGTTAGGGATGAAGCACAGGTATCCGTTAAATTAAATAAACGCACTTCATGAATTGTATCATCAAGTTATTTATTACTAGGTTTCCGCCTCAGCCTAATTTTCCCCGTAGGAAGGGATAAGGAATTTCCCTGCAGTGAAAGGTAGCTCTTCAGCGAGCTCTTCTCCACAGAAGACAGCCAAGTTTTTTAAATCGCCAGAAAAGATAATTTAAATGACTTAACTAAGTGATGTAACATCCTAAAGTTAAAAAATAAATTCTTTGAACTCTTTTAACTCCTATTGTGTTATTCAGCTGCTTTCAGCTTCAGATGTATAAGCTATATTATTGTAAAGTTTAATTAACATCCATTCCTACGGAATTTTTTTTTTTGCATTAAAGAGTAACAAACATTCATACATCCATCCGTCCGTCCTCACAAACTTTCGCGTTTATAATATACTAGCGACCCGCCCCGGCTCCGCACGGGAAAATGGTTATTGTAACTTATCCTTAAGTATATTATGCATGTATTATACATATAAACCTTCCTCTTGAATCACTCTATCTATTAAATAAAATCGCATCAAAATCCGTTGCGTAGTTTTAAAGATTTAAGCATACATAGGGACATAGGGACAGAGAAAGCGACTTTGTTTTTAACCGACTTCAAAAAAGGAGGAGGTTCTCAATTCGACGCGTATGTTTTTTTTTTTTTTTTTTTTGTGTGTTTGTTATAAGATATCTCCGCCAATTGTGAACCGATTTTCAAAATTCTTTTTTTAATCGACCAGGTTTACTTGCAGGGTGGTCCCATAAAAATTTCGCTAAGATCGGATGATTAAATTTGAAGATATGAGGAAATAACTCCTCAATTGACGATGCCGTTATACCCGATCGGTAAATTATTTTGGCAATATCTCGGCTTCTTATCAATCGATTTCAATATTTCTATCTACAGGGTGGAATTTTCAAAGCGCTCCTCCAGGGCAAGTACCATAAATAATGAAGTTAGCAAATTTTACTCAAAGGAAACATTCGATTATTTTTAAAATAAAGGAAAACTGCATTCAAAGATTTTTGAAAATATGCCTACAACATCCGGGAATCGAACCGGTTAAAATCCGAAAAAATAACACCCTGTATTTTTATGGCATCAATCGATAGGTTTAATCGTGAGGACCAAATTTGTCTAACAAACATACTAAATTAAATGAAAGAATAAAAAGAAAAAAAAGAAAAACCATATTTTGATGAAGTTATTTTTATTGTCTAATGATAAATGTATGGAAAAGAAGGGAACACTAACTTATTAGTTGTTCGAAATGAGCACCATTCTGATCAATGCATAAATTTATTCTTCTGAGGAACTCATGTAGTGTGGCTTTTAACAGCATGTTGTGGTGAATATTTCTTATTGAATCACAAACTTCAGCTCTTAATTCGTCAACTGTAGCGTAAGTTCTTTGATAAATTAGATTTTTTACATATCCCCATAAAAAAAATCTAAGGGGGTGAGATCTGGTGATCTTGCTGGCCATCTGACTAAGTATGTTTGTTAGACAAATTTGGTCCTCACGATTGACCCTATCGATTGATGCATAAAAATGCAGGCAGTTATTTTTTCTGATTTTAGCCGGTTTGATTCCCGGATGTTGCAGGCATATTTTCAAAAATCTTTAAATGCAGTTTTCCTTTATTTTAAAAATAATTGAATGTTTCCTTTGAGTAAAATTTGCTAACTTCATTATTTAGGGTACTTCCCCTGGAGGAGCGCTCTGAAAATTCCACCCTGTATATAGAAGTTGTACTCAAAATGGTTTCATATAAATTTGGATTATATCTCATGGCGGAGTAGAAGACTAAACCATGAAGGAAGAAATAATTTTACGCGCCCAGATGGAGTATCATGCCTATTTTGTATCGAAACCAATGCGGCCGCTCAGAGGGGTGGGAGGGTAAGGGGAAGCGGGAGACGGTGTTTGTTTTTTAACTCTATCAGTCTCTATCACACATCTTTGAATACCGTACGTTAGAAAAAGATAGAGACATTCATGTTATGACATGCCCAACTAAAAACAAAATATCAATAAAGTATGACATTTATTTGTCTTTATTTGGCATGTAAAAAACAAGAAACTTAATGGTTACTGAATTTGAAAATAGTGATGTGATATGGTATGAAGCGTAACGTATATTTATCGATTATTTTCGTACATTTTATCACGTGGCTACTGGACTTATTTATCGAACTTATATCATCATATCAATGGTGATCAACTTACAACTTGCAATAATATTGGGAATTGCTTACTTCTTTGGGCATTTAGTATTTCGTCTTTTTGCTTTTCCATACATATATTAGGTATATCTTTTATTTCCTAGAGAGCAGCGAACTACCTAGAGAGGCATGGGGACAGACAAATAAAAATACAGTCAAAACCTTGCCAGTAATGTAGAGTTCTTTTTTTTTCATAATTTGGTGGGAAACCTGAAAGCTTCTACCATTCGATACAAAAGTTAGAGTGTAACATAATAAAATCAAGTTTGTTTTTAGCATTTTTAACTTTAGTATTATTTATTGTGAATATTTGTATTAAATTGTTTATTTAATTAGTTATTATTTATAGCCGCTTAAATAAGCATCAACCAAACTCTTCTAGTGGGTGTCTTACTGTGAGAATGGACAACTAACAACAACCCGCCTGCCAACCGTAAAGATTTTTCCAAAAGCCTCCTGAAGGATCCTTAGTCCAGCAGCGGGACTGTTTCAGGCTGTTTGTTTCCATCACTGCTTGGCAATCGAGATGGGGTTCACAGTGGTTGTAGGTTACGCGCCAGGAACTATACATTCGTCTATTTTATTTAAATATAAGCAAGCAAGCAAACGCGCAGTGGATGGATGGATGGATGTTAGGTTGTTTATTATCACAACCCACAACCCTTACCCTAGCGAAGCGCAATTGTTTTTGGTAAGTCGCCGGGAACCACAAGGCGGCGTCCTTCATACCTTATTACCGGGGTAGTCAATAGCAACAACTGCGATCCCTGATCCGTCAAGTAAGCAGTATACTATCAGAAGTGTTGCTTAATACCCGCGTAAATTTTTTTCTTCCTTCATGACTAAAACGAAAACTCTTCAATAAACAACAGCACACTCATTGCGTTGCTTTTGTTATAATTGAAATAACAAGAAATATGCGGTTTTGGTTCATAAATTCTGTAAACTAGTCATAGATTAAAGATTTAAAAACCCCAAGTGAAGATAACAACTTAAGAATTTTTCCGTGGACTAACGGGCGAGCGTCGTCGGTATCGTAGTGGTTTGGTCAGTTGTTCGCCATTCGGAAAACTTAGGTTACAGTCCAATCAAGTATAGCAATGTTTTAAAATTTAAAATTCAAACTTAAAACTGTAAAGGAAACATAGTGAGAAAATCTGCATTAAATTATGTACTAAACAAAACAAATTAAAGTTTTGTGAGTACCTAACTTGTCATGGTAAATTTCCACTAAAAAGGGTAAAATAAAAAGATAATTTAAAAAAAATATAAAACCGCCTTCAAGGTCCTAACCTACACTAAAAAGTTACAAATAAAATATAAATCTAGCTGAAAGCATATCAATTTAATATGGCTATTAATATTCCTTATTTACATAAATTGTAACATCATATAAATATGTGTAGACATTGTTAAACACTTTATCTTGGAGTCGGTGCCAGCTAATTAACATCATTTCGACCAAAAGACTTCTACTGCTAGCAGTCATCTATAGTGGGCTCAGTATCTAGTACTCTGACCGCGTTCTTTAAATTTTTTATATTCAACGATCTGAACTTTTGAAATCAGATGTGGTTCCGATTAAATAGCTAGCCTCAACTGGCACCAACTCCAAGGTGAAGTGTTTAACAATGTCTACACATATTTATATGATGTTACAATTTATGTAAATAAGGAATATTAATAGCCATATTAAATTGATATGCTTTCAGCTAGATTTATATTTTATTTGTAACTTTTTAGTGTAGGTTAGGACCTTGAAGGCGGTTTTATATATTTTTTAAATTATCTTTTTGTGAAGCAGGATACTCGTAGTAGGATAGTTGGTTCATCACTTACTGTCAAAGTATGCTTCACTCAAATTGCGGAACTTTGGTTCTAGTGACCAAACAACATCAGTAACATGAAGAGTTTGAATATCATCCAAAAACCCGTTTGATTTCATAAGTGAAGAAGAAAAGGTGATATTATTCACTTTGCAGTTCAGTTCACATAGGCTGACGGTCATTTGATATCCATCACGTTCTAACTCCACTGGTTGGCCGTCAATAATGTCGATTGTTCCTGAAACAACAATATTTTAAGCTTAGCCAAAAATATAAAAAGCTTTTCGGTGTGTGCCACTTTATTTAATGGCAAAAATATTTAAAATCTACAATACTTGTAGTGGCTTCGTGTTTTCTAAAATATAATCGATAAAATATCTAACCAGCTCACAAAATTTCACTACAATCGGTTGAGCATTGTGCGACTTGTACGTAATACTGAAGAGACATAATATTTGACTAAACCGAATTTTTTACATAAAATTGTCTTTTTTCAATGTCTTTTGCACGAAAAGGTGCAATGTGGGTGCGATCCTCTTATACCTCGGAGAGTTGTGAAGTTATCAAAATAAAAAGCTCAAAAGATATGCATTCACGGGAGCTGTAAGGTGTAAAAAGAATTTTACAATGCATGTGCTCGAAAAGAGCGTTTTCTAAGCAGCCAAACAGTGCGGAAAGTAGCACTTTTCCGCACTAGTGCTTTTTACTTTTCAGTTTTTTTTTAATTTTTGCTCAGACTGTCATTCAGCCAGTCAACCTAACATTTCAGTATTTGAGATATTTTTATTACCAATTGTTACTAATATAAAGGGAACAATAAAAATAACAATTCAATAAACGCGTTTATAATTAGTAAAATTACTTTAGAAATTGATTTTTATTGATAAATTACGTTGAAATATTAATTAAAAATTTGCGTGGCTGAATAAATTTTACTCATTGCCTTATTGCGATTCGACAGCTTTGCACATGCGCAGTAGATGTTTCTTTCAGCGCGAATGTGTTTTGTTTATGAAGCCCGTCATTTTATACGCCTTTTTAATATAACTGTTTTTTTTTTCTTGCACAATGCATTGTAAAATCTTGTATGATACACGTGCGAAAGATGATTTCCGACTCGTGTCGGCTTATACACTCGCTCGCTTTGCTCGCTCGTGAATAAAATGACTCTCATCGGAAATCACATACTTTCCGCACTAGTATCATAAATAACTATTACAATGCATGTGCTCGAAAAGAGCGTTTTCTAAGCAGCCAAATAGTGCGGAAAGTAGCACTTTTCCGCACTAGTGCTTTTTACTTTTCGGTTTTTTTTTTAATTTTTGCTCAGGCTGTCATTCAGCCAGTCAACCTGACATTTCAGTATTTGAGATATTTTTACAAATTACTGATTTACCTATTGTTACGAATATAAAGGGAACAATAAAAATAACAATTCAATAAACAGGTTTATAATTAGTATATTACTTTAGAAATTGATTTTTATTAATAAATTACGTTCAAATATTAATTAAAAATTTGCGTGGCTGAACAGTCATTTTACTCATGCCTATTCGACGAGGTAGCCTTGCACATGCGCGCGCAGCGCAGTACATAATATTTTCAGCGCGCATGTGTTTAAGAAGCCCGCCATTTTATACGCCTTTTTAATATACCTAACTGTTTTTTTTTTCTTGCACAATGCATAGTAAAATATTGTATGATACACGTGCGAAAGATGATTTCCGACTCGTGTCGGCTTATACACTCATCGGAAATCACATACTTTCCGCACTAGTAGCATAAATATCTATTACAATGCATTTGCTCGAAAAGAGCGTTTTCTAAGCAGCCAAATACTGCGAAAAGTAGCACTTTTTCGCACTAGTGCTTTTTACTTTTCAGTTTTTTTTTTATTTCTGGTCAGCCTGTCATTCAGCCAGTCAATCTGACATTTCAATATTTGAGATATTTTTACCAAGGATGTTATAAGTACTACGTACTTTTACAAATTACTGAATTACCAATTGTTATTTAGAACAACGGGAACAATAACATTAACAATTCAATAAACGCGTTTATAATTAAGTATAATTACTTTAGAAATTAATTTTTATTGATAAATTATGTTCAAATATTAATTATAAAGCGTGGCTGAACACATTTTACTCATGCCTTTTGCGATTCGACGAGATAGACATGCGCGCGCAGCGCAGTACCTACATAATATTTTCAGCGCGCATGTGTTTAAGAAGCTCGCCATTTTATACGCCTTTTTAATATAACTGTTTGTATTTTTTCTTGCACAATGCATTGTAAAATCTTGTATGATACACGTGCGAAAGATGATTTCCGACTCGTGTCGGCTTGCTTATACACTCATCGGAAATCACATACTTCCGCACTAGTAGCATAAATATCGATTTCGAGAAAGTAAAAAACGAGTAAAGTGATGGCCGATTAAGTACTAAAAAAACAAATATTTACGATTTTTTTTATTAATTTTGGCGCTCGATATTTCAAAAACGAAAAATGATAACAAAAATCTGAGAAAAATGACTCTGTCTGGACAATTTAGCCTTACGTTTTATTTTCTCAAAGACGACAGCCCTAAAGTTGTTAGTAGAGTGGCGCAATACGCGAGAGAAAGAGATGCAGCAACTTCGTCTTTTCGCCTAGCGCCGTGCGATCTGAATTGCACTTTATTATAACGGAGATACGGTTGCAATTTATTTTAATTATGTCGCCTAGTGGAGCTTCTGTAGGGACTACTATTTGGTATTCTGTGCTAAAACTCCAATAATGTAGCCCAAGGTGTAAAAAAAATACGTAAAATATTCCTAATAATTGAAAATGCTCCGAAAGTACTGAACCGATTTTGGTGAAACTTGGCACAAAGTTAGAATAGACATTAGGAAAGAATATAGGCTACAATGTACCAGTGGCGAAGGGTGAAATTATGGCAAAGGTAAGCCGCCGGCGACCGTCGTCGTCGCCGCTTCAAAACAAAACAAAATTCTTACCTGCAACTGCCTGTCATCCACACTCCTGTGCTCGTACTTTGCCATGTGGCCTAACTGAATGTCTCATTGCATATGAATTAACAAAATTCACAAATAAACACATAAAGATTCGAAAACAAACATAAAATTAACCTACAAAAGTAAAATACACGCACAAAACAAAATTTACATATTAAACTAAACAAGCAAACACACGTATAAAATGGCGGACACGTACTAGCCATTTAGCCATTATTATTTCCGAATTGTTTTTGCAAGTAAACACGGCGAAATGAAAAAGTGCGGTTCGCGGTACTTCTTAATATCACAGTACTACACTTTAAATTAGCATTATATTAACCGTATTAACTTGCTAATAAAAAACGTCTGATTCGCGATGTAGTTTCTTTTACATCTATGATATTTCAATTAGCGAGATTAGCATTTTCTTCTTCGTTTCGCATAAGGCGTTAGAAAAGGAGAACAAAAGGGAGGCTGAACTCTTGCAGCCTACCTTACCTACTTGAAAAAGCATGTGATTATTACTATAAGAGCGTAAGGGACGGAGCGTAGAGTTCGCGAGGCTACGACGTGGCAACGTCGCAAAAAAGTAAGCTAATGGCTCACCGGCTTATTTTCAAAATTGTTATAATATGAAGATCGCGGAATGCAAGGCGCGCGCACTATTAGGTGGCGCGGTCAATGACCGCCGGTCATATTATGGTTGGGCAAATTAAAAATAATAAACTTATTGATTTTTTGTTACGGGCAGGCATATTTTCTGTAATATTAATATGCTTCGAGCGTATAAAATCTATTATAATTAGGAATAATATGAATGTATTAATGTATGTCGGATCGGATTTTCAAAAGGTAAGCCGACGGGAATCGGCATATTTGGACCCTTCGCCACTGCAATGTACCTACCGCGGGAAATTTTCTCATTCGCACGGGAAAAATAGTTAAAGTGGGCGGAGTTAGCACAACGATAGAATAGACCTTGCGGAAGAACATAGGCTTACTTTTACCGCGGGAAAATTCCTCATTCCCACGGGAAAAACTATTAACGCTAACGAAACGCTTAACGCGGATCTATAGACCCGGTCCTTTGGGAGGCGTGCATGGGGCCAAAGCCAACATGTAGAGGCCCGTTTAGTACCATTTGATCTACAATGTGAGATGGCACGCACCTACCGGGGCCTATCCTCCAGCACACTACACAAATGTGCTGGGACAGTCCCCGCTAGCTGCAGAACTATTGCCAGGGAGGGACAAACGTTGGTCTGTTATTATTATTATTATTAATATTTTACTTACTACGGCCAATATAGGAGCTTATGGCATTTACAGAACAACACAAATACGTAAGAAAAATAAAAGTGATCATTTTGTGCACTGAAGCTCGACGACTGTCGTCGACGTGAAAACGTAGAATAGAACTAATATTTAAATTGACACATTAATAATTTAAATCCAGTTTCCTTCTCACACTGCTTTATCAGGTACAGTTTCTGTCATAAGTGCCCGGTGGTCATATAATTTAAAATTACGTTTTAATTCCTAAAGGCAAGTTTTGGTGATGCAATGGTGTTAGATATAAAATAATTTACTTCAAGCGATATTTCATGAATGCTTAAAAAAGTTAAATTAATTTTAAGTAGGTATATACTAATTAAGGACATGACATGACTGCACTTATGAACCTGGCTGTACCTATAGCGATATTATAATAAGTATTTATTAATAACCGGATCTGACTCTTCTGTCTGTCTGTCCGACCGTTTTTTTTTTTTGAATTGACCTATGCTTGAGTCGAAAAAGTACGACGGATCAAACTTTACCGGACTTGTGGGGGAGCGGAAGACTCTACCCCAAAAAAAGTCATATACCAACGCGTCTAGGGGCGGCTTAAGGGAGCCTAGGACCACGTCCTAGCGCGTTGATATTGTAAAACATCGTGAAGGAGACGATGCCTGAGGGGCTCCGTCTCTGATTTTCGATTTTGATTTTGGTCCGACCGTATGTCACAGCCACTTTTCTCCGAAACTATAAAGAACTACACTGTTGAAACTTGGTAAGTATGAGTAGATGTATTCTGTGAGTGAGCCACATTAAGATTTTCACACATAAATAGAAAAATAACAATAAATTTTGGGGATACCCCATACTTAGAACTGAAACTAAAAAATATTTTTTTCATCAAACCTACACGTGTTGGTTAATTAAGGATAGGTCTATAAATATGATATTGAGGTTTCTAATAAAAAAAAATCTAAACTGAATAGTTTGTGCGAGATACACTTCCAAAGTAGTAAAATGTGTGTCCCCCCTCTGTAACTTCTAAAATAAGAGAACGATAAAACTAAAAAATATATATATGATGTACATTACCATGCAAACTTCCACCGAAAATTGGTTTGAACGAGATCTAGTGAGTAGTTCTTTTTATTACGTCATAAATCGTGATCCGCAATTTCCCTTTCACTATTATTAAAACATCAATCAAAGATACAACTAACTACAGGAACTTTTATATTATGTTACTTGCTGCTACGGAACCCTTCATGGGCGAGTCCGACTCACACTTGGCCGCTTTTTTTAATAAGGCATAAAGATTAATAGATATCAATGGAACCTTTAAAAATATGTAATGTACGAGTAATTTATTTGAATCAACATAGGGCATTATTAAACGAATAAGACGTAGTTTAAAAAACTAAAAAACACGCTTCCTGTCCACCATCTTGGACGTCCGCCATATTGGATTTAAGTCACGTGACTTTTTTTTCGTATTCCTGACAGCAAACCCTTTCATTTGATTCCCATATCATGGGGGTGAATTTCAAACAGCCAGTTCGCCATCTTAGGGAGGCCGCCATATTGGATTTGTAATGACTTTTCTTAGCTAGTCATGTATTGTCATCAGAACATAGAGCGTGTGCAAAATTTCATCCTAATCGAAGACCGGGAAGTAGGTCAAATTAAGATTCCAAGATTTTTTTCATACATTAATGGGGAGGCCGCCATATTGGATTTGTAATGACGTTTCTTAGCTAGTCATGTATTGTCATCAGAACTCAAAGCGTGTGCAAAATTTCATCATAATCGAAGACCGGGAAGTGGGTCAAATTAAGATTCCAAGATTTTCTTACATACATAGTTACTTACAAGTGAAGCTAATATAAAGCGTGTAAAAAGAGCAATGACGCCGTGAAGTAATAGGTCAATAACACCACAACATCTATCTATCACTTGGTCATGACTCCAAAAGGGCGCGTAATTTTTTTTTCTTCATTTTTGGAGTCCTTTTATTAGAGTCGTTCGGCAACTCTTCCCTAAACACTTTTTCTAAGATTTTTTAACTTAAGTACAGTCAACGCCAAAACGAACTTTCTAACTCATAGCACAAATTACGTATAGCGGCGGCGGCGGCGCACCTTTTTATTTTGTGCTCATAGGTTTAATATAATAATACTACACACACTTACAGCTACTAATTTTATTGCTTTTATTTGCCTTTGTTATAATACTGTAAAACGTTTTATTTTATTATTACTATAATATTCCATGTACTAACAAAAATCGGAATACACTCGAACAAGTTTTACACTTGATAGTCCCTTATCACATTGGTGACCTCGATGACGTCATTACCATAGAACAGAAAACATAGGTAATAGGCAGCCAATCAGGTTTACGGAAAGACACAAAAGACTTCCCGGCTGTATGAACTATATGGACCAATTATTTTCAATGTGGTCGACAAATTTGTAAAAGGTGAAATCAATATCGAAATTTGTATCGATCTTTAAACATTTTAAAACTAGTCTGTGGACTAGAAAACAAAACGTATTTTTTTAAATTATCTGTGATTATTTCTATTTTTTTTATAGTAATAATAAAATAATAATTGCCTAATATTTGGTTACTATTTTTTGTTGTTGTGGCGTCATACCTATATAATAAAAATATTTCTTTCCTTCTTACTAACAAAAATACAAAGCAATGAATTTTTAAATTTGAATAGGTGTTTACTTGTATCTATTTGTTACCTACTTACTTTAGAACTTAATCATACGATAATTTTAACATGGACAATGGGGTCCTCGAAGGGTGATATTTTGACTGGTCATTATTATCCGAGTGAGCATTGTTTGTTGTCATTTTCATCACATTTATATTAACGAAGGTTCCAAAATCAAATCGGGGACGTTCTGACAAAAGGTCGGGTCAAGAGTACTCTAAACCGACGAGCATGCATGAGGAGAGAGATTAATGAATGTGGATAAAGCGAAAGAAGTATGTTTGGATCGTAGCAAGTGGAAGGAAGTGGCCTCTGCCTACCCCTCCGGGAAAGAGGCGTGACTTTATGTACTTATGTATGTTTGTAGTTGGCTCACAGAAATTCCAAAATGAAAACACGGCATCATTATAAAGTTATTGTCCGTAAAATATGTATAGTATAGGTCAGTGTTTTTCAACCTTTTTCATGATGCGACCCCCCCTGGTATGAAAAAATATTTTGCGACCCCCGACCCTTCGCTTTTTTATCATGTATGTATGTATATTGTGTATGTATGTTACAATATTACAAATAATAATTCCATACGACGTTTTTATGCGTTTTGTACATAATATAGCACGCAAAACACATTATTTTACAATTACATACATCGAATACGTCGCCGATTAATAACTAACGCAATTTAGGTTTTTTTTTAACTGACCTATGCTTGTGTTGCAAAAGTACGACGAATCAAGCTTCACCGGACTTGCGGGAGAGCGGGTGGCTCTACCCCAGAGTAGTCCAACGCGTCTAGGGGCGGCTCAAGGGTGTCTCGGACCTAGGCCTAGCGCGTTGATACGGAAAAACATCGTGAAGAAGGCCTTAGGGGCTCCGTCTCTGATTATTAGTTTTGATTTTGCGATACTTACTAGGTTCATGTAGATATTGTAACACCCCCCCCCTAAATAAAATTAAACGCGAAACCTTCTTAACAAATTTGTTTAAAACGATGATTGAAATCTTACCTTAATGTGGCCAGTGAACGTCTAGTATAAAATAAAGAATATAAAGTAATTAAGTAGGTACATTAGTAAATTCTGCTTGAAAGAGATAATAAGTAAATGAAAGCTGTATTGAGTAAAGAAAGAATTTTATGTTGAATTTACTTGATTATGATAACTTTCTTGGATTATGATAAAAGTAATTATAGAAATTCCTATCAGATATTGTATTATGATTATGAGCCAAGCAAGAAAACACAAAATATTTTATAGAAAGGTAAAAATGAAAAGAAAATATATTTATCATACCCGGCGTCCGGAGAATATACAAAGTTGGAGTGTCTGGAAGGCTGCTCCCACTGCTATACTGCTGATTCAACATCTGTCATCATCTGCTCACCTTTAATATACTTGTTCAATTTTGATTCCTGTAAAGTTAGTTTGAAGATGATTTAAGAGTCTCCACAGATATGCCTATGCAGAGGGAAAATACATAAAGTAATATTAGGACAATTTTTAGATTAATTTAGGTATACAAACAGGACTGTTATATCAGGAGCTCCCTAGTCCAGTTATTTCTGAAAAATAACAAAAGCACTTTATATAAAAGATCTTAGATATTAGAAGGAATAATATATGGGTAAATATACTAATAAATGGAATAAATACTAGTATAATAACATAGAAATAGCTGGGGATACCCTTAAAATCCAAGCTTTCACATATTTAGGAATATGTGAAAATACTTAGCTTTGTTGTAGAATCTCGATGTCTGCTCTCGCCGTATTTTAAACTCCTGTCCTTTTGATCAGGATCCTTTGTTACCTTGACTAAAAAAAACTCTAGGAAAATATATTTCCTTCAAAATGGACTCGACGACTGACGCGTCGCGTCCTATTTCGTAATTCGAATACCTTTGTATTTTATTGCTTGCCCACTAAATAAAATGATCATCATACATAATAATTAGAAAATTAATAATAAATTTACATAAAATAAATTAAATATTTTGGCATGATTTTATAATATTTTTGTCTAATTAAATGTTTATTTACTATTTAATATAACTATAGTTGACGAAAATTACTTCCTGTTCGAAACTAGAATACGGTAGTGAATATTTGTATGTCAATAACGCCATCTGTCGTCAAATTGTAGAAGCTTTGCCCTAACTAGTGAAGGATAATTACTCCCTGCTAATATCCGCCTTTTATTTAGAAAATTGAATGTATTACTTTGAATCTATAATTCATATTTTAATTATATTATAAAGACTGAATAACAGAGTTAATTTGTTAGGTAATTCATTATGGAACGATCCTTTTAAGACTTTTCTTTGAGACAAATAGTGTAAATTCAATTATTTCAAAGAATTATTTCTAAGCATTACTTTAGACTTCTTGTCTTAAGCAAGGATAAACAACTTTAATATAGAAGTTTATCAAAGATCCAGCATTTAGGTATCTTTAGCATGTTCTTTTTGAATTAATATATTCAGGCTTAACTATAATTTTAGTTAGGCTCTCAATAAATAATAAAATCTATTTCCTTTAAATGCTTAGATTTATACAAAGCCCAGAATGATTCCTATTTACCATCCTGCCAAGCTCCATGTACTTGATCTGGTATGAAGATTAGTTTGACTTTGCTTTTAGCACAAACTGAATGATTATTTAATCTGAAAGAAGGTAGAAGTTCCAATCCGCATGGTATGGATGCTTACTACAGGAGTGCTTTTGCTTTTCCTCAGTCAGACTATAATATCATATCATCAAGTATTTTATTCTCTTGAAGATATAAATTATTATGAACTATTATTTAGTTTTGTAAATTAAGCACACAGAAGCCTGATCAGTCAGACAGAACAACAATCATTTGGACTTATTATTCTCAAAAAACAATACATTAAAATTGATTATTTACTTTTGTATCTATAAGTCTCAAGATAGAATCTAGACAGAATCAGAATAAATAAAATGAATATCTTTATAAAGACTTTCAACTAATAAGCATGTAATTAATTTATATCATAAATTTTATAAAGCATTTGTTAAATCTGTACGGGACCCAGGTTGGTACCGTTACAATATGAGCGCCGCGCCGGCGCGCCGATATCCAAATTTTACCACAATTTTCTTTATAAATAATTGATTTAATGCAATTTTTACATTATTTTATAACATATCTATCAATTAATTTGCCTACTGTTGCTTCAAACTAAGATTTCCTTATTTTGCTTTCAAGCTAAGTAATGCCGCGGCTGCTATGAGAAAATTCTCAAAATATTTTATTGTTATGTTGATAATGTAGGATCGACAACAGACTGTGAGAAAAGAACAAGATTGACATTATTTTTTTACTTTATTTTCTATAATTTTCTTTGGTCAAAAAAGAACAAGGTCACGCCGCCGACCCTAAAAACTCGGCGCGCCGCCGCCGACCCAAACCCTGTCGGCGCTCATATCTAGGTTCATGTCGTTTAGTATTAATTACGCATTTGAAGTAATTTGTAATTATTTTAAATTGATAAATTCCTAAAAAGATTAGCAGAACCGCCAACTTTCGGTGAGAGTAGTGGAAGTAAAACAAAGAAAAAACGTCAATATGACGACAGTTATTTGATATTCGGGTTTACTGTGATTAATGATAAGCCACAGTGCGTTTGTATTAACATACAATACAACTGTTCATGAGTATATCCTTTTGTTAAAATTCTCATACTTAATAAATCAATCTTTTTAATCTTTATTGTTTTTTTACTGAAGTAGTTCTCTCGGCCTCTGGCCAGGGGGTCGCGACCCACAGGTTGAAAAACACTGGTATAGGTAATAACAACAGTGTGCTGCGGTTGCGTGATTCACTTTATATGAATATAAATTGAATATAAACTGAATACCTAATTATAAACAATTGAAATTATATTAAGCCTTAACAAAGAAACTGTGAAATTGCATACACTAATAAGGTATTCATGGGATGGTAAAACCAAACAGAATAATAACTATAAATACGCAGGCATAAAAGCCGCGTTTCATTGGTAAAATAAAAGTAAGGGTTACGGAATTAGAATTTGTTATAATATGCAAGGACTTTCACTTAAATATTAAGCGGATTGTGATCCTCGACTTTTAATTCACAGATGTTGCCAGTCTATAACTGTGGTCCCCCGAAACCAACCCCTAAACTATGCAAATGTGATGAAAAAAATGTAAGGTGGTCCCTTTAAGACGATTATTTCCGCATATAAAAAGTTATGTAGCTTCTATATAATTATTGACCGATCGTCATGGTAATGTTGTTAAAAGAATTAAAAAATAAATAAATTGTAGAATAGGATTTGTGTGGTAGGTACATGGGTGAAGCATAAAATAAAATTTTCATTTGATGAATTACTTATGGCAGTCATCAGTACAGTAGGCAGCACATGCAGCTGGACAGATTGACCTTGAGAGCGTCCGTATTCCGTAGCGGTAAAAGAGAGTTTCATAGTGCGAGTGTCCAGCCGTATGTACTGTACATTTAAAATTTGTATTCGTTCTTTGAAGAATCCCGCCTTTTACTACATGGTCAAGCGCTAATAAATAGTACCTATATTACGAGTATATTGTTTATAGGTACATGTTTAATCACGTTTTATTTGACCTCAATACTTTATTAACAAACATGCATTTACAGTTTGTGTTTGCGGTTTTCCTCATTAAAGATAAAAAAGGTTGATTAGATGTGTATATGTGTATTTTGAGCTAAACAAAACCAAAACTAAAATAGCCAAGCAAGAAACTAGTTTTATAATGGGTGCTAAACAGAAATTTTGTTTTACTTGCACGCTAAAATTATTTAAAACTTGCTGTCTGCCCGCGGCTACGCCCGCGTTGTTTTTCGACTTTTCCGTAGTAATTTTTAACGTGGAATTATAAAACGAGCGAATAAAAAAACAACTATGCGACTTTACTTTACATACTGTTTTAATAACTTGAGCGGCATGAATTTGGGTAAGCGAAAAATTAACTAAACTAACGACGAATATTGATTAATAATAAAATCCAGAACGAGCTTACAAAAAGTGCATAGTGAATAATCCATTTCAGATATTAAAATTACCAAGTGAGCGACTAAATTACAAAGTGAGCGACTACATTACCAAGTGTGCGACTGGAAATACAGAGAGGGCAACTGGCAACACGAAGGGCACTGGCTTTGATAATTAGTAATCAGGGCGGTAAACGAAGCGGGGGAACGGGGGTACAGCCCACGCTTAAAAAAAAATCTACCCAGAATCAAATTGGTTGGTTAGGTTAGGTTAGACTGATGTCAATAACAGAGCGGAGGGAACGAGCGTGCCACGGCAGCGGCCGGGGACCGCCGGAGTTTTATTTTTTTCAAAGTTGTTTTTGTATTCGAAACACTTCATCTTATATATAAAATTCTCGTGTCACAGTGTTCGATTCCATACTCCTCCGAAACGGCTAGACCGATTCTCATGAAATTTTGTGAGCGTATTCAGTAGGTCTGAGAATCGGCCAACATCTATTTTTCATCCCCAAAAAAAAAAAAAAAAAAACAAATAAAAAAAAACGCGGGCGTAGCCGTAGGCGGACAGCTAGTTTAAGATAAAATGACGCTCAGTATAAATAATTCATTTGCCAAATATTGAAAAAAATGCAGGACGTAACGTTGACACTCAAACAAATATTAGGTCGCTCAAGTATTATGAAGCTGCTCATTTTGTATTTTAAGTAACTCAAATTAATGTTTGTAAGTTGCTGTTCTGTTGATTTCTCGTCGCTCGCAGTCAGTCGCTCACTTAGTAATTCTATAACCCAAATTAATTAATTTTGATACTTAAAACTGTATTTTACAGTCACTCGTTTAATTACTACCCATTTTTAACTATCTCATGGGAACTATTTAATTTTGAGCGATTAGTACCCACAATGCAGTTATATTCAAATCGGTATAACAGCTTCGGAGATAAGCCAATACAATATGCTTAGCCGTATATCGTTTAAGTTACTATAATTTTTTTAACTATCCTACAGAAACTTTTTAATTTTTCGGGGTTAAAAGTAACTAAGATGTTGACCGGGGATATAAGGTAGTGAAGGTACCACCATTTAAAATTTCATTTTAAGCGGTCCAAAAGTTTCGGAGATTAACCCGTACAAACAGACAAACAAAAAAATTAAAAAAATCTGGATAATCTATAGATATCGCTTCTTACATTCCTCTGAATCGGTTCTTTATCTTTTTTTACATTATCTTACAGAGCGAGAGGTAAATTATATGCGGTTGGATTAATAATTTTTAAGTTTAAAACGTACGGTCGCGTTCAGAAGTCCAGTCATATAACGTGCTTAAAGTTCAAATTAACTTTTTTTCCAAAATCGTTCAGGACATGTTATTTCAAGTAAAACATTAGTCCCGTCCGTAGACTGTGTGTGCACGTAACATACAAAAATAAGAATAACAAGTCTGAAAGTTTGAAAAACTTATGAAATTGTACTGTACAGTAGCCAGCACAGGCGGCTGGACATATTGACCTTGTAAGTGCCTTTATTCCATAGCAGTAGGGGCGCCACTCGTAGTGCGACTGGCCAACCGCATTTGCTAGACTGTACCAACCTATTAATAGTTCAGTGGGCAGCAGGAAACTGTAGCAATAATATAATACAGTAAAGTTACAAGGTTGTTTTATTTAGTTTAAATAACAGTGTTATTTTACATTTTCAAAGCGCTAGTTGATCGTATTACAAAATGATCATTTTCATAATTGTGTATTTGTGTTTTTCTGTAAATGACATTGAAATGTCACTTACAGAAAGATCCGTTTATGAGAGTAAGTAAAATCAGTTCCGTATATCCATTTATATCATTCTGTCTGTCTGTCTGTCTGTTCAATACAGATAGCATTTTCAATCGATTCTCGTGCAAGATTTTATTTTTTTTATATTAGGATGTAACGTATTTTTTTAATTCATTAGTTAGATTTTTTATTGCTTAGGTACATTTAATCACTACATAGTATAAAACGAAGTCGCTTTCTCTGTCCCTATGTCCCTATGTATGCTTAAATCTTTAAAATTACGCAACGGATTTTGATGTGGTTTTTTTAATAGATAGAGTGATTTAACAAGAAGGTTTATATATGTTAACGGAAATGTATGAAATCCGTCATTGTATACAATGCCTAAATTCACCCGGAAATGTATGAAATAAATGATATTAGACACATTTCCTAGGAAATGTATACAATTCCTAAATGGCAATCGGAAATGTAATACATTCAAGATGTTAATGGGTAAGCGAAGAAAGCGGAGCGAGGGGAGGCTATTACAACAGAAGTATATAATAGTACTACTTGTACAGAAGGGATATTTACCTCCCTGCACCAAAACAAGTTCCCCGCCCGATATTCCTCCACTCACTGCTTCCCGTAGGCGCCGCCAAACTCCGCCGGGTGGTGTTGCGTGGTATTCGATGAAGATTAAAGACAATTTTTCTTTGATTTTTATTTACGTTCTTTGGAGTGTCCCACCTGTAGTATTGAGTCAACCGATCAGGCGAACGCTTGCGCAAACATTCAGTGCTTATATACCAGCCATAAATAAGAATAAACAGTTAAATTTTAGCAAGCCCTAATAAATATTTTATATTTATATTATTTTATATGTTACCTGAGTGGCTTTATTAACATAACTATTAATATTTAAAACGGGATATTTACTGTTATACATCCCGTTTTAAATCTTAATAGTTATGAAAACAACCGTGAAAGTTTCAAAAGTTTATTTAAGTACATAGTTAAAAAAAGGCTTTACTTTTACACAAGATTTAGTTATAGTTTACGTGCTAGATACGCTGTAAAAAATAAACAATAATCCATACAAAGATATTATATTTTGCCGTATGATTGTTGCATTACTTCAACTAGAGCCTTGAGAAAACATTGTAATTGTCAGTTTAACAATGATTCTCAGTTTAACAGGGGGCTTTGTTCATTTTATTCACAGAAAGCATTAGTTTTATACATTTCCTAGTACAAGTTCGGAATTTTATACAATTCCTAGGAAATTCATACATTTCCTAGGAAATGTGTGAATTAAATCATCTTTGAAACATTATTTCATACATTTCCTAACGAGCGCCGGAATTGTATACATTTCCTAGGAATTGTATACAATTCCTGGATTTCATACATTTCCTGTAACATATATAATACATGCATACTTAAGGATAACCCACAATAAACATTTTCCCGTGCGGAGCCGGCGCGGATCGCTAGTTTTAGAAGCTAGTGCTAGAGAAGATAGAAATAGATCAGAGATAGATAAAGATAGATTTTGGATATAATTTTTGTCTTTGTTTGATTATAAAATCCTCCGCACGGGAAAATGGTTATTGTGGGTTATCCTTAAGTATATTATGCATGTATTATACATATAAACCTTCCGCTTGAATCACTCTATCTATACCGCATAAAAATCCGTTGCGTAGTTTTAAAGATTTAAGCATACATAGGGATATATTGTGATTTGTATTACATTGTATTGTTGCCAGAAAAAAAAAAGTGGCACACATAGAAAAGCATGTTTATTTGTTTATTTTTTATTAGGAAACCTAGTCGTTACTCGAAAACTAACGTACAAACAGGACCCCATTTTTTGGTTATGTATATATAGCTGAGGACTTGTACTATCAGCGCTGAAAATATTTGACACTTAAAACATCGCATGCTATATATCTGGCTAAGCTTTAAATATTGTTATGTTACAGGAACAATTCATATTATAGAAGGACAACCAGTGGAGTTCGAACGTTTCGAAAGGGAATTGATCGTCATGGTTTGTAAAACGGACTTATTAACGAACTGCAATGAGAATATCACCACTTCAGTCTTTCAATCAGACAATTTTTTGGATGATATAGACAATCTTGTTGTACATGATGTTGTTTGGCCACTAGAACTAAAGTTCCGCAACTTGCGTCGCGCACGCTTTTACGGTAAGTGATTGGAATATGGTGGGGGAAAAAGTCATTTCGCATATTATCTATGTTACAGTCATGGGCGTACCCAGCTTTTGGCCTAGGGGGGGGCAAATCAGATTTTTAGGTAGGATCGTCCGCGGCTATACACACTACGCAAACACACCTACATAAAACATTAGGTACAGTATTGTGATGTGTAGGGCAAACAGCCGCAAATGATCTTGCTTTATATCATCATAGACCACAGCATCTAAAAAGATGTTTGTTACAGCGCTTGTAGGTTTACGAGATTCCGCATCTCCGTCTGTGGCTATCAAGTCCAATTGCAACTCGGCATTTCTTGCCATATCGATCGCAAATAAATCGTGAATCCGGAGCAGAGAGTAACGACGAAGTCTTTTCTGCTTCAGATTTTCGAGCCAGACTTCATCGTGTCTTGCCATTCCCAATTTGACGTCATTACGCCATTCAGGTCCCATTTCGGCGCGTTTCTTCCACCCATCGGTCCAAATTCCAAAGCTGTTCATGTCACGTTTGCAAACATCTCTGAATCGCATAAAGGACGTCCGACTGGTCTCTTTGCGTTCGCTATTTGGCTCAACATGACTCAACGCGACAGTCTCTCAGGGGCGATTCGATGGACGTGGCAAAGCCAACGAATCCTTCTCTGCTTTAGCATAGCAGTATGCTACTGCATCGTGTCTCGGAGAGAACTGCCTCATTGCTCATTTTGTCTTGCCAGGTGACTCCGAGTATTAGTCCTCAGGCAGCGCAGAAGGCGTTAAGCTGGCGTTGTTGTTTAATATAAGTGGTCCACGTTTCCGAAGCGTACAGCAATATACTCAGAACACAAGTCTGGTATTCGAGAACCTCAGTATCGGTAGATTCGCTTGCAGTTTCGCCAAACGCGCGCAAAAAGCCCACCAAAGGTAGTCACCACTTTGCCAATCCGAGTATCTATTTTTTTTGTCATTCGAGAGCGAAGATGTAGTGGTTGAGCCAAGATAGCAGAAATGATCCACAATCTCGAGCACAGCACCGTCGAGAGTGATTTTGGCAGGCTGATCTACACCCTGCACCATGATTACAGTCTTTTTGGTGTTGACGCTCATGGAAAAATAGGCGACACGCGTGACTAAATCTCGTCACCAACTCCTGGATTTTGGTTTCGGAATTAGCATAGCATATGCATGCATTTTTATGTTTATTTAATTTGAATCGCTTCTACTTTAAAAGCAATTTTCGAGAATCTTCTGCAAAACGGTTTATTTATCGTTTGGTCCGTTTTCGTAATTATGATTTTCATAATTGACTATGAAAGAGGAAATTTTTTTCACTGTTTCGTAATTAATTATCAAAAAAGAATTGATTTTCCGTATACGAAATCGAACATTTTTCTGCGTTCGTAGTTAATTACCAACCATATTCCTTTTTCGTAATTAATTATTAAACAAGAATTGATTTTTAAGATACTAATCGAACTCTTTGATGACCTAGTTAGTTATTAAATTCATCAAGAAAGCGATCAAGAGATAAAAATAGTAGCAGAGTTACTGTGAGGAGATTGTTGCACTGTTTCTGTTTTCCACACCCCAAAACCAAAAAATATCGGGTCGCAGGTCTGAAACTATTGAACCGATTAAATTGAACGTAAGTATGTAAATTCGTGAACCAAAGCCATGTAATATGTATTAAAAAACCATCTGTCTGCCCGCGGCTACGCCCGCGTTGTTTATTGACTTTTCTGTGCACAGTTTCCCATAGATATGAGATATTTTTACGCGGTAAAAAATCTCAGATGTCAAACGGAGATATAAGGATCCACCATGAATTTTTTTATTTAAATCGGTCCAGCAATTTCGGAGTTTTTCCCACACAAACAGACAGAGAAACGAAAAAAAAAAAAGAATGTGTTCTATTTCCCTTCTTACATCCCCCCGACTCGGTTTTTAGCATTTTTTTCTACTACCCTCTCCACGAGAAAGATGATGGTGTACAAGTATGTTTGTTTTTATTTTTTCTGATTCTTGTTGGAGGCTTCTGTAAATTGTAATTTAGGTAAATGCACCGAAAGGAAAAAATATTCCTCTCATTATAGCCAATTCGCTGCATATGAACAAAGAAAACAAATTATTTTATCATAGTTAATTACGAAACTAATTACTAATACGGCAAATGCATTTATTGTTTGATAATTAATTACGAAACAATGAAAAATAGTTCCTCTTTCATAGCTAGTTCACTACGAAAGAAGAAAAAAATTATATTATCGTAGTTAATTACGAAACTCGATTTCTAATGCGGAAAACCAATTCTTGTTTGATAATTAATTACGAAAAATGAAAAATTATTCTTCTTTCATAGTCAATTACGAAATCAAAATTACGAAAACGAACCAAACGTTATTTATAACGTCTTCTGTGAAAGAATCGCCCGTACTGTTTACAAGTTTTCGTCCGCCATCGTCGCGCGCGCGGTTTTTTGGCAATTGCACTGTGCATTTTGCCAGTGTGTACTGCGCGGTTTATTTAAAAGTTAGAGCATAAGGCCCCGTTCACACTTTGATTAGTAATTAGACGAGTTCATACATGTTCTGCGGGATTCCAGGGGAGGGCAGCTGCCCCCCCCTGCCCCCCCCTCGGTACGCCCTTGGTTACAGTTAAAACCAGTTTTTAGATAGAACGCGTTTTTCCTAGTTAGAACTAGGTTTTACTTTATGGCTTTGTTAATACTAGAATTAACCAATGCTCAAAATTGAATATCAGTTAAAACTTATATAATATCCAGTTTAATATTATATAATATCCATTTATTCTTTAATATCCATGTGTAACCTAACACGAAGGGTAATGGCAAACGAGCTGGGCTCGCTACGCTCGCCCACATCGCTTCTGCCATACCCTTCGAACCTATACTATCCGAAGTAGGGGCTGTGGTAGGGGTGCCCTCTACTCCCGTGCTCGCTGCGCTCGCACCCGCCTGGTAATGAGTTGAACGTACTTACAACTAGTTTTATCTGAAAATCAAATGAATCAGTAGTAATTTCTAGTTATAACAAAGGCATTAAGTAAAATCTAGTTTTAACTAAGAAAAACGCGTTCTATCTAAAAACTGGTTTTAACTGTGACATCTATAATATAATAAAAACAAAATTAAAAAATTTAAAAAACCCACGCCGGATGTTATAAAAAACAAAATTGAAAATTTTAAAAAACCTACGCCGTATGTTAAAATATATTAGAATAAAAAGGATTAAATAACATTTTTGGAAATCCCCCGACCAGAGTCAAATAAGATAAGAAATATCAAATAAAGAAATCTATAAAAAGAGTGATTTCTCACGAAATCCGCCACACAAACAACTAATTATGACCTTTCTTAGTCCTTACGTATACGTACCTACTTACCTTTTGGTTTCTCGTAGAAATAGACACAGCAATAATATTGATTAATTTAGGTACTATACATACTCATCTATCTAATAATGTAATACAAATCCAATAAAACACGTCGGGGTCTGCCATTCCCTGCTCTGACATTAATAAATTTTATCATACCGTGAGTTTTACTTATCCAGAATCTACATTATATTTAGTTTTTAAGTAATATAAATAAGTAGTTACAATATTTTAACTGAAATTTTTAACAAAGAGAGCGATGGTGGCAGCCCCCGACGTGTTTTATTGGATTTGTATTATATTATTAGATAGATGAGTATGTATAGTACCTAAATTAATCAATATTATTGCTGTGTCTATTTCTACGAGAAACCAAAAGGTAAGTAGGTACGTATACGTAAGGACTAAGAAAGGTCATAATTAGTTGTTTGTGTGGCGGATTTCGTGAGAAATCACTCTTTTTATAGATTTCTTTATTTGATATTTCTTATCTTATTTGACTCTGGTCGGGGGATTTCCAAAAATGTTATTTAATCCTTTTTATTCTAATATATTTTAACATACGGCGTGGGTTTTTTAAAATTTTCAATTTTGTTTTTTATAACATCCGGCGTGGGTTTTTAAAATTTTTTAATTTTGTTTTTATTTTAAACTTTTTGGAGAGTACGTTACTTTTGTTTGTTATCACTTAGCACACTAAAACATATAATTAAAAATGACGACATTTTGTTTTCTTTGTGTTTCGATATTGTATATTATGCTAGTACCTAATTAAACATACATAATTTATTAGTATGCCTTCTTAAAACTAACTGGCGGTAATCAAAATGATGGATGTTGTTTGGATTTGGCAGAAATTTGGTATGTGCGATATTGAGACTTCAGTACTTTTTGAGAACTCCTGTAGAACCAACTTATCTGGCTGCTGCAGGGTCCCTGGTGGTCTACCTCCATAAAACGTATCTAAGAACCTGCTCCAAGATGAAGCCTTTTGAATGCAAAAACCGCATCTAAATCGATTCAGTACTCTTTGAGTACCTACTCCTGTAGTACCAACTTATCTGGCTGCTGCAGGGCTCCCTGGTGGTCTACCGCCCCAAAACATGTCTAACAACCAGCTCCAATATGAAGCCTTTTGAATGCAAAAAACTGCATCGAAATCGATTCGGTAGTTTTTGATAACTCCTGTGGTACCAACTTATCTGGCTGCTGCAGCGCTCCCTGATGGTCTACCTACATAAAACATATCTAAGATCCTAAGTTGAAGTGATACCTTTTTAATGCAAAAAACCGGAACTAAATCGGTCCATTGGTTTTCGAGATAGAAGGCAACAAACAAACAAACAAACAAACAAACAAACAACCTCTTACCCCAAACGCATTATACCGCCTCCGTTCCGTTCCGTCCGTCGTGGGTAAAAATGAATCGAAAAATGTGTTGGTAAACGCATAACTCAACAACGCCTGGACCAATTTTACCAATTCTTTTTTTTTAATGTTTGTTGAAGACCAAGGATGGTTCTTACGGAAAGAAGAGAAAAAGAAATTTAAAAAAAAACTTCATTCCCACGGGAAAAAAATTTAACGCGGGCGGAGCCGCGGGGCGGAAAGCTAGTGTTCTATAAAACTGTAGAGGTCGAAAATATGTACATAGAAAAAAAATGCTACAAATCGATTCAGGAGGATTGTAAGAGGCTATATAGAATACATATCCAGATTTTTTTCAAATTATTTGTTTCTCTGTTTGTCTGTTTGTACGGGCTACTATCTAAAACTGTCGAACCGATTTGAGTGAACCGTTGGAAAGCTACATTCACCCTGAGTAACATTTAGGCTACATTTTACCGCGGGAAAATACCTCATTCCCACGGGAAAAACTATTAACGCGGGCGGAGCCGCGGCGGAAAGCTAGTTTTTATATATTTTTTACAACTTTAAGGAGTTTTAGGTTTTAGGCTCAGACAGAAGTAGGAAAGTGGACGAGACCTTCCTGATTCTTGTTGCTGTTCCAGGGGCTACACTTGTCGGCAGATGGGCTGACTGCGCAAAACTCGAAAGCCTCGCAATAAGGCATTGCAACGTTTTTATGATATCAACCGACTGGCTCATTAATTGCACGAATCTACGCATGATAGGAATAGAAGAAGTGGACCCCATAAGAGTAAAACACATTATAGACAGTGCTGCAAATATTACTTACCTTGAAGTACTCGCATTGTATGGCATGCATCAAATAATACAAGTGCCCCTGTTCACACCCAGGTACATACTTATAGTCAGTAGTGTGATAATTATATAAATCAGCCCCCGTAACATGCAATGCTATGACAAAAGTTTGTCGCACACTTTAACTGTCAAAAAACCCGCCATATTGAAATATCCTCCAATAGGATAAGAGAATACGCACGACAAAATTAAGTCTGTCACGCGTGGACCGGGCATGTTAGAGGGTCTGAATAGAATGGAGTGCTATGGAATAGGACAATAATATAATAATAATATGATAATATTTTATGTTACAGGCCTAAGTCAATAGAAAGAGATTTTTTTACATTTTATGGTTTAATTTTGAATTCCAGCTCTCATCAGGTTCTGAATACAGTTGAACTTCGTTTTGCTACCAGTTTGGTTGAATCTTCACCTGAAAATACGAATTGGACGGAAGTATCTGCTGCACTTACTTGGCAACTGTCCCTTTTACCAGCTCTTGAACGACTAGATTTATATTCTTTGGAAATTTTTGATTTCTGTTCCCCGGGATCAAGAAAAGGTAAGTTGTGTTTTGAGAACTTAGTTTTCTGGATGGCAAATATTGTCAAACTCTTAAGAGTTTAATACTCAAAGGTCAAACTAATATGTATAAAATAAATTGCATAACTTAACTATTTGTTACAGCATTTTTTTTATCATTAAAAGAATTACATTTTAAAGATTGTAAAATAAATACATTACATATAATGGAGGACTGTTCTATGCCCCTGCTGGAAACCATCGACCTCAACCAACAAGGTTTGCACCCTCAACCTCCAGTAGATATTAAGGTAAACACTGCCACAGGCAACCTCTCAGTCACAATATAAACTTAGATTTAAGTTTTAAGTCGTCATTTAAATTTAATTGACAATCACTTTCCGTTTATTATTTATGCACAGTGTGAAATATTTTATTTTGAAGTCAATCAACATCCCTTTTATGTCTGTTGATGTTTATCTAGCAACAGACTTTAGTGATTATGTCTTTTTGCTAACTATATCTAAATTTGTCAGTTGGAAAAATTGATACAGAACTCAAATTATTAGTAATTATTATCATAATAATTGACGGCCTAGTAGCCTAGTTGGTAGTACGTCTGCCTACGAAGCACAAGGTCGCGGGTTCGAATCCCGCCCAGGGCAAACATTCGTGTGATGAGCACTTGTGTTTGCCTTGTGTCTGGATGTTGTATATTTATATATGAACGTATATCAGCTGTCTGACACCCATAGTACAGGCTCTGCCTAGTTTGGGGTCAGATGGCCGTGTGTGAGAAGTCCCACATATTAAAAAAAAAAGTAAAAATATGTTTAAAAGATGCAACGCCTGTGGAGTTTCTTCAGCGAGCTCTTCTCCACAGAAGAGAGCCAAGTTTTTGTACTTACCAGAAAAGATAATTTAAATGACTTAACTGATGTAACATCCAAAAGATAAAAAAAAATTCATTGAACTCTTTGAAATGTTTACTCGGCTGTATAAAACTGATCGTGCCTTTAGCAACCGTTTCGGCAAAGGTTTTACATCCTGAACTGATGGAGAGGACTGTTCAATCCTTTGTTTGTGGTCTTGTATATAGTTGTTGCGAAATATCAAGTTTCTCTCTGAGGGCTTGAAGAAGTAAAATTAGTCTGGATGGCCTTTCGCTTCAGGGACGGATATTGCACTACCAATTGCGAGGTTCCATGGCCCACTTTACGGCACATGAGATTTATTCTATTTCTCTCATGAAGGAAAAAAAAATCCATGCCCATAAATAAATAATGGGCGCGTAAATTTTTTTCTTCCTTCATGATTTCTCTGGTCTAAATTCACTTTTATTTCCGAAGCAATTGTGCACCTCACCAAGGGCTCCCACATACAACTGCGAATTCTCATCGCATCGCAAAAACTTCAGATCTATTTATTATGTTTCTTTGCTTTTTCAGTTCAGCTCCCTTATTGAGATATTGAGATCTCGACACCGGCAGCTCAGAAGAGACTTGACTATATATTCAAGTGAAGTGGGTCGCAATTCATCACATTCCTACTACGTGACGTTCAGTCGCAACGACTTTGTGACTTTATTGAATGTAAGGAATTATCAATATTGTTTTTCTAGCTATCTATGCGTTGTTTTCCGACTTTTTCCAACATAATACAAGAATACATCTACTTACCAAGTTTCAACAGCATGGTCCAAGAAAACAAGGTACTTGCAATTAGACCACGTGACTGACACGAGCCTACGTCATTTTGCCTGTTCATCCTTGTCGAATGCGTGTAATAGACAAGGATGAACAGCGCAAAATAACGTAGGCTCGTGTCAGTCACGTGGTCTAATTGCAAGACCTTGTTTTCTTGGACCATGTTTCAACAGTATAGTTCTTATAGTTTCGGAAAAAAGTGGCTGTGACATACGGACGGACAGTCAGACATGACGAATCTATAAGGGTTCCGTTTTTTGCCATTTGGCTACGGAACCCTAAAAACCGGCCATTTTGAAATTTTCTGTTTTTGGGTTGATTGCTTCCAAAATCTGGGAACCAAACAGAGGTGGGAAAACCGCGCTCGCCTAGTCCAACATTGAGTAAGGAAAGACCAAGGATCAAGTATTACCGTAAACTCCGTTATACTCATAGTTTTAAAAACACTTGTACTTACTTGTTTCACAATATTTAAGGGGAAAAACCGCTTGTTTATTGTGCTTCACTATAAATAACTTTTTATTGTTTTTTAGGGTTCCGTACCTCAAAAGGAAAAAACGGAACCCTTATAGGATCACTTTGTTGTCCGTCTGTCCGTCTGTCAAGACCCTTTTTCTCAGGAACGCGTGGAGGTATGAAGCTGAAATTTATATCAATTACTCAGGTCTACTGTCCCTTGAAGCTGTGAAAAAATCAAACTTCTAAGCCAACGCAATCAAAAGATACAGCCGTTTATGCCGCAAATTTTCGACACTTGCAAGGGAATCAAAACCTACAGGGTGCTTCCCGTGAACTCAGAATCTTGAAATTTGGTACGAAGCAACGTCTTATAGCATAGATAAAGGAAAAATTACGAAATCCATAAATTTTTAGTTACATCACATAATAATATTTTTTTAATAATTTTAACCTTACTACCCATTTCATCATAAACGCGTAGAGGTATTAAATTGAAATTCATACCAAATACTCAGGTCTATAATACCTTTAAGCTGTAACAAAATCAAACTTCTATGTCAACGCAATCAAAAGAAACAGCAATTTAAGCTGCATATTTTGAAACTCGCAAGTACTCGCAAGGGAATCAAAACCTAAAGGGTACTTCCAGTCGACCTAGAATCTTGAAATTTGGCATGAAGCAACGTTTTATAGCACACATAAAGGAAAAATTCCGAAAACCTTAAATTTTTAGTTACATTACAAAATATATATTTTTTAATAAATATAAACTTATTACTTTTTTCCTCATGAACGCGTAGAGCTATCAAGTTGAAATACTTACTTAGTACTTAGTTACTTAAACGATAAAGAGATCTTTGTCTTAAATTTATGCTCCTCCATCTTTCCCCATTGTAATGTTATGAATTTCATTTTGCAATAAGATTACCATAGTTATGACTCGATTGTCGTAATGAAAGAACTTTGTAAACCTTGCAGGTTTGTACGGAACCCTCGGTGCGCGAGTCCGACTCGCACTTGGCCGGTTTTTTTAGTATTAATTTGTATTATTGTAAAAGTTGAGAGTGTTAATGTATGATTGAATGATAAAATAGACCCCTGATGATGCTCATGTGAGCAAAACCGGTTGGGTTTTTCCCATTAAAAATTGTATAACAAGTATACAAGTTTAGTGTTTTTAAAACTATTACCGTACAGACATTTTTATGGTCTCCAATAACGAATCTGACGTGTTAGTATAAAAAATGGAAACATTCAATCTAATAAGATTAATAAAAAAAGCGGCCAAGTGCGAGTCGGAATCGCCCATGAAGGGTTCCATAGCAGCCAGTAACATAATATAAAAGTTTTTGTAGTTCGTTGTACTTTGATCGATGTTTTAATAATAGTGAAAGGTAAATTGCGGTTTACGATTTGTGACGTATTAAAAAAAAACTACTTACTAGATCTCGTTCAAACCAATTTTCGTTGGAAGTTTTCATGGTAATGCACATCATATATATTTTTTAAATTTATCATTATCTTATTTTAGAAGTTAGAGGGGGGGGGACACACATTTTTCCACTTTGGAAGCGTCTCTCGCGCAAACCATTTAGTTTAGAAAAAAATGTTATTAGGAACCTAAATATCATTTTTGAAGACCTATCCATAGATACCCCACACGAATGGGTTTGATGAAAAATTTTTTTTTGAGTTTTAGTTCTATGTATGGGGGAGACCCCCTAAATTTTTTTTTTCTATTTTTGTAAGAAAATCTTAATGCGGTTCACAGAATACATCTACTTACCAAGTTTCAACAGTATAGGTATTATAGTTTCGGAATAAAGTGGCTGTGACATACGGACGGACAGACAGACAGACATGACGAATCTATAAGGGTTCCGTTTTTTGCCATTTGGCTACGGAACCCTAAAAAAGGTAAGATTTGTTTGTTATTTTTCAGTTGCATATTGGCGTTGAAGGAGCAAAAGTAAAATTGATTAACCACGGGCATAACTCCAAACTTATTTTTGAATGCGCTGACAAATTTTGGCTCGTGAAGACTTTGCAAGCAAATCTGTTTACGACTGAAAATTTTATTTTGGAATGCAGAAATGGAAAAAATATTGATGAATTGTTAATTTATGAACACATAGATTGCAAAAGGTTTGTATGTTTTTATATAGGTACATAGGTACTTAGTATTCATTGCCGGAGCTACGTTAAACTCATGAAAGACCACTCCGTAAATCAAGTACCTATTTTTTTATTTCTTTGCCACCTGAAAGCTATTTAACTAGATAAACTATCTTCTTACCGACTGAATGCGTGTGTCATATAATAAGAACAATGAATTCGAGAATCTTAACAGGTTTCCCGTAAACTCCATCGAATATCTTCCCTGCACGTGTTGCTGGGCTGGCCCGAAGGATGAGTTGGTAGCGGACTGCCGCGGCGTTGGCCTTAGCGCCCTACCGGACAACCTGCTGAGCTTGCAGAACCTGACCAAACTACTTGCATCAAATAACACCATCTCTGCGCTGCCAGAAATGCTACCGAATACCCTCAAAGTAAGCATTTTTGTTTATACCTTATCATCATTTCAGCCGAAAGACTTTCACTAATTTGTAGCTGGACAAAGGCCTCCCCCAAAGATCTTCGTAATGATCTGTGCTATGCTATCCGCATCCAGCGGTGTATAATTTAACAGCCAACTTGCACTCACCGAACTATCAGCCTCTAGTCCTCCAACTTGCCGGTTATACAGGTGAAATTGCTTATATCTCATCATCATCATTACAGCCTTTTTGTTTATTCTGGCAGTTGCTGGACCTATCAGGAAACAACATTCGAGACCTGAACAGACCGGCACTGTTTGCAATGAAGAGCATGCGCTGGCGACTGTCTGGTAATCCTATATCCTGCAACTGTGACAACGAGCCGTTGCTGGATATGTTAAGGAATCGAATTCAGCAGGCAAGTAAATATATCTTTAATACGAATTTACTCCTTAGCCTTACCGATAGTGTGCTTGCAATCGAATTGTGCTGTCCCATAAATTAATATTTTGGATTTTTAGTTGTCGTCATATATACAGACTTCAATAGCGCAATCGATAAGGTCAATCATAGTACATTGATAAAAAACTAGAAGTATTTGGTAACCATAGGTCATTGCTGGCATGGTTTGCCTCGTACTCATGCATGAGATCTCAGTCTGTCTCGGTGATTGGATTTGACTCTTTATCTTATTGTGTAGGGTCTGGTGTGCCCCAGGGATCACATCTTGGACCATTGTTGTTTCTAGTTTGTATAAACGATATTGATTGTAAGTATGCCCTCTATGCTGATGATATTTATCATTAAATTTATCGCACCATTAACTGTCATTTGAAATTAATCTCTTGCAAAGCGAATTAAATATAACGTAAATCAAACAGAATGGTATTGAGTTGTAACAAATTACGAGTATCATAATATGAGTTTCACTCGTAAACAGCAGTTACTCACCATATAATTTTTATATAGACGTATTTTTTTATATACTAAAATTCGCTACCTCAGAAAATAGACAGGACAGAAAACTTGCCTTTGTGCCCCACATGAATAAATTGATTAAAAATCTGCCCGTGCGTTAGGGTTCGCTAAAAGAAATAGTAAAGAATTATTTTGTAAGAATCAAAATTTTGTTGTATGATGGTATAGTTCGTGATACATAAAAAGTAAAAGGACTATACAAAATGTCATTTGGGATCCTCATTACGCAATACGCATTGAGATTGTAGTTTGTACCTCTCAGAGAGTCGAATCTATGCAGCACGCGTTTACGAGGCACCTCTGGATTTTCACTGGAGATAACCATTCCAACTAATAGGATATGCTCACAATATTATTGTACGAATGTTGTAAAATATACATGATTATATGTAAACCATGGACGTAGGTACTTAAACAGTTACGTTACTGTTTAAATACCTACGTCCATGGTTTACATCAACAATAAATATACGATTTTTTTCATACAGGTAGAAGACTACTACAATACAGAATGCATAAATGGATACCGATTCAAAACTTTATCAGACTCTTGTGAATTGCATAAGCTTAACGTTTCCTTAGAAAATGAGAAGAAAATCAAAGAAAACCAGGCTCGGTTGGCAACTAAACGCGAAAAAGAGTTACATATTATCATTGTATCTGCAATCTCAGTATTATTGGTAGTACTAGTGGTGCTTGCTGTAGCTGTATACTATCGGAAAACGATACAAATAATTCTGTTTTCTCGCGGATGGTGTCTGTGCTTCATGCGGAAGGAAGCATCGGACGAAGATCGTCTCTACGACATCTTCCTCTCCTTCTGTCACGAAGACACAGAATTGGTGCTCGGCCAGTTGCTGCCAAAACTAGAAACCGAGTATAAGGTTTGTGTGCATATTCGAGATTGGACCCCAGGAGAAATGATCCCAAAGAATATTCGTCAATCTGTAAAAGCGTCAAAGAGAACGATGGTAATGCTTTCAAATAATTTTATAAGGTCTATATGGAGTAACATGGAGTTTGAAACTGCGTACGCAGCTAGTTTAAGTGAAAGACGCGCTCGAATACTTATGGTTGTGCTGGATGATGTGCTGGAGTCAGAAAAATTAAGTGACGACATGCGGCAATACGTGCGATTCAACACTTACGTGCGATGGGGTGACCCGTGGTTCTGGAGTAAACTGCGGTATGCTCTTCCTCAGACGAGGCTACAAGAGGCAACACAACAACACCAACCTGCTGGTACAGTGCAGTTATCCTTGGATGATGCTGTCGACACAACGGGCGTTGCTATTGAAGCTCCACCCTCAAATGAAATGTCTTCTGGCAATAATGATGAAGTAGAGGATCAGAATTCATGAAGTATCAAAATTTGTTCTTGGTGAACGTGCGACTGCGTACATTTTTAGTTTTAAACTTTTTCGCTAAATATTGGTCACGTCAATTTTCAACAATAAGAAAATTCCACGTTTTTTAGCTTCATTTCAATGTGTAATCTGTGCATCTTTATTTTTTTAATTTAAGTGTGGTGGATATTATTTTTCTATTCTCTCCAAAACAAAATTGTTAGGTGTCAGTACTTATCACGTGCTCGCCCATGCTTCTGTAAATGAGACTAGAAAAATAAAAAACTGGTCTGGGGAGTAGCACTTTTTTTATGTGTTTCTGTAAACAATCGGTCGTCAACAGCTCATAAGTGTCCCTACCGAGGGGCTCGAGCCTACCCTGATATTAGGAGTAAACAGGCCTTAGTTTACCACGCTGGCCCAGTGCGGGTTGGTCAACTTCACACACAAACCTTTAAATTACTTCGCAGGTGTGTGCAGGTTTCCTCACGATATTTTCCTTCACCGTAAGAGCCTCGAATGAACAAACATATGAATTCGAAAATCGAAAACACATTGTTACGTGCCGAGGTTTGAAACCGCGAACTTCTGAGTGGAGGGCAATGGGCCTAGCCACTTTGCCAACGACGCTCTTCCTGGGAACAATCGGTATCATAAAATTAGTTCCATTGAATATAATAATATCCGCAATATGGCGAAGTCTCTTATTTTTCTGGGAGCTTTATAATTATTTTGTCTCAATATCTCGATTCCTCGTTGTATGTACGTTATGTTATGATAAAAGTAACAAAAAATACATCATGTGGGTTTTATACAAAGAAGCATAAAAGAGCGACCATTTCGTTTATTAATTTAAAACAAATACGCTCTTTGAAGATCAAAGAACGCATTAAATAATGTCGAAATAACATTACAATGAAATAATTCCGCTTGTAGTGATGGGACATTGCTATATCGATAAAAATATTTTGTTTCATAAATTACGAAAACAGACCAAAGGAGAATATGAGGAACAAATTCAGTTTCAGACCGGAAATATATTTTTTAATGCTACAAGGAAGTGGTCTCTGCCTACTCCTCCGGGAAAGAGGCGTGACTGTATGTATTTAGTACATATTTTTATTTATTGTGTATATTTATTTGTATTGAACTGTTTATTTATTTAGTTATACAAACAATGCAGTAATAAATCAAATGAGTATATTTCAATTGAAATATAAATATACTTATTGTTAAACTTTTTGAAATTTGATACAATATGTATTTATTTACTCTACCTACAGACTTTACCCACGCAAATAGGTAGTAGGTACTGTCAAAATTACCAACGAAATCAAGTCTTATTATAAAATTATTTGTTTACATCTTTGTAATAAAACATCTATCGTATTAAGCTGACGTGTTAAAAATGCAACCAATGCCCATAACACAAGCATTTTACGTGCTTATCTTGGTCATTAATTTGCTTTATAAACAACTTTATATTTATTAGCCCATTTTTTAGATAATAAGCCCTTAAATTGTATTTGTGATGTAATGTTATATTATTTAAATAAATTTATTATTATTTTGATTTTTAGTAAATATGTATATTTTTAAACCTCACCAGACTTATTTAGTATTGATTGGAGTCTATTATTTTGTGGGATTAATCTCAATAGACATAGAAAGACACGCACTTTTTGTAACTGGGTGAGCAGAGTTTATGAAGCTCACAAGAAGACCAAATTAAAACTACATTTAACAAATTGTTTGGGTTAAGATTCGTTACGTAAAATAAGATACACCGATCTTTGTGTAAAGTTCGGTTAAGCTATACGTCTTGCGATGGAAGATTTTGTTTTTGCATCCACGACAATTTATCGACATAGACCCTCACTATGATGTAGGCAAATCTTCCGGGGTGGCTACCCTTGTAATCAAGTGGTTATTTGGTGATGGGGCGCCAGAAGTAATTGTGGGGTCGTTTTCGGTTTATGCACTCATTTAAAGTAAAACACAGGCTATTTTGGCACCGTTGGCGTACGCTATGTTTTGACTTGTATGAAATTTACAAATGCATGTCTTTTGCAGGGATTATCTGCGAAATTTATTTTTTGTCAGTTTTTTCTTGAGTTCTTATTGAACAAACGGTTTCGACTGACGGCCCCGTAGCTCAAAATAAAAAGTTTCAAGAAAGTCCACTCCCGCCGTCCTTGAAATTAACTACCTAAACTTGGTTGACTCCTTGAAAAACGTGTATCGTCATTTTTGTGTTGTGTTTAATTAAACAGCCAAATACACTACAACAGTAATAAAAACACTTATCCATTTTTGTAGCCCATCAACCATCAATACTTGTTAATAATCTTGCACGTGGTCCAAGCTTGTATAGAGCGTGGTCCGAGCGGCCTATAAACGCGCTATATTGAAAAAATTGCTATATTGTACTTACAATAGGTATCTAGTTTGTAAGGCTATTTGTTGTAAAGCAAATAAACTTTATTTTTATTTATTTATTTTATTTCAATCAATTAAATTTATTTCCAGCCAGAAGCGTGTCAAACTTTCAAAATAAGAACGCGGTAGTCCGCCGCGCGACGGGTGGTACCACTGTTAACAAACTCGCCGTAGGCACGTCAGGTTGGCTCCCCAGAGCGAGATCTTGTGTTTTAAAAAAATCTTAATGTGTAAATACAGAACTGTTATTGAGACGTTCCGTTTGTAATGCATTAATTATTCTGACCTGCCGAACACGTGTTTACGAACTTACGTATGTCGTAATGTAATCAATCACTTTTTGATCCGATCGATTTCGGTTCAGAAAATTCTATTGTATTGAAGTATGAATCAAGATCATTGCAAGATGTTCTTCGATTAATTTTATTTTGAGTTTATAATAAGCTTTTTAGTTGATGTTAGCTTTTACATTATTACAAACTGTGGTTTAAATCAAATTACAAATCTTTAATTATTTTTTTCCGACCTATCGTCTTGGAGATTTTGCCCAGCAGTGGACGTCTTTCGGCTGAAATGATGATGATGATGAGATTCTTTTTTATATATCATCAAAACCTCCAATAACGACAAATTTGGAAAACCGACCTAATAGTTCTGATAATTTTGGTTTGATCTTCTATTTCGACGGGAATTTAAAACATCCGACCAAATGGTTCTGTTCTGAATCCTGATGTCGAGTAGATAAGAGATAATTACGATACAATATCCTGCATTGTAATATCTGCCAGCTAAGCGAGTTACCTGTTCGTTTGAAGTGTCGTGGGGTGACATCCCTATTCTCTATTCTCTGTTCACGTCACCAGTCACCAGTCGCCACGCAATGCGAGGGTTAATCACTGTGATTATTCGCTATTTAGATCGCGCTATGCCACAGTGAGGCAACTCGCAAATTGTGCAGTACTGTACGACATAAAATGAACGCAGCTGAAAGCGCTGCTCGCTATGTTTAAGATACTGGCGTAAGTATCACCTCAGCTCAATGTTCATCTATCGATGACATTGAAATAATTACAGTGGACACTGGATACTGTACAGTTAGCTCCGTTTATAAGCCTCCAAAGTAACAGGCTTCGAACCCAGGTTGGCCGAAGCAAACAGAATCGGTTTAGGTGGGGTCTTTCTGATGGGATGGATCTCCGGTGCGAGTGCGGCCTGTCGCCGCAAACCATGGCCCAACTATTATCATGTCCTGCATGCCCTGAGTCTTGCACGCCGGAGGAGCTCATGGAGGCCTCAGAAAGAGCAATCAGGGTGGCAGGATATTGGGCAACAAAAATTTAAAACTAGCCATCGACACGACAGAAGAAGAAGAAGATACTGTTAAAAATAATGACGTAATTACGTCGACTTTTTTTAACTGACCTATTATGCTTGTGTTGCAAAGTATGACGAATCAAGCTTCACCGGACTTGATAATTCAATTCGTTGGCGTTCGAAATTTCGTAATAATTAGTCAAATGACTTAAATCCGTGTAAGAAGTTCAATATACAGATTTTTCCTTTTATAAAAAAAATTGGTTCAGACCATAAAACATTTAAGTATAGAATTGAAATGCTAAAATTATCAGTTTCCTAAAGTTTCTATTTTGTAAGGTGTTACGAGGCGTAACCATATTGTGTTTTGTGTATTAATTTCTACATCTCTAACTTACCCTATATTATTATAGGTACCCATTATTTTCATATTATGCATTTGTTGTTAGGTTTGGCATGAGACCGTCCCTCAATCAATTATTCAAGCCGTTCAATTGACAGTGTGCGGGGAGCTATTGTTTCTAAATGACGCTGCAGTGAGGCGTAATCTGTCATTCGGACGGTGTTGGTGTTTGGACTTCGCCACAGAAGAAAATAATAGTACTAACGTGACTTCGCTACAATGTTGCAAAAAAGGAAAATAATGTACTAGTACTACCATGGACTTAGTAAAATATATGCACTCATTGGTTACACACTATAAATAAGTACTACTACTACTGATTAGCGTTGCAACAAACATCTTTTTAGATGCTGTGGCCTGTGATGATGACTACTGATTATTATTTTTATGGATTTGTACTAATACGAACAGCGTCGGTGACCAAGTGGCTAGGGCCGTTGACTTTTATTCGGAAGGTCATGGATTCAGGCCTGGGCACGTACCAATATGTTTTCTATTTACTCGTATGACTTCATATTACGTTTATTCGACGCTCCTAAGAGCCCTAAGGTGAAGGAAAATAACACGGACATTCTTCGATAGTATGACCACGGCGTTGGTATTGGTTTAGTCCCGTTGACCTAATCGAACGCTTTACAAAAGTCTAGAAGTCCAGAAAATAACGGAGTAATGAACAAAGGACCAATTACAAGTAAAATGTGCTCAGAGACTTGTAGCTATAAATCTACCGTTTCATAGTCACTTATTAATAGGTAATAGTTAATAGGTTTGGGCTTAAAAATCTGTATGTATATCTCATTCAAACTGACGCCCGAGGGCAGCCATCTGTCAATGTTTTAAGATACACTTCTAGGTGTGTGCTAGGGACGTGTAGGTTATATATCGATATTCTCATTTGTGTCGATAGCAGGAAAGATTTCCGTTTTTGTCTTTTCTTGTCGGCCTAAAACTGATTTTTAAAATATTTTCATTTGTTTTTTACGCCTTCGAGACAGAGATTAAGTTGGCCTTTTGATTTCTTTATCAACATCAAGCTATCAATCAACATCAAGCATTAGTTAGCCTGCACTACTGTACAGACGTCTACTGCTAGACAAGGGACACCACCACAAAGATCTCCGCAACGACTGGTCTAAGGTCTTGCGCTGCATGCATCCAGCAGCGGTCTTTCGCAACGCAACCCTAACCCGATCGATCGAACAAAGCCCTTCACAAGGTAGACTACCTTGTGAAGGGCCTTTCCATACTAAGCCTCGTCATTTCGGGACGGAATACCTTAGTCTACAATACATTACGATAATTTTATTTCATTGTCGCAACGGACGAGTAGATTTTATCGATACTTCACCACACGTAAGTAGCCACTTTCATCCCCTCACTACAAAATCTCAAGTGCCTGTAAATAATTCATGTTGTAGTTCTTTACCGCTCGCGACAGATGGCGCTGCCGTCAAATGGTGCGCGCGGGCAGAGGCGTGGTGCCAATTACTCGAGATGGCTGTTTGCTTTGGGGACGCGGGGACGCGGGTTCGATTTGCGTCGCTTATGAACTATTTGGTTTGTTTGGTCGGTGATTTGTTTGACAAGCTAGTCTATTGAGTCTCTTGGCCCAAAATGAACTTTCTAGGCCAGAAATGTTACCTTAAGTAGTTTTTACATCACATTGTCGTTCCCGGCTCAGGCAAGGAGTTTACAGGCACAGAAAATGGTGGTAAATGGGATTTAGTGGAAGTTTACCTATAAGCAAAATATGCTACCGTGAAAATTCTTGGTATCGCTTTTTTATCACAAACACACCACCTTTGAATTTTTTCGCAGGTGTGTACACATCTAATAAAATAACCTGTAACCTGTTGGTAGGTTTCATCGATATATTTTCGTTCATCGTAAGAGCTCAAATTGGACTAATGGTATGTGCCCAGATTTGAACTCGCACCTCTCGATTGAAACACCTCGGCCCTATCCATTGAACCACCGATGCTCTCTGCACATCTTAGCTCTACATCTACTTATCATTTTACCAATATAAAGTAGCGACGCCCGCTGCGCCCGCGCCGGTGATATATGGATCATTGACACGACAACGCGCCGCGGTTACCAGGGCGTCAGGACTGGTGTAGATAATTCAATTACTATATGGAGAAAGCTGACACATCATAACCGCTTGTAATGTATAGAGTATGGACACGACAAGGTGTATTCACAACAGTTTATGCTTGCTTGGTTGAAGGTGATACTGTTTGATGTACAATAGAAAAGGATGCAAGTAAGTATACAACTGAATGAAAAATTAATGCTTCATGTTTCATTATATCACTCACTGTGACTGTGTGTTGGCTCTGTTATTGTTAAGAATCTGTCAAGATCACCGTTCGCCGTCATACAAAGAGTGATCAGTTTGTTACTTACTAAGAAAGTATAGGTGGTCTTCCCTAAGGTTTTAAATAATTTTGTTAAGTTTTAAATAACTTTGATATAATTTATTTTCTTACGGTAAGATCCCAGATTTTTTTAAAAATATTGGCAGACCAAATGTTATTATTCTGGACGTAAGGGGAATAATTCTTTCAACATCATAAAATTCTTCACTACGCTGTACCAGGAAAGGAGAAACGCGCAGCAGGCTTGCGCTAAAATATTCAACGCTCATTAGTTCTCTGTATAGAACAGAGTGTCCTTTTCCTAGCGCGCATTGTTGGGACCTCTCTACCGAGTCTGCGGACCTAGTACTTTCTAAGAGCTTTGCAAACACAGATGTCGCCAAAGGATGGCTTGAAAGCTTTTATGGAGCTTTATTATTGTATCACACTTGTCCAATAAGGTCAACTGTCAAACGGACTCTTATAATATTTTTATAGGGCTTAAACATGAAGGAAAAAAAAATCCACGCCCATAAAAAGGAAATTTTTTCTTCCTTCATGGGTTAAATGTCCTGGAAACAGGTCCTGTTGAATCAAAAATGAAGGAAAGTGTTGCCACAACACCACTTTTGGTAGGTAAGTTGAAATCACAGTATATAGGGATTTACAGTCGACCACGCATAAATTACCCGGCGCGGGTTTGTAGACTTTACTCACAACACAACCTTTCAATTTCTTCGCAGGCGTGTGCTGTGCAGGTTTCATCATCGTAAATCAAAAACACATTGGTACATACAGTTTACCAAGAAGTTGGTTTACCACCTTAAAGTGGTTCTCTGATACATTCGGCCTTACCCATATTACCTTCATAGGAAATGTCATTTAAGGGGCCTACAGGTGCTAAGTGGCGCCCCCACATTAAAAAAAATAATAACTCGTAAAATAATCACAATTTCAAAAATCTAAAACGGCGAATTTCTGGACGGTGTTTTGTAGGATATATTGAAGCTATTAACTTTATTTTTTATATCTCGCTAGTAGTTATTGATGGAAAGATTGCGGAAAACGACCACTTTTCGCAATGTTTCCATCAATAAGTACTAGCGAGTTAAAATAAATAAAGTTAATGGCTTCAATATATCCTACAAAACACCGTCTAGATCTTCGCCGTTTTAGATTTTTGAAATTTTGATTATTTTACGAGTTATTTTTTTTTTTAATGTGGGGGCGCCACTTAGCTCCTGTAGTCGCCTTAAAGCACTTTCTTGGCCCACCGCACGTGTCGAGACTCGAACCCACTTCTCGAATGGAAAACAGCAACTCTACCCACTTGGCCACCGACACTTATTTAACCAATAACCGCATTAATTCCTGCATTCCTTACAAAATAAACTGCGTTCATATCCCTCGACAGCGCGTCACGCAGCGCGCGCCGGCGCAGCGCGAAAATTACAACTTGCGCGCGCACGAATCAATTTGCGCGTTATTGGCGCTGTAAACGCACGCGCGTGCTCACAATGCCATATCACACCGCATGCAGTCCGAATAACATCTTTACTTACTATTTTTTAAATGTAAAATGTAATATCGATAGTTTTAACAGAATAACTTATGCCTTTAATTATTACAGTCAATTAACAAAGAAAACAAATTCTTTTATCGGTAGTTAATTACGAAACTCAATTTCTAATACGGAAAATTAATTCTTGTTTGATAATTAATTACGAAATACTTAATGAATAATTATTCTTCTTTCATAGTCGATTACGATATCAAAAATAAGAAAGTAAACATCTCATTCCTACGGAAAATTGCACGACAAAGACAAAAGACAGATAGTCTATATAATAAAATAAATAATAATTTTATTTTTTGTACAATAAACAACACTGTTATTTTAATACTATATAAACTTTTGAATGAGAGTAGGTTCATTAAAATATCAGAAAACGTAAAAGGAAGTTACGAGAAAAATATCTCCTTCGTTTAAAAGAGGGTATGAAATCAGTCGCGCTGTTATTCTAAATTCCATTTTCAACTTATTTAGAGGGAGGGAGGAGGTATTTGCCGAAATCTTAATAGGAAAAAAAATACACCGCCCTTTTCTTTGAATGTAAAAACAAACCTTATTTACGCTTTTATAGCAGTCATTTTCGTTTGTAAAGATAGCTGTATGATTTCAGAGTTTGGTTTTGACGTTTTTTGCGTATTTTCTTTTGTATTCGGTTCTGTTTTCAAACTTGCGTGTTCGGGAAATTTTAATTAAAGCGATGTTGTTATTTTGAAATTAAATGACGTAGACGTAGAGTGAAGTATTTAGAACGTCAAAATAGCGTTAGGAACATTAGGACCAGAAAAATAAAAAACCTGCTTTGGGGACGCCACGTGTATATTTTTATGTTTATGGCAACAATTTGCCTTATAAAATTAGGACCATTGAAATTTCTCATTAGGGCGAGGTTTTTTTATTTTTTTTGGACAGTTCATCACTTGGACGAATTACCATAGTTACACTATAAACAGGACTGCGGACTACCTAAATTTAAAAATGTTAAAGCCTACCCTATGTCATCTAATTAAGATTCAATTTAGGTTACCATCCTTGTCAGAGGCAGGGCGAGCAAAGTGAGAGGCACTAGTGAGTGTCGTGTCCCTTTCTAATACCAAAGAATATATAAAGAAACCACCTAAAAAAAAATACTGAATCATCATCAGTAGTAAGAAAATATTTTCAAACTTCTTGGAAACTTCTTTTTGGTTATGTAACTGACAACAAATTGAATGTGAAATGTGTCATCATGAATTCATGACATGTCGGCTTTTTACCAATGCAGTTTTATAGTTTTGGTTTATTTAAAATTTTCTATTTATAATATTTATTTCAAAGCGATAAAAAGCTGTTGTATTACAAATTGCAAAGAAGAATCATACGGTGGCTGCGGAATATCATTCCACGGGTAAGACAAAAAAATAATGTTTTGAATAACGGTTGTATGTTTGTTAATTAGGGTGACCATGACCACATGATATTGACCTCGCATTTTAATCCATAAAATTCCAGAACTTGCTATAGTGTTGCACTAATTAGTGGCGTACGTACACCACCCGTCCTGCCGATGACGCCAGAGTTGGAAAAAAAATGCCGCCGAGACGAGACGAGGGAGAGATTACTACAATCATTTAAGAAGCGTAAATTCTGATTATAATTTGCTTGCCTGTTATACTGCCAAAGAATTAAATAGTTACAAATTTACCTCTCTTTAGGAAATAAAGGTAATATTTTTTTACATCATTCACGTTTCATACAATGTTGGACCAAAAAAGTGAAAATGCCGGCCAAGGAAAAAAAATGTAATTGTCGGATAGAACACGTCGTAGTTTCTATATTTTTTTCCTTTTTTTAATATTTTCTTTTTTAACTTTTTTTTTCTAAATAATAAACAAAAAGAGTTGATGAATGATCATATATATATATGCATCATAATAATACTTCCATAATATATTTTTAATTATATTAAACAAATACATACTTAATCCAAGATTATTATAAGAATAAAAAAAATAGTTAAACTACATAAAATAAATAAATTTAATATATTATTCAATACAATATTACTACATGCCTCAAAATAATACTTACAACCATGGGGTGCACAGGATTGGGTGTCATAGTAAAAGAATACATACAGGAATTGTGTGTTCTACCCGAAAGTTGTACTTTTTTTTGCTGGCCGGCACTTTTACTTTTTTGGTCCATAATGAATGATAATCGTTCATCAGAATGTACAGAAGCCAGCACATGCGGTTGGACATTCGCGCTACGAAATTCACCCCTACTGCTACGGAATACGGGCACTCTCAAGGTCAACATGACCAGCCGCATGTGCTGGCTACTTTACAATACTGTACATTTTATTGTATTAGTAGTTTATAAAAGACTAGCTTTTCGCTGCAGCTCCGCCCGCGTTAACAGTTTTTCATTACAAACATACACACACACACACCCCACACAAAAATACAAATCTTTCCTCTTTATATTTATTTATATTAGTATGATGATGATGATGAACAATCATACTTTTTACATATTTAAATATTATTGTGATGTAACTTTATTGAAGACCCGTATTTTTTAGAAACTAAATATGTGTTTTTGATGTAATTCTAAGTTTAATATTGTATTTGCTTTTTATTGCAGAAGAAAGTAAAACAGATAACCTGTACTAAGCAATATTGTAATCCAGCCACAATCACAACCCGTCGAACATTGTGCGCCTAGTGCCTCACACGACTCTGGCGAGTTCGACGCCTACACACCTTCAGTCAAAAAGTCTTGCTTAAGTGTAAAAGAAGTAGCAATACAGGCTGAAATTAAATGCAGTACTCTATCAGAATATTCGTTTTAGCGACAAGTCAAAGTATTGTCACAAAAGTTAAAAAGGACGCTCATTCATTTTATTAACTGGACTGAGTTACCATAATAAGGAAACTTCAAATATGACGCTCTATATTTTAATTGTAAATATAGTGAGTTACCTACCATAATAAGGAAACCTTAAAAAAGGACGCTCTTTCATTTTATTAGTTAGCATAAGGAAACCATAAGGTGCATTTCCCCTTTTCAGGGTTCCGTACCTCAAAAACGAACAACGAATCCTCAGATGTATATTTGCGAATTACCTATGCAGTGCTAGTTTTGTAAAACATTAAGTATCATTATGAACATTTTTCTATTTGTTGTAAAATAAATGATGGACATAAAATTAATGGGTAGTTATTTATTTTATGTAGGTATGTTCAATTAACAATCTTCACGACGAGGAACGTATCTTCAATTTGCTTTTCTTATATATTGATTTCGTAGGGATTGTCTAGTAAGCGTCATAGGACAACCAAGCTATCAATAGCTTTCGCTTAAGCGAAAAATATTTATTCTTACAAATGCACAGTGCGGTTTTAAATATCTAATAGTATCGATTCTGCTTTAAATATCTTGTGGTCACCCTATTAGAAAGTGATGAAATGACCCTGGATACACCATCTTGCTCTGCTCGCTTTTACGTCCTGTCAGCGCAGTCCTTGTTTATAGTGTAACTATGTTACTAAGTCCATGGTTCATCATCATCAAAAAAAAATGGCAGAGGCCTCTCTAAATGGCAGAGGTCATTATAAATAACCCCTCCTTACTAATATCTAAAAGCAAAGTAATCAATTTTGATTTTGAATATAAACTTTTTAAACGAACATCCCTACTGTCCCTCTACCTTACTTAATGTTTTTTTTATTATTTTAATTTACGTTTCTTTATGAAAAGGACTGAATCTTACACTTGCAGAATATGACCATACAGACAGCAACAATGAAAAAAAAAAAATCTTTAAGCGTGATTCGCAAAATGCACCCATCAGTCGCTTGATTTGGCGATTACACGATTGGATACGCCAACTTGATTTAAACCGCTGCTGCTCGCTAAGCAGAAAAACATTTTAAAGTTGGAAGAAAAGTAGCGATGGATGTCAAACTGTTTTTTTTTATGCCTATTCAACCGAAGCAAAAATTGTGATCGCGTTTGGCTGAATGAAAACTGTGGAGTGATTGTCAAGATTGTTTATTTTTATTTTTTACAGGTTTGGGTGAATGCGTATTTTGCGGGTATTCTAGTTGACAATGGTATTGGAAAGAGCTTTTGTTGGCCAATAAAAATGTAAAAGGATTTTTGAAGTGGATGAGTGAGATGTTTTTGTAGTTTTTGTATTCAGGTAGAGTAGAGTTAAAAAAGGTAGTATGTTATTTGGCTCTTTTCGATCGTCGGTGGCCAAGTGGCTTGGACCGTTGTCTCGGAAGGTCGCGGGTTCAAACATCGGTCTCGGTTTCCTCACAATAATAAATATATAAATAAATCTTCTGAATGAAGTAAGCGGCCGTAGCACAGACGGCTAGTTTCTTATGACTACTTTGGGGTAGAGTCTTCCGCTTCCCCACAAGGCCGGTGAAGCTTGAATCGTCGTACTTTTCAACACAAGCATAGATCAATTCAAAAAGAAAAAGAAAGTCCTCTTGGTCATCGATGCCGACATTCTATATTATTTTTACTTTTTTTTTCACTAACTCGCCAGGTTCACATCTCACTAAGCCACTAAATTCATCGAGAATACCGATAGGCATTTTGGGAAAAGGTGATTTTGAAATTAGTACTTAGTGGTAATACGATATTTTGGTTTTAAGTCCTTATAGACCGGAGGGGTTTTGAAGTGCATCACGTGATCATTCTAGTGCGATAACGGCGGGAAATATCGAAACCTACAACATCATCGTTAACAGCTCATATATGTCCCCACCGAGGGGCTCGAGCCTACCCTGATACCAGGGTCAATAGGCCTTAGTCGACCACGCTGGCCCATTGCGGGTTGGTCAACTTCACACACAACCTTTGAATTTCTTCGCAGGTGTGTGCAGGTTTCCTCACGATGTTTTCCTTCACCGTAAGAGCGTCGAATAAACGTACATATGAATTCGAAAATCGAAAACACATTGGTACGTGCCGGGGTTTGAACCATCGAACTTCGGAACGGAAGTCAACGGGCCTAGCCACTTGGCCACCGACGCTCTCCTTCCTACAACCTACAACATATTCGTACCTATATCGTTAAAATAATTCAAAATAGAATTCAATTTATTCGAATTTTAAAACGGAATTATTTTTTATTTATTGACAAGAAACTAGCATACATCCCTATTAGTAGGTACCGTAACCAGCACATGCGGCTGGACATATTGACCTTGAGAGCGCCCGTATTCCGTAGCGGTAGGGGTGAATTTCGTAGTGCGAATGTCCAACCGCATGTGCTGGCTTCTGTGCATTAACCCGATCCTTGCTCAGGACAGGCCACGGCTGGGCCTGGGCTCAGCCGGTAATCCCACAAAGTGACGTCACTCACACACACTTTGATCTGAACACGCTTTTTGATCCCCCTGTATTTGCAGACGCGGATATTACTCATCCCTGTAGATGTCGTATTGTGTGTCTGTGAGTGAATGAAGAGATCATTTCTATTTTATAAGTCTAATTAGAAAAGCGTCGCCGCGTCGATGGTTTAATGGCGAGGGCACGGGTTCGAGCCTCGGTAGACACGTAAAGATGTGTTTCCGATTTTCAGATTTATATGTACGTAACGTATGCAAAAAAGAGTAGTAACGTAGGTATAATATTTGTATTATACTACATTGTAGGTATATCTGCATTACAAATTTAATCAAAATCCTTTCAATAGGTACTTTATTAAGCGTAAAATGAAACAAACTATTTAATGCTAGCAAAAAACTTACAAGATTTTGCATTCTCTTTCTCCGTATAAAATGTGTAAAAAAAACTTTTAAATAAATCCTGCTAATTTTAGTACATCTAAGTTAATCATTATTATACAACACGATTCCCATAAAACACTGGACTAAGCACTAAAGTTTGTGTAAAAAAAAAACAGTACACTTTTCTTTTATTCTTTGGGAGTTTTTGGCTTGGATACGAGTCTTTAGGCCAATATTCTTCTTTTTTAACGTTTGATCACGTATCCTTGCAAAATTGCCATCTGAATGCCGTTCCTAGATTAGTTCCGCTCGCTCACTTGTTGCTCAAGTGGCGAATTCAATTCGACATACGCTATTAGATGCAGGTAGAGTTCGGCTGTTTCCACGAAGATTACGATTTCACGCAAGTGTGGAAGAATCTCTTTTTTTATAAAAGCTATTTAAAATAAGTTCTTTTTGTTTTATGAATTAACGCTTGTGTCGAAAAGGTACGACCAATGCTAGGTACTATAATATAGAGCTAAAGTGCATAATATTTTTTCTTCCGCTCCCCGCAAGTCCGGTGAAGCTTGATCCATCGTACTTTTTCGACTCAAGCATAGATCAATTAAAAAAAGAAAGTTTTCTTGAAAGTTTATTACAGGTACTATTGCACAATATTTATTAAAAACTTGTTTTTTGACGTTTTCGTGGTAAAGAGATATTTTAGCGCAATTTTCTAAACCTCATTAGTATGTACGAAAACAATTAATTAAATCGGTATAATACTAAGCGTGACTAGGAACAATAGATGTTCATTTTCATATAGAACCTATGGTTCTCTTCTTTGTGGATAAAATTATAGAAACAAACACTTGAAATACTATAATTAACATTAACGTTTATTTTAAACTTGTATTGTTAAGAAGAAGATAGATAGGATAGATAAAGGTACAAAATTGATACAAGAAAGTAAATTTAACAGGGTAAAAATTGAATTTATAGTTCTATTTTTCAATAAATTTTTATTTTTCTGTTTTTGTATGGCCTTTTTGGCTAATAATTTTTAGAAGAGATTTTATATTGAACTTCAACAGCACACTTGCATGAGAATTTAATTGATCACGGTAGCAGCTTTTATTGATTTTTGCATACGATCGATGACTAAAATCTTTATAACATTAAAAGAACGCCCGCTACAGTCAGATGAGCTCAAACACGATGCCTCTCCTGTAATTTGGTGAGGAGGCACCTTGCAGACTCCAGATCGTCATTACCTGTACCAGAATTAAGTCAAGTTATTGTAGTAACAGGATACCAATTTATAAATCGATCAGACTCGTGTATACCTATCACTTAGATCGTTTCATTTTCTAGAAAAGAGCTGATGATCTTCAAATGGCTGAATATATTTTCTTAAAACTTAAGAACACTCTTGCTTGATGAAATCACCTCTCAAGAAAAAAAAAAATAGATCAAAATCTGTTCAACCGTTCGGGAGATACGATGTCATAGACAGACACATACCCTACGTCAAACTTAAAATACCTCCCAATTTGTATCGGGGGTCAAATAAAAGACTATAAATTCATAAACAGAATTACAATTCACAACACCAAGAGCACCAAAAGTAGTGAGCATCGGCGGCCATTCGGAAGTTCGCGGGTTCAAGTCTCGGCACGTACTTACCAATGCGTTTTCGATTTCATATGTACTACGTTTATTCGACGCTCTTATACCGTGAAGGAAAACATCGTGAGGAAACCTGCACACACATGCGAAGTATTGCGAAGTAATTCAAAGGTTGTGGGTGAATTTGAGCAACCCGCATTGGGCCAGCGTTGTCGAATTAAAGCCTGTTCACCCTGATTTCAGGGTATGCTCGAGCCCCTCGGTGGGGACATATTATGTGAGCTGTTAACAGAAAAAGCCCAAATCTAGAAATTATAAAACTAGTCACATTAAAGTTATTATTTAACCGTTATGCGAGCTTTATTAGAGTAGTTCACTTGGATATTCCGCAAAGCTCCGACATCAATTCCATTTTAGCGGTATAATCCACCTCGCTACGAATAAAAGGCATATTTCGTCCGCCGTCGCTGCAAAATTGTCATCGCAAATAGCTCTAGCCCCGGGCACAACACTAACCCACCCTTATAACACCACAAGTCACATAAAAGTTGTATAACAAAACTATTACCTAAGTCACGAATGCTAAGGTCGCATTTCGGCTGCAAATGAGAGTACAGAATTGTAACAATGAAACTTCCAACATTGCGCGCGTAAATACGATTTGGAAGTTACTTTTGAAGGTAGATTTAATGCAAAAAGAAATAAGGTTCACAATCGTTTGAAATTGAAATCTGAACTTGAAAATCGTCGCCTGCCTGACGCTCGATATCAAATAAACGCTGTTCTGAATTCAATACGTCGTAACTGCTCGTTGAAAAATCAAAAGAATCTCAATTCTAAACCGTTTTACATACGGTTTTAAGTATGTTGTAGCGTAGTGAAAGCTAGGATTTTCGCCGGGGGAGAGAGAAGAGATGGCTACATGGGGCTTTTGGCAAGTGTGAGTGGGAGAGCGATATAGCTCGGAGCGCTGTGATTGGTCAGGAAGGCCGCAGGCGGTGTTCGGTAGCCCGCCCTATGTCTACTGTAAACGGTTGGCGCGCTTTCCGCATAAAGTCGCAAGTGAGAGTGGAAATTGTGCTTTTTGGTGACATGACGATTTTATAATGAAAAACGCGTTATATTAGTAAATTATTATTATCGAAAGGCGAGTATCTCAAATACCTATTAGTCTTGCCATTATTTATACGGAAGACGACGGTTTGTTACAGTCAAAAGGACAGTTAGCTGATCATCTTGGACTTTGTATCGTTCTTATGTCCGTTGGGTAAGTGAGAGATTCGCGTTGCGAGCGATCTGCTTAACTTGCACTTGCCGGTACTTATAAAGATCGAAATTCTTTCTTTCATTTCGTATGTATTGTAATATTAGGTCGTGCAACCTACCCTGGTGTCAGAATTATTAAGCCGCCTGACTATCTGTATCCGTAGACAGAAGCCAAGCGGGACCAACAGCTTATCGTGCCTTCAGAAGTCTGGAATAATGTTTCTAATAAGACATTCAGATGATTCTGAATTGTTCTGAATTGAATATCCCGACTAAACTAGGAAAAGTGGGGAAACTAGGGGTTCCTTAATTCGTTCATTAAATTAGTTAAGAATAAAGCTCAGAATCAAAAGATTTCCTGGAACTATAAGAAAGTCAGTTCTACTGGAAAAATCCACAAACAACCATTACCTACATTCAAATCATAAAATCTATTGGTAATATGTTTGTTTGTTTAATGTTTGATTTGACTGAAAATCAATAAAATAATAGGTACTCAGTTTTCGGTGAAATATATCAATTTTTTGTATGTTCCTTAGGGAAAGTTATCAGTTTTAATATTGCCACTATGATGCAGTTAAACAACCAGTTAAATTTCACCAAAATAATACTCATTTTTCGGTAAAATATAAATGATCACTTAACGCCTTATTCGCTTCCGCCTAGGGCGACACTGAAGGCGCCTTGTACCTCCAGGCGGGGGGAAAGGGGGATGAAGGGGGGTTACATATCTTCCACGAGCGGTACCCTATATCATGGGCCAACTGTACGCCTTTGGATTACTATTACTACGCAGTTGTGTGCAAGTTTCCTGACAAAAAAGTCCTTTAAGCGTCAAGTAATAATCTATAGCCTATAATTTAACTGGTTGTAGATCCGCAACATATTGTAGTACTCGTAAAACTCTACAACTTTCCCTAAGGTACATAGGTTGAAATCTCAAAATTAAAATTCAACTTTTCATATAAAGTGGCCTGAAGTTCATATGAAAAGCTTTTTTTTGGGATTTAAATCTATGTTTTAGGTGGTTTTAGTTGTTCAGTTTTACTAGTACTACCATGCGGATAAACAACCAGTTAAATTTCATAGTGTATCTTCTACTCAGGATACAAAGATAGAATAATAATGTTATTCTGATATAAAGCTTTTAATCGTTTTCACCATTATGTAGATAGCTTTAGCGTCTCTGTTTTATTGTATCTGTAATTCTGTACGTACTAACATATTGTTATTAGGATGTACTTTTCGTGGTTACGGGACAGTCACTTAGTTTGGGGTAAGTATGTATATGGAATCACCTACATTAGTAAGGTAAGTATAGGTACGTAGTTACCTGCCCACACGCATTCTGTGGCAGGATTTTTGTACCAACATCACTTTGTGAGACTTACCCAGTATTAGGACATTTGAGGCTGAATCATGTGATTGTCAAAATAAAAGATTCCTTGATTCGGAAGGCACGTAAAGCCGTTGGTCCCGGCTGCATCTACGTATTAGTCGTTACAGGAGCCATGTCGGAAGGTTTAGGCGGCTCATTAATTCTGACACTAGAGTCTGTGAAGTAGGTTAACCTCGAAAGCTACCTACCTACGTGATAAGCTATCAAGAAATTTGCTAAATCTAGTAATCAAGTAACATATTATCTAAGTAGCGAATGGACAAAATAGTAATTGATCCAAATTGTATTTATGGTTAAATTATCAAAATCTGCGCATCATCTTGTTTCAAGTGTCAAGAGCAGATTAAGATTAGATTTATTTTTATTTGATTATACTGCATAGAGCTTCTGGAGTTTTGGGTTTTACCGTGGGAATTAAGTATTTTCCCGCGGTAATAAGTAGCCCATGTGTTATTCTGATAAAGCTTTATTATTGTGAAGTTTCATTAAAATCCATTTAGTAGTTTTTGCGTGAAATAGTAAAAACGAATACCTAGCTATTAAACATTAAATATTAATTAATTTAATAAAAAAACCAGAAAACCTAATTTTGATCAAACGAGTGGAAACGCGCTATACTTTTCAACTCTATGTATTAAGAACGTAGCAATATGGATAAAAACACTATAGATTGATTAAAATTTAAATATATCAGTTTCCGTAACATGAATCTGTATCGTATATTATAAAAAAAACTGAATAATCGGCGTGTCCGTACATTGTTTTTTTTTTTTTTTTCAAAAACTAATTGTAGTTGATAAAGGGAGTGTAGCTGAACCATAGAGCTGAACACAAAACACAAGTTTTGAAAAAAATATCCGTTTGTCTGTCCGTCTGTTTGTACACGCAAATCTCTAGAACCGTTGGACCGATTTAAATGAAATTTTGCATGGTGGTACCTTATACATAGTATCCCATCATCATCATAGATACTTTTTACCGCGAGAAACAATAATTAATAAATAAAAAATAAAACGCGGGCGTAGTCGTGGGCAAACAGTTAGTTTATACACATATCCCATGTTTTCTAGTTTCAGTGGCCGCCGCTAGTTTCAGCCGAAACGCCCGAGGGGAAACACCCAGGATCAGAGGCAGTTCACTGAATGACGATTTAGCGACTTTTATTTTATTTCCTTTCTTTTTTATATTTTATACACAGACGCCAAAATATTTTTTTTTCTGTGCGATTGCTGAACTAAACAGAAAAAAATCGTTTGTAGTTTTTTTTTAGTGCTGAAGTTGTTCAATGTGTGCAATAAATGGTGATTACTAAACGTAATTTATTTATTTGACAAGTGCCGAGTGATGTGGTTATATAAAGTGTCTATCGTATTTTTCCCTTTTTTCCTTGCCCCGAAATCGATATAATAAAACTGTAGAAGTCGAAATCTGTACATAGAAAAAAATGCTAAATACCGAGTCAGGGGGATGTAAGAAGTGATATAGAACGTATCCAGATTTTTTTTTTGTTTTTCTGTTTGTCTGTTATGTACCGGCTAATCTTAGAAACTGTTGAAACGATTAGAATGTTGTACTTTATATCCCCGGTCAATATCTTTGATTGTTTTTACCGCGAGAAAACTTCCAACGGAAACAGCACGGAAAAGTAAAAAATCAACGCGGCCGTAGCGTAGCCGCAAGCATATGTAAGTATTGTAAATATCATAATATATTACATTAATAGCTCATACATATCCCGATCGAGCGGCTCAAGCCTACCCTGAAATCAGGGTGAGTGAACAGGCCTTAGTCGACCACGCTGGCCCAGTGCGGGTTGGTCAACTTAACACACAATTTTTATGTGCAGGTTACCTCATATGTTTTCCTCCATAGTAAGAGAGTCGAATAAACGAATAAAATATTATTTCGAAAATTGAAATACGTGCCGCGGCTTGAACCCGCGACCTTCCGTAAGGAAGCCAACGGCTCTAGCCACTGATGATTTTTGATTGTACAATACTAAATATGCACAGTACAAAAAACAACAAAGCTGTATTAAATATATTAAAAAGTAATCCACCTTTGTTTAATTATATCAAAGATGATAAAAACCCCGGGTCCCTACAAAGGGACTGAAACAATGAGCTTGTATAGGTAATCATCGTGGTTTTATCTCGTTACGATGTTTGCAAAAACCACGGGAATTATTTAAGAAATCCCCCAAAGGGAGTTACAGAGTACATCGCTTCCGTTGGCCTCTTAGCAAACGGATAACCTACATTTTTAAAACGCTTTTATTAATTAGCTTCACTTGTCAGTACGTACGTTTCTTTGCTTGTAATAATGTGATGAAATAAAAATTATAACCCCCGACACAAGACCGTTACTTGATCCTTTCAACAACTAGAAAAGAGCTGATAATCTTCAAATGGCTGAAGATATTTTCTTGGATCATAGCTAAGAACACTGTCGATTGTGACACCTTGCAAACAAAAAAAACTAGATCAAAATCGGCGCATCCGTTTAGGAGCTACGATGCCACAGACAGACAGACACGCACGTCAAACATAATTATAACAAAATGAAAACATGCTTTTATCAATCAATATCACAGTAAAAAGTAGGAAATAAACAGTGATTAAATTATTTTGGTATCGGCATTTGACTGAAGATCTCAATGGGGACATTATAAAATTATTTACAGGTTAATTACAGCATGCATTGTGGTAATTTTAAAGTCGAATTTCTTAATGTTTTATTGTTGGTATTATTATAGTAAAAAAAAAGGATTATGAAAAAAATATATATATTTCGACATATAGACAAAGCGATACATAAGCAATGTTAACAATAACTTAGGTCTAAATGTAATCAGCGTCTGCTGGACTGAGTTACAGACAGACCCAGTGCTGGTTTTTAGCCGACACCCTAGATTTGTGACGTTCACAACGATAATAATTATGATTATTATACAGTAGTAGTGCCTTACCTATTTTAAAAATAAAATAGAATAACTATACATTTAAAGTAGCAAAAGATAAAAGAAGTTAATGTTGATGAAGATAGACTGATGTTTGCACAAAATTGTGAATTTTTTATGATAAATAAACAAGGGAATTAATTTTTTTGCCACGCATATTGCCTGGGCTTGCTAGAGTGGTGCCCGTGACCCGCCTCCCCCCCGCAGTATAAGAAACTCAGAAGAAGGGAAGCTGCCCTATTGTAATTATTTTTCCTGGAAATTCTACCAACACGAATTTATTTTGAAGAAAAAAAAAAGATTTATATGGATAAGATTTCTCTCAGAGTATGTTCGGGTACATTTTAGTTGTTCAATTTTATATTTATAGAGAAATGCTTTCAGCCAGTTGACGTCCACTGCTGGACAAAGGCCTCCCCCAAAGATCTCCACAACGATCGGTCCCGCGCTGCCCGCATCACACGTTACACGTTTATGAATTTGATTATTTGGTTGTGTGGGTGTGAGGTAGACACAATAATTTTCTCATTGAGAATTTTGTGTTAGGAAGTCAAAATTAACGTCTGCAAGCAAAATAAATAAATGATATTCTGTCTGGTATTCAGCTTCCGAGATTTTCCATTTTTTTCTTTAAACAAAAATTTATCAGGATAATAATTTTAAAACAGGACAAGCCAAGGATTTTTTTCCTTAAGAAACAGAGGTTGTCAGACCAGTCGCGTATTAGTCAAATCACGTTATAGACCTGTTGCGATTTATAGCTGTAGACCAGTTGGGTTTTACGCGAGTTGACGTAAAATAGTCCAGTTACATTTTAGACCAACCAAGCGATTCTAACCCGTGAATCAATACAATGGAATATATATTCTATATGTATGCAGGGCGGGAAGCTAGTTAAATTTTAATTATATTTGCTTATTTATTTTTATTTAAGCTCACTTTTGAGTGCAGTCAAAAATCAAAGTATTTATTTTTAAGTTTAGGATATTTACATCACTTAGTTAAGTCAGTTACATATTCTTTTGTGGCGAGTTCAGAAATTTGGTTGTCTTCTGTGGAGAAAAACTCGCCGGAAGGAACTCCACAGGCGTTGCAGTCGTATCCACAGTGTTATGATGGGCCAAGTTCGCTCGTTATCAAAGTTTGCGACCGACAAACAGTCTGTCCACGCGGGGAGCGAGCTCGGGACTTGGCGGGGATTTTACAATTTTTACCATAAATTTTATACACGAGTTGTTTGTGAAGGAAGTCTCAGTAAAAATTCGATAAAGATTTACTTTTTTTTCTGTTTATTATACGTATCTAGGCTAATGTTCGATATTTAATATCAAAATTCTGGGTTCGGACATCGGTGGCTACTATAATAAATACCCTCAAACTCTACCAATTTAGGTTCAAATTCATTTATTTTCTTGAATATGGTAAACAATAAAGGTGTCAAATATTTAAGATTCCTGCATATTTTTCCGTTAGAAAAGTGCAAATATTAATATCTAAATTTATTATAAAATTAATGTAGAAGTCAATAATGTTACAACAGAATAATTTGTTTGTAATCATATTTTTCTGCCAACACTTCCCTATACCCATTCATAAACTGAGATTGTCCGAACAAAAACGGAATTGATTGATTGATTGTTCAAACTCTAGTCCTACGTCGCGTCGTAGGCATTACTACGCCGCGCCGCCGTAGCACGTAGAAGCTCGTAGCTCGTAGCCGAGGTGTTAAGTTAACTAAGCTTAAAGCTATCTAAAATCAATAGCACAAAGGTTATGTAGATGGATTCGGAGAAGTTTTCTAAAAAGAACTTCTTTCTTTAACACTTAAGGTTGAGTTTTGTCGGAGACTAGGTATATTTTATTTTTGTTAATTTTCCTCGTATATTAGTATTTTGTTCTGACCGACATAGTCCATAAGAATCAGTTAATTGACTTTGCATCACAATGCTCCAGTGTCCAGTTCTTTTCAAACTGATATCGCATCGCCTCTTTAAATTTTAAGGGTTTGTTCTTCAATTTGTGTGAGATGAGAGCGCCTTGGTGAGCAAAACTGAAAACAAAACTTTGGAAATTAGGAACACATTGGTACGCTTCCGAGGCTTATACCACATTTACACTCAGCCCTGTTGGGCAGGGAAGTGAGGAGGGAAGTGGGCAGCGTTAGTATGTAAATAGGTGACTCGCGCTGCCACTGCTCCTGCCGCTGCTATTGCCCGGCGCTCCCTCGAGTGTCGGTTTTTCGGGCGGAAGTCAAAGGACGGGCAGCGCGAGCGCGAGTGACTGTTTACATTCAGCCCTCGAATTTGTAGTAATCGGTACTTACGGCGTTCTATTTCTATGAATTTCAAAGAAATAAAAAACCTCGCCATATGGCGGAATTTCAATGGTACTAATTATATAATGGAAATTGTTGCCAACGACAAAAAAATATACACGTGGCACCCCCCGAGCAGGTTTTTTATTTCTTTGGTCAGGCTTTACCCCGACGACGACGGCGTCGATCGATATGTTTTGATTTCTTTTTAAAATATGCATGTAGTTATAGATACTCAGCAGACATAATGCTGTCGCCGCAACAGTTTCGATATCCGCCATCGTTGCGAGTCGTTGGGTAAAGGAGTACGAGGGCTGAGTGTGAACACTCACTCGCCTTAATAATGCCGCAGAAGTATTTTAGGCAATATTTCCGACAACGGCAGGAGCAGTGGCAAGGGCTGAGTGTAAATGTGGCATTACATACGTCTGTTGTTATTATAACAATAACTAGCTATCCGCCCGCGGCTACGCCCGCATTGTCTTTTTAACTTTTCCGTGCATTTTCCCGTAGGAATGAGATATTTTCCTATCTAAGATGACCCCTTAAAAAAACAAAACAACTTTACAAAATGCATTCATTTTCGATTTTATGTTGAGGGTATAAGGTTAAAATTAAGGTAAGTAAGTAAGTAATAGAGATTGAAAATCGTAATGTATATAAAAAAAATATGCTAAAAACCGAGTCAGGGGGATGTAAGAAGTGACATACGAGTAGAACAGCGAGTATCCAATTTTTTTTTTGTTACTGTTTGTCTGTTTATCTGTTTGTACGTGCTAATCTCCGAAACTTTTGGACCGATTTGAATGAAATTTTGCATGGTGATACTTATATCCCCGGTCAACATTTTAGATAGTTTTTACCACGGGAAAATATCTCATTCCTACGGGAAACTGCACGAGAAAAGTCAAAAAACAACACGGGCTTAGCCGCGGGCGGACAGCTAGTATTAAATATTTGTTATTCACATTTCTCTATTTAATTTTCTAAGTGCCACAAGCATTATAAAATGAAAATAAACCCAACTACCCTCACTAACTCACTCGCAATTCACTTTCCCCCTTTCACTCTATTTCCCGATCAAATTGGAGGCCAAAGCGTGTAAATTGGCACTTCCGGCCGGCCGGCCCATTTCCGCCAATAGACGCCATTACCGCGGCACCTGCGACAATGTCCGCTAGACTGACGTCACTTCCGCTAGCGTTTGAGGTTAAATTGAGCGGAGTCTCAGCTTTTACGGTCGGTGTTTTGTTGCGGCGTCTTAGCGGTTTACTTGTCTGTGTTTATTTTGTTTCGAGACGACTTGGCTTCAATGCAGAATCTGGATATGTTCTTATATCACTTCTTACATCCCCCCTAACTTCCTTTTTAGGATTTTTTTCTATTTACAGATTTTCGACCTCTACAGCTTTTTTTTTTTTTTTTTTTTTATGGCTTCACATCGGTGAGACGTATTTTGCCAGTGTCAGTGTAGAGACTCGACATACACACGAACGAGAAGTGAAATTATTATTATAGGCTAGTCCGCTGACGGCTACGTTACATTTTGACATTTTCTCGTCGGAATGTTATTTTCCCGTAGTAAAAAGTATCTAATATGTTGAACGCGGAGATATCACCATGCAAAATTTTATTTATTCAGATATCACCATCAAAGAACAGTAGGTGTATTCTATTCAAGGCGGCTCAATATTCTGACACCAGGGTTGGTGAGGTGGGTTAACCTCGAAACCCACACGCAAAAGTAAAGTAAAGCCTTGCACTTAACGGCGCATAACATGCTAACCAAAACAAATCTTAAGAAATCCTTTCACAGCAGTAATAGACAAGCCCACCCTCGCGTGCTAACCGCCTTGCAGTCAATTTGCAGCTCTATTGCAGCCCACTGCAGGCTCAAGCCGACACACTTGGCTGGGCACAGTTTTCATCTGCGCGGCTAACGAACGGTGATGATGACTTTAGAATCGGTACGGGACTGGAGCTTCTTGTTCGGGGATTATTTTCTGTATCAAAAGCTTATACAAAATGGATGTAGGATTATTCTTTATCTTTTAATATTTTAGAGAAAACTTTGTACTTTACTAGAGGATACGTTCCTTAACGACCTTTACCGATCTTTTCTTTATTGAATTAAAAGTATTTCTCGACTTTTCCATAGTAACTTTTGACTGTCCCACGGTAACTCTTTAATTTTCCGCGATTAAAAGTATCCAACATGTTGACCGGGGATATATGGTACTACCACGCAAAAATTCATTTAAATCGGTACAACGTTCCAGAGATTAGCGAGTACAAACAGACAGACAGACAGACGGACATTTTATTCAAAACTTGTATTTTTGTGTTCAGCTTCACTTCCTTTATCACCTACGATCAGTTTTTTTTTTTAAACAAATCAATGTACAGACATGCCCTTATATCCCCGGGAAATAAAAATAATAATAATAAAAACGCGAGCGTAGCCGTGGGCGGACAGCTAGTCTAAACTAAAACCACTGTTTGCTAATAGTGGTTTTAGTTTAGTTAGGTCTCCCTGTGAGAATACTAACTATTAAAACTCTGCTCACCCCGTTAGAGAAAAGAGCATGTCTTTATGTCTTTCAAATAGGCACCTTGTTTTTAGGTGGGGATCGAATTAATTGGTATCTCTATAGCCCGGAATATTGCATTTCTCTCGTAATACCAACACCACTTTCGTCTGCTGGTAGAGTTAGGTAGATAGGCCACGTGTTAGCCGCAGGCTAAGCCTCCCCGTCGCCATGGCAACCATCGATTGTGGCTTTTCTTCCAGTACCCAATTGGAGTGGGTTCGAAGGGCAAATGGGTTGGAGATCGATTCTAAAGATTGAAAATAGTTTCTGAGTTGGCTAGCTAACATACCAAAATTCAAAAAAAATTGGGCAGGTTTTTGGGCTTCTTGAGGAGATCGGGTGGCTCGAGTAGTGAGTTATCCTGCCCAATACGCAAAATAGGCGCGCTTGACGTCTAGTTGCGGATAACAGCCCGATGAACTAACAACTAACATGCCAAAATTCAAATTTTTTATTCATTATATGCTCCCTTAGAACACTTAATGACGTCATTTCAAAAAAATTATAAGCTTTGCTTAAACCAAGACCGGCTCTCGTCTCAAACAATGTACAAGTCTAAGCAATGATAAAGAGATCAAACAATCTAAAAGAGGCGATGCGATATCAGTTTGGTTGAAATAGCTTTCATTCAGGCTTTTTTTTTTAATTGACCTATTCTTGTGTCGAAAAGGTACGACCAATCAAGCTTCACCGGACTTGAAAATTTCATTCAGGCGACGCGGGTTCAATAACAATGTGTTCCATTTCGATTATGGAATTCTTTGGTCATTCGAGGAAATATCCTGAGAAATTCAGCACACACCTGCGAATTAATTCAAACGTCGTGTGTGAAGTTGACCAACCCGCACTGGGCCGGGTGGTCGACTAAGGCCAATTCACCTTGATTTCAGGATAGGCTCGAGCCCCTCGGTGGGAACGTGTATGGGCTGTTAAATTTCGTGTGAGCTGTGAAACAGAACTGTAAGTAGAAATTAGTCCGTGTATTGAATACACTGGGACTGTGATGTATTGTATTGTATTGAATACAGAAGACTGTCGGTATTTAGCCCTGAGCCGAGGACGAAAGGGAAAGGGACGAACAACCCTTTATTGGCAGAGCTACGAAGTGGTAGACAAGAATAAGATTTTAAACAGAAGATTTCAAATTTGTTGAAGTTTTTTTTGTTTTTTATTCTGAAAGCGAACAAAAAGAGCTCGTGAATTTTAGTCCAATAAAATATTATAGATAACGAAACAACTTTATATTTCTATACATAATCTTTAGATACAGTTACCGATTCAATCAGAATTTACCTAACCTGACCAAACAGTAAGTAAATTCTATTTCAAAGAGTATCTAACATTTTTTTATATGGCTTCTGCTATTTTGCAATTTAGCCAAAGTCAGTTGTCTACTAACTGATTGCTCCAAATGTCATGCAGCTTTCTATTGGTTAACCCAGAGAGGTGGGAGCCGCTTCGTCAAAAGCGTAGCGGCTCCCACACTCCCACCTCTCTGGATACTGATATATTTTTGTTTCTGACAATTTTAACCCAGAGAGGTGGGGAGCCTCGCTTCGTCAAAAGCGTAGCGGCACCCCACCTCTCTGGGTTAAAATTGTCAGAAACAAAAATATATCAGTATCCTCTCTGATCAGTATCAAATCACATAAATGTGTTGACAGGATACTACCCAAAAAAATGTTCTATCTCTCTCTATGTGACCAAATTTGTATGAAAGTGAAATTTTCTAAAATCGATTTTGTATCTACAAGCACGTTGGTAAAATTACACAGTTTTTTAGTCTGAAATTAATGATACTTATCTATTCTAGTAGTTTCCTGTGTATGGGGCATTGTAGTATGCAGATCAATACAATAGCTCATTCACTCGCTCATAGCTCACTCTCGACATGGAGTAAACTTGTGAGTTTTACGCGGGAATCGAGAAGAAATTGCGGGTGGGTACATTGTTTCGTCCTTTTTAAAATTAGTTTTTCATGGAAATTGTTGTGTTAATATGGTGGATTTAGTGCAATAATGTGCCTTCAACGAAGTATTATTCAATGAAAGTGATAAATAATGGATGGCTGTTTCTGGTTTGATATCCCGCGTTAAACTTCCATGTCATTGGAATGTAACGAACATTTCAATGATCCCGTGATAAAAAATGAAACTTACAAAATATTAGGCTTCATGGGCTTTGAACCCTTTGCCTTTCCCATAAGGAATAAAAAATACTACAAAATATACTATAAAATAAGGAGTAGGTATATTTTGTATTATGTTATACATATTTTCTAGACTATAGCTTTCCGCCCCACGGCTCCACCCGCGTTAACAGTTTTTTCCGTGGGAATTAGGTATTTTCCCGCGGTAGAAGGTATCATTATGTGTTATTCTGATTTATAAGCTATACTTATTATTGTATTGTTTCATTAAATCCATTCGGTAGTTTTTGCGTGAAAGGGTAACAAACTTTCATATATTCATACATCCATCCTTACAAACTTTCTCGTTTATAATATTAGTAGGATATATCCTATCTATCTATAGATAGATATAGGTATGTATACAGGGTTATTTTATAATTTTATTAGACAGACATAGATTATGAAAAATAAAAAACCCGTAACGTATATTATTTTATCATGTTTCATACAAAAAAATCGAAATATCGCCATTTAACGCATAAAAGTGTCAACTTTTGTACCTATGGGTAGAAATTTAATTTCCTCAAATTTTCTTGAAACTTAGTATTTAAACACTCTTCCATCATAATTAATTGGACCCGGATGTTGGCGTCTTTTTTTAAAATTCGTTCCCAAAACGGGTTAAAATTTGAATGTGATCCACCGAGGGGCTCGAGCCTACCCTGAGATCAGGGTGAATAGGCCTTAGTCGATCACGCTGGCCCAGTGTGGGGTGGTAACCTAGAAAGGCGCTGTGGGCGGGGCCGGCGCGCCAAGACTATGAGCAAACGCTCATACTCCACGCAAAGTCGCGATCGCGCTGTCTAACTCACACATAGCTATAAAAATGTACATCGGTATGCGTGCATGCGTATGATTCGTTTCCATTTGAAATCGCGTGATTGAGCGGCGCTTTGATTGGCTAGATTTGAAATTGCAAATATGTGTGTAAACTTCATATTTATTTAAGTACAGATGTAGTGGAGGTGAAAGGTGGGGTGGCATCGGCGACACCGGATTTCATACGGACGGCGCATTATCGCCATCCAACCTCTTTTAAATGTTCTGTGGTGGTAACATTTGAAAATCAAAAAAAACATTGGTACTTACCTACGTTCCGACGCTTGAACCTGCGAACTTCTGAATTTCTCGCAACCTTTTGATACATAAATGTGATATAATAACTTGTAACAGTACTTCTTGCTACGCTTACAGGACTTTGATGGCGTCCTTACCTTATGCTGTAAACCTATATACATGTAATATAACACTAAATTAAAAAAATTAATAACCCCCGACCGAAAACCGTTACTTGATCCTTTCATCAACTAGAAAAGAGCTGATAATCTTCAAATGGCTGAAGATATTTTCTTGGATCATAGCTAAGAACACTCTCGATTGTGACACCTTGCAGACAAAAAAAACTAGACCAAAATCGGCGCATCCGCTTAGGAGCTACGATGCCACAGACAGACAGACAGACAGACAGACAGACAGACACACACGTCAAACTTATAACACCCCTCTTTTTCGTCGGGGGTTAAACACTGTAGAGGTCGAAAATCTGTACGTATATAGAAAAAAAAACTGAAAACCGAGGAAGAGGGATGTAAAAAGTGATATAGAACATAATATCCAGATTTTTTTATTTTATTTTATTTCTCTGTTTGTGCGGGCTAATCTCTGAAACTGTTTGACCGATTTAAATGACTTTATATGCTCGGTCAACATCTTAGATACCTAGTTTATACCGCGGGGACATACCTCATTCCTACGGTAAACTGCAAGGAAAAGTAAAAAAACAACCGCAGCTAGCTATACATAAGTTCCTCAGCCAGTCTTAGTTTTATTAAGCGCGTTTTCGGTCGGCGCAGGCGCGTGCCCGCCGGCGCGGATATTTTCAAAATAATAATTAAACGGATACATTTATTATAACGCGCGTACGCAGCGCGATGCCAGCCAGACACAGGATGCTCCTAATTTATAATTATTGTGCATGTAAATCACTGTAATTTATTTTTAGATTCGATGGTGATAAGGCTATGGTTTTGATAATATTTTATTTCACCTGTTTGGTAGTTTTAAGAGACACAGCATTTAAATAATCCTAGAATTTAAAAGCTTTACTACTTTGAGAAAAATTCTAAACAGTAGGTACAGGAAAATATAGGTAGTAGGTACCTGCGAAGAAATTTCGTGTGAAGTCAATCTCCTTTTATATGATTTAACTTCCATTAAAAATAAGTAATAAGTGCTCATAATAGAGGCAGAGTTCACCTGCAGAACGTTTAATTATTTTGTATAAAAATGTACGAGTTTACAATCCTCCAATTTTGATAAAACCAAAACACCTCGCCATATTGCGCAATTTCAATGGGACTAATTTTATAAGAGAAATTGTTGCCATAGTCGTAAAAATATACACGTGGCGCCCCCAGAGCAGGAATTTATTTCTTTGCTCAGGCTTTACAGTAAGATGCTTAAAAAATGGCATCGTGTTGCCGCGGCGTAAAATAGGCTGCTGCATGCCGAAAATATTTTATATTTGTAGCATAACACAAAATTTCAATTGCCTAAATTATGTGATACGCGAAAATGTTGCATGTAGATGTCTATCTATGCTATCTAGCCACGATGTCGCCTCGGCGTGAAATAGGTTACATGCCGCAAATATTTTCTATTTGTAGCATACCACAAAATGTTGCATGCCATATTTATGTAGCATGCGACACTGTGGCGTAAATGAGGTTTAAAATCGACAAAGCCTTATAGATATTTAGCTTCCATTAAAAATAAGTACCAGGCGCTCATAAACGAGGCAGAGTTTTGCACCCTGTGGGTAGGCATAGCAGTACCGTCAGCCGCCGCGGCGCGTCGATCACGAAGCGGGCAGCTGCGCAGGCGCCGCGGGCGAGGCGACCGACGAGCCGCAGTGGAGCGCTATATGACGGGGGAGCTTACCAAAACCGGCCTGCAGATTGGCTTTGGGTCTTCTAGTCTATTCGAATAAATTTCATTCCGTGAAAATTAAAAATTCTAAGCTTAGAAAAACTCGAATATGCAATACGATGTGGAGTTTCTTCTAGTTAGTTCTGCACCACCAACAAACGCCACCTTTAGACGACCAAATATTAATAATACCCACTTATTAGTTTTGAACTTAGAACAATTTATTTTATTTATACTATAAGGTACTTGAACTTTTGACGTCGACAATACTTTTTGCGTAAAATCTTACCTCAAATAATACATGTATTTTTAAATTATTTTTTCTTGTTGACATGGCACTTGATAAGCACAGATTATATATCTATGCGCATGTTTTTATAGCGTACTAGCATAGAATACGTACTAGCTTTCCGCCCCGCAGCTTTGCCAGCGTTAACAGGATTTCAAGTGGGAATGAGGTATTTTCCCGCGGTGAAAAGTAGCGTATGTGTGTTAATGGACTAACCGACGAACGTCATACCATTTTGATGTGAAAAATCTTGCGCTGTTCATCCTTGTCGAATTTCTGATGTATAAGCTAAGCTATATTATTGCAAATTTTCATTAAAATTCATTCCGTAGTTTTTGCTTGAAAGAGCAACAATCATCCATAAATCCGTACATCCATCCTCGCAAATTTTCGCCTATATAATAGTAGGATTTGCTTCTGACCATTTCCACTTGACTTTTAAGCATTACAGTATTCAAAGTAATTCAAGCCCTATATCTTCGTGTATTTTATAGTAAGCTACATGAATGTACCGATGTGCGCGAGCAAGCTGCAGCGCCGCGGGTCATGCGCAGTGCGCACCGGTAATGCGCGAGACCATCGCATCATACAGCCTACTCTTACACTTATTTTATTCCTGCTACGTAGCGATCATTTTATAGTATTAAAAAAAACTATTAAAGTTCCCTAAATTATATATAGCTAGCTTTTTATTCTGTGTAATGTAATGTTCACAATCAATTTAATATACGTACATATAGTATAGGATAGGGAAGTCGATTTTGAGGTAATTCGGGCGGGACAGACATAACGCAGTGCTGTGGTTCTGCTTTGGGGGACTGGTTTGCTCTAGTCTATTGCCGGTTGTTGTACTTTATTTTATTTTATTTATTTTATTTGTAAGACGAGCACAACAGTTCACAATCACATAAATGTTAACGCATATTTTGTATATAGGTTTCGACCAAGATTGTCGAACCAACCAAGTGTCGTACAACATGATTTACCAATGTTGCAGATTAAAATTAGTAAATACCTATGTAGTTTTTACATTGTTTAAATAATCTTAGTAACTATAACTCTTGCGCATATTATACCTATCACTTAATTAAAACAAAGATACACATTGCGCAGACTTTTGTGCAGGCAGAAGAAAACATCCGTGAAAAACGTAGGCATAAGAAGTAAGTATAAAATTTACAAAACTAAACTAAGTGGGTTAACTATACAACAGAACAATGGTGCGCTTAAACTTGTAGAAATTTGGATTAAAAATGTCGAGGTCTGAGCCGTGCAGGATTAAATCATTATACAATCGACACATTCTGGTGAGGGGGTTGTAAAAAGAGGTGTTGTTTTTGTAAACATGGAGAGAAAATGTCTGCATGGAGAGAAAATGTCTGAACGTGGCGGCGGGGATTAGGCTTAATGTTAATATTAATGTTTATCTGGGATAGTAAAAACGGGGAGTCAATTTGGGAGTGTAATATTTTGTGTAAATATAGCAGATCATGTTGCTTTCGACGGGTGATAAGAGAGACTTGGTTGAATTTTTTGAGTCTTTCCTCATACGAAGGCATTTGCCGACGACAATATCCTAATCTATAGAAAATAATTCTGTAAGCAAGTCGCTGGATTCTTTCAATTTTATCCACATGAGTGTTGTAGAATGGGGACCAAATAACATCGCCATATTCCAGAATACTCCTAATTAAGGTGTTAAAAAGATAAATAAATGAAAAAGGCTTTCTAAAATGTTTCGTCGTGCGAGTTATGAAACCCAGAAGACGATAAGCTCTGGCAACAATGTAGTCATAATGATCTCTGAAGGTTAATTTCTCATCAAAGAGTATTCCCAGATCTTTAACAACACTTTTGCGATCTAACACATGATTATCAAGCTTGTAACTATAATTAATTTTGTTGATTTTGTTAGTAAAGGTTATAACGAAGCATTTTGTTATATTTAAGAACATCTTATTGACATGACACCAATCAGAGATAGTCAGAATATCACTTTGAAGTCTCTCACAGTCAGATAGGTCAGAAACAGCTGTGAATACTTATAGAGTAAACAAGGACTTTTTAGACTGGTGACCAAGTCGTTAATAAAGAGTATAAAAAATAAGGGACCTAAGTGAGAGCCCTGCGGAACACCCGATGTTATGTTAGAAGGCGATGATAAATACCCCTTTACAGAAACAAGCTGGCTGCGATTACTTAAATACGACTCAATCCACCTCAGGAGACTACCATGTATACCATAGGAGGAAATTTTGTATGCGAGAATACCATGGTTCACTTTATCGAAAGCTTTTTGAAAGTCGGTGTATATGGTATCTACTTGGCCACGTTTAGCAAAAACAGAGCATAAATAATGTTTATATTCAAGCAAGTTAGTAATAGTAGATTTGTGTTTTACAAATCCGTGTTGCAGAACCGTAATAGATTGTTCGACGTGAGAGTATATGTATTTGTATATGACGCTTTCAAAAAGCTTTGCGAAACAGGAAAGAATACTTATGGGTCTGTAGTTGTCGCAAGATGAAGCCTCTCCAGATTTTAACAAAGGGATAATGTGAGCAACCTTCCACTCCTGCGGAAAAACACCACAGTCAAGGGACCATTGAAACAAAATTTGTAAGGGAACACTAAGTACCTCAGCACACTCCTTGAGGAACTTGGGAGGTATTCCGTCTGGTCCGGCACCTTTATTAATATCCATTTTTTTTATTTCTCTTACGATTTCCGTTGCACTGACGCGGATGTGAGACAGAGGTGCATCGCAATTACCCAGTCCTGTATTATCCTGTCTAGGAACATTAGCAACGCCAGGTGACTCAAAAACACTACTGAAGTATTTAGACATAAGTTCAGCGATACTTTGTCCGTCACAAGCAGTCTCCGTACCCAGTCTCATAATTTTAGGTATACCGTTACCGTTAGTTTTCCTGCTTCGAACGAAATGCCAAAAAGCCTTTTCGTTTACGTGTAACAAGTTCTCTGTTGAAGTTACAAATGATTTATAACAACTTTCGATCATTTTCTTAGACCTGGCGCGTAATAATTTAAAAGTATCCTCATCTCTTGGGTTACCATACATTTTGAAACGCTTATGAACTTTAAGTTTTTCTTTGATACACTTAATCAGCCCATATGAGTACCATGCTGGGTACTTATCTGGGTTAAATTTAACTAGGGGAATATTTTTTATTATAATGTCATGTAAAATAGAGTAAAAAGTGTCTAATGCAGTATCAACATTACCAGCACTCAAGAGTATGTTATTCCAATCTATCTTGCTTAACTCATGGCGTATCTTCTCATAATCACCTTTGTGATAGTTAAAACGGGTTTTATTATTAGGCTTTATATTATGTGTTGAGGTCGGTAATACGGATTGCACTTCTATTTCTAGAGGGGGGTGATGACAATCCTCCCGTGTGAGAGCATCAGCGCTGTGGACAACAATTCCACTGTTAGAGGTGGACAGCACCAGATCAAGCAACCGACCATTAGCATTGCGTACATAGTTAAATTGATTCAACTGGCCAAGTGAGACAACCATGTCACAAAATAGTTGTGATTTAGAGTCGTAAGGATTCAACGGTGTTAGAAACGAGTCCAGAGCTGAGGAAGTTATCCATTCAAGTTTAGGCAAATTAAAGTCGCCAACAATCAGGGTCAGGTCCTTTTCATTTAAGCTGTTTATACGAGAAGTTAAGTTTTCATAAAATATAGTGTGTTTAGAGATATGTAGGTCGGGGGGTAGGTAACATAGACAAAGATTTATTTTAGGAGCATGAACATTTTCCGGCTGAATAGTAACCCATATATCTTCAATATTGGTTTCCCAAGAGTCTTTACGGACCACGTTCAGACATTTCCTTATAGCTATTAAAACACCACCACCTTCTGTTTTATTACCTAACGTTGACTCGCGGTCTCTGCGGAAGATACAATATCTATCGTCAAACAGTTCATTGTCAAACACACCTTTATTCAAGTTTGTCTCAGTTAGGCAAATTACATCATAGTTATTGTTGAGTACATTTAAATAAAGCTCAGTCGTTTTAGACCGAATACGATTTACATTTTGATAAAATATTAACATAATTAAGTAAGTATGGGGTCTTAAATAGCATGCGCAATCACTAAATAAAGAGAAAAGATAAAAGTTATTAAAATAAATTATAAACAAATCAGACAGATTTCGATAATTCTTCTAGATCATTTTTGCTTTTTATTAGTATTGGCTTACTTTCGTCGTTCTTTCGCAAATATACTCGTCCATATTTCACCCACACGTAGGTATATCCAAAATCTCTCTTAAACCTGCGAGCAGCTGCATGTAGGTCTTTGCACTCGGGCGATAGATGCTCCGACACATATATTGATTGACTAGGACCATTAATACCAAGGCAATTAGAGGTAAGTGAAGTCTTAGCATCTTTATTATACCTACGGAAGGCAGACAGAAAGTTATCACGTTGTCTTTCATTTAATAAAGTAAGTAATATATTTCTCGGACGGTCAGATTCGGTGTTTAGTTTGGCCACTCTTCGAACAGACGAAATTTGCACATCAGTAACATTAATGATGCTACATAATTTTTTGACCAGCTGAAGAACATTTTCAGATTTATTTTCGGGTACGGCTTGAATTTCAACATTGCAGCTTCTCGAAGATTTTTCTAGGAAGTTTACGCGTCGAGATATATCGTTCAGCCTGGTCATTAGTTCCAATTTCTGAGTTTCAAGTTGTTTAATCTGTTGATTAGCGTCGCGCACCGTATCTTTAATATCGTTCTGCTCAGCTTGTAAGAAATCGGTTGTTTTAGTGAAATTATCCTCCAAAGATTTAATCGCTTTATTGATTTTCGCGTCCAAAATTTTGTCCATGTATGCTTTCATGTCAGATGTATGCTGATTCAAAAGAGTTTGAAAACGATCGAAAGTTATTTGGTCGCCCCCACCGTGGGAGCATGAGGGTGAAGTAGATTGCTTACTCAATGATGGCGGTGCCGCTGTATGCATACCCTGGTTAAAAGAAGCATGTGACGATAAGCACCGCTCAGGAGCAGCTACATCAGTTGTGCGTCTACGCTGGGTAACTTTGGTACAATGTTCACAAAACCAAGGAAACTTCTTGACCAAGTAATTCTCAGTATAAGCGTCTTGCTTCATGCCACAACAGATGTAATGATAAGAAGCTTTACATTCGTTGCATTCGATCAGAAGATCTTCAGCAATCGGGTTTTTACAAACCAAACAATCCATCGTTTTCCCGAGCAATAACAACACAGAGGTTATGAATGAAGTTAGATTATTATCAGCTGCTTAGGTCCTGTGGCACTGCAGGCGAAATTGACCCGTCCGCGATGCACGTAGTTGTGAGAGTTCCATACACAATGGCTCGTCAATCGCACAAAGGCCGAGTGATTCAACAGTATCGCACAGTAAGTAATTATAACAAAATCACATAAGATCTTAGTTATTTATAGTTTATAATTTGTAATATGCAAAAAACATGAAGTGTTCACTGAGTTTAGACAGGATTAAGTACAATTAGCACAAAATTACTAAATAATTATGAGGAGCAAAAACATAACACAGTTAACTGCTTGAAGGTAGGAGACGAAAAAAAGTACTTGTGATAGATGATTTTTTTGGTTATATAGTTTAGTTTTTCTACTTTGACTGGTTGCTTTCCTCTAATTGTATATTTCGTTTGCACTCTTTGTTATACTAATAATTTATAATTTTGTAATATTTTGAAAAGATGCAACGCCTGTGGAGTTTCTTCCGGCGAGTTCTTCTCCACAGAAGACAGCCAAATTGTGAACTCGCCTCGACGTCGAAAAGTGATTTAAAAATCTTACTTCGAATTAAAATTTTGACTTTTGCAGATATGGATTTAAAAAGTTAAAAAGTAAATTCATTGAACACTTTGACATGTCGAAGTTAGAACCCGCGCGCCTCCCGATACAAGCCACTACGCCACCTACGCGCTCGTTATATTTGTCAAAAATATAAATAATGTCCAGAGGCCACAATATTGTTATTATTTATTTATCAAAAGACTTATTGTCTTCACATTCCAGCTTGAATATACCAACTTACCATTCTCCTCGGCAAAATCGAATATTCAACAAAATCAACATTAAATCCACAGTAACAGGGCATTTAACAGCGCACTGAAAATACTTACAACAGCAAAATTATGTTTGTAACTTATAATGATAGTGACTTATAGTAATAAGGATCGATTTACTATAATTACAAGATGTTGTTAGATGTCATAGTGTAATGACGTGGTATTTCAAAGATATTTATCATTATTCAATCAAATTGGTGTAATTTTGATGTTCAACCTTGGTTTGCATGATGTAAGGGACTTAGGGAGATAACTCTTCTTATTAAGATAAGAAGAGTTATCTTTTAGGGGCTAAGAGTTATATTAATAAATTTGATTTAATCCATACTAATATTATAAATGCGAAAGTGTGTTTGTTTGTCCTTACTTCACGCCCTAACTAAGCAACCAATCTACTTTATTTTCGGCATAGAGTTAGTTAAAAGGATGGAGAGTGACATAGGCTACTTTTTACCGCGGGAAAATACTTCATTCCCACGGGAAAAACTATTAATGCGAGCGGTGCCACGGGGCGGAAAGCTAGTATGTTATATAATACGTTGTCGAGATAATTTATGGGCCTATATGTTCAGCTGTAGACAAACTCAAGTTTACTTAATTGAAAAAAAAAAGTTATTATAATTTTAAAAACATTATTGGCAAATGTTAAAAAAACTATTTAGATTTCGTAAAAACATAATGTAACAGCATTTTTTTTGCAAGATCGGTAACCATAGTTTCATGGGATCAATGTCAATCTCTTTTTATACTGTTGGAAACCTTAAAATCTTTTTGAAAGGCTATAAAAGCCTAAAAAAATTAGTTTAAATAAAAATTATATTTCTATTGTTTTTTATGTATGTCAAAATTACTTTTTGTATAAATTGTTCTTTTTCTGTCTTTACAAAATTATAGTCAATTTTAAAACGTTTATAGTATTTTCAATCCACAAAATAAATCCAGCCTCCTTTCCAGTTTAAATAAAAATATACAGTCCGCTATTAACATTAACAACTCCTTATTAGATGTATTGAATTTTTTTGTGTACAAACTTTCGGATGCAGATAAAAAAAGAAACTACCATTTCACCATCGATATGCAACCAAAATTCCCTTCAATTACAAGACTTATGAAAATTGGGTCAATAAACGAATTAGAACTAATTTACCTTGGAAATGACGATGATGAAGCCGGTCACGATATTCGTGGACGCCATTCGTCCAAACAGTTCACACGTCAAACGCCGCGTGATGCGTGTGGTGGTGGATCAAATCGCTTTACCTAACCAGTGCTGATAGACCTGCAGGGAATTTAGGGCATAGACACTGGGCGGTCACTCCATAGAGAAAACTCGTTTTGACAAGCTACTTCTTTTTGAATATCAACTACAAGTCAATGGCGCTAGTTGCTATGTAAAACACCCCCGAACACCACCGGCGGCGGAGTCCCGCGTTGCCTGCGGGGTGCGGGACGTGAGGTTCTATATCGGGCGGAAACTCACTTTGGCGCGGGGGGGTGAGTGTCCTTTCTGTACGGGTTAGTACTATTATTTTCTTCTGTGGCATAGAGTTAATAGAATTTTTTTTGGTATAGAGACGTCGGCGACCCAATCCTGTTAGCACGTCAATGATTTGTCACCGAGATATTTAGTTGATGTTCGTCTGTTTTTATATCCCTTTCCTTATCTTTTAGTTTAGTTTTAAATTTTATGAAATTCCAGCTAACTTATCTAACTATCCTTACAAACACAATACAATACAAATATTCTTTATTGACACTAGAAATAAATAGGACAGTTACAATTTTCATAAGTGTGAAACAGTGAGCCAATAGACGGCCTTATTGCTAAAGTAGCAATTTCTTCCAGGAAACCAAGCTATCCTTACTTTTCCTTTCCAAATTCCATTACATTATCCTTTTTTATACGCGTTCAGTTTCTCTACCTTGTTATTAAACTTGAAACTGGCGCTAGCGCAAAATAATACTAGCTCCAAAACTAGAAAAAAATCTGGGTCTTTCTTCGGAGCAATCACAACCCCTCCCGAACCTTAGCTAGTTGACAGAATTTGTTTCTTTAAGCATTTATTACGTTCCTATAGTGTTCAATAGGTACTCTTTGTTTAAGGGTTACTTTAGTCAGAGCATGGACTTATAGCAACATAGTTACACGTAAAGAGGTTAAATTCACGCATATTGCCCCGGGATAAGTTTCTTTTAGAAAAATCATGTCCTTTCAGTATATGCCAGACCACCTATCTAACACCATATTCTATATATACTATAATAAAACTGAAGAATCGACGTGCCTGTACATTGACTTGTTTTTCAAAAAACTGATTGTAGGTGATGTGTAGCTACGTAGCTGAACACAAAAATACAAGTTTTGAAAAAATGTCCAAGTTGTGAAATGTAAAACATTTATTTTGTTTCGAACTATCGTGCATCGCTCTCTCCTGTGTCGAACCTACTAGTACATTATATTTATTCTGTGGTCGAACTTGGGTTACGGAGCTTTTATCCGATATCATTTACATCACAATATGTCAAGGCTCTTCTTTAGCTGGTTGGCTAATAACTACGTCTCGATGGCACGCCTTAGGCTAAGCCGTATATGCGGGTACATCACGTTCCGAATTCAAAAATTCAAATTTTGAGCGTTCCAGAACTTCACGAAATGGCTCAAATTGCCAACGACGTGAACGTAAGTGATCGTTTTAGGTTTATGTTGGGTTTAGAAATGTATCTTTTAGGGTCATTGTTTTTTCGAGTCTTTTTATTTTTTGTAGTCTTTAGTTTCTTCATTACGTTGAGGGTCGTTTACAGGATCAGAAGATGAAACTCTTCGCCTTCATCATTACATGAGTGCAGATTGTTTAGCTATATTACGAGAAGTATTCTTAATTTTTTTTGTACGCTGTGAAATATCATGGCTTCTGTAATATTTCGATGTCATCTTATCAACCATGTTTCAAGCAAATAAATGATTTATATTTCATTAAATCTCTCTCACTTGCCATGTGAGCTGTTGTGTTCTCCTTGTAAGGTCTAAGTAAGATCGTTGACCAACTTCATTAACCCTGGTGTAAGATCAGAATTCTAAGCTGCCCATGACCTCTGACCTTTTTTTAATTATCTGAAAACATTTTACCCTCTTTCAAATTTTTAAAAGATCAGTTGTAATAACCCTACTACAACAACGACGGAAGACGTGCTAAAAATGAAAAATGACCTCTAAACTATAATTAAACAATAGAAGCACGCAGTACAAATCGAGACCTTTTCTACAAAACGATGCTGGCCACTTAAAACTCTTTTTTTAGCGGCACCTAGACCGCGGCACAGGCTATCATATCATTCAGCCACGCTAGCCGCGGGGCGGTCGTGTGCTCGCTAGTCATGACCGCCTGGAGACAGTACTTCCCGCCAATTAGCATGCGTCTGTTGGCAGCCCTGCACCCGCTCATTTGCAATCCTACCTACAGTGCTGCCAGATTTGAAAATCTCTTTGGTTTTGTTCTTTTTCCGCACCTAAACGTCGCCATCGAAGAGCTACCGTAAACCCAGAAAAGTAGAAAAGCGCGCTCAAACGGTCAGAAAATTCTAAAATACATCTTTTTAACCATTTTTTAAACTGCTGGTGTTTTCAGGACATGTTGGATATCCCTTATGCTGTCCTAAATAAGTAAAACAGAATAGGTATTATTTACATAACTGCATAATTACACATAATTACTTATCTTTTGTGTAAAAATGTATCCAATTTTTTGCTCCTCCCTTCACCACATTCACACCTTTTTTACCAATTTTGAATCTGTCATTAAAATACATAAATTATTATATGTATCTAATTTTTATTTTCAAAAACTACTTTTAGACATCAATTGTTTATAAAACTCGATCATTACAATAAAACTGTTCAATTTTACACACCTTCGTCCATTGATATCCTTTCGATCTGGCAACACAGCTCCAACATATTATGCCTATTAGGCCGTGTGATTATCGAATGGCGCACATTCCTCAGTTTTGGTGGGAATGCTCCGTGGGACTGGCGGGGTATTTGGGTGGTATGTATACCTAATTGGAGATGAATGCGAAAGCCCTATATTAGACTCCCCGTTCTTGCATTGTCGTGACTGGAGTACTGTGTTGCCAACATTTTGGTGATAGAGCTCCAATGATGGGGTTGAAGATGATTATCTTTAATCCCCGACGAAAAAGAGGGGTGTTATGAGTTTGATGTGTGTGTCTGTCTGTCTGTCTGTGGCATGTAACTCCTAAACGGATGCGCCGATTTGATCTTTTTTTTTTCTGTTTGCAAGGTGTCACAATCGAGTGTTCTTAGCTATAATCCAAGAAAATAACTTCAGCCATTTGAAGAGCTATTCGCTAGTTGTTGAAAGGATCAAGTAACGGTTTTGCCGCGGGGGTATTTCAAATTTTTAATTGATACGGAATATTCCGTATCGTTGCGCTAGGCCTAGGTCCGAGGCTCCTTCTATCCGCCCCTAGACGCGTTGGTACATGACTACTCTGGGGTAGAGCTGTTAGTTTCTACTAGTTTTCAGTTTTTACTAAGCCATCATTCTTTACAGCATTAAAAATACATACACATACATACACACACGCACACACACACACACACACATATATATTCACTCGGATTAGATCACGAATTCGCTCTTCCTGAATGAGAAACAGCGATGCTAACCACTACGCCACCAATCCTAACAAAGACGTCGGTATATGGAATACAAAGATGTAGGTACAGTAGCCAGCACTCGACTGGACATGTTAACCTTGAGAGCGCCCGTATTCCATAGCGGTAGAGGTGAATTTCGTAGTGCGAATGTCCAACCGCATCTGCTGGCTTCTGTACATGGTTTTTATTATAAGTAGCGTGAAGTTCCTCTACATATTCCCATTGTTCGGGTGCTATTAAAGTGACCGCTTTATATTCTGTGTAACTTACGACCATGACTTCAGGTATTATGTGTACCATCAAACTGAGTTATAGACCATTTGGGGAAAAATATGGCTTTCTGTGTCGGATGGGTGTTAGGTAGCTATGGATGCTGCAAGCGATACGACATAAGAAAATGCATTTGAAATCAAATTCCTCGACACTATTCATGAATATCGTCTTTCGTCGTGTAATTGTGTTAGCGATTTATTTTTAATCTGTGGCATAGACAGTATTTTCAGTTTATACTGTTTGATTTTATTGCTTGATAATTTGTCTAACATTACCTACTTGAAACTAATTCATTAACTATGACGTCGAAAATAGATTTTGTAAATCTTCGAAAAAATCCTTTTTATTATGATTTCTTTAAGAAGTAATAGAAGGCAGAATCTAGCCATTACACTACTTATCAAGCGTAATACTGTACACACTCATGTATAGTAAGTGCACCTTACAGGCTGCACCGTACACTGCGCAGTAATGCACCTGTGTGTGGGGCGGCGCGCGCGCACAGGGCGGGGCGTCTACCGGCCGCTCATTTATAACTATAAGCAAAGTACGTGTAGCTAGCTATATCGCAGCTTGCTCTTACCGCTTCGCTCCGAAGATATATCGATTCAAGATTCTTAAAATAAGGAACACCTAAAATACAATACCGGCAAAAAAATATTCTTTATTGAAATTAAAAATTAATTATTACAAAACATAAAGTTAATGAAGTCAAATCTACATTTATATTTTCACGTGCAAAGGTACCTTATTGCGGGTTTTAGTATAAAGAAAATCTTTTTGGATTTGAAAAGCTTATTAGTTGCTGATTACAGGGATATGCGTGACTCAATACCGACCATAAGGTCCCTTTGCACGTGGAACGTCACATATTATAATCATCCCTTCTTTAGCAGCCTGCGTGTCCCCACTAAGGGGCTAGAGCCTACCCTGTAGATGAATATAACAATAATTTAAATTATATCAACAGAACAGACGGCGGACGATCTCTGAGCGAGTACCTATATCGGCCGGAATAGGTTCAAAAATGTTATTCATCATTAGTTATTTCTTAAAAAACACTTAAAGACGTGATATAAGAAGCTAAAAAGCTTTGCTCAAACCAGGACCGGCTCTCGTCTCAAACAATGTACAAGTCTAAGCAATGAAAAAGAGATCAAACAATCTAGAAGACTGCTGATACCACAACACGGTAAAACGTACAAATTGGGTTGGTTCAATAACTGTAAGCCTGAAATCACGCAGTTTATGATAAAGTAATAGTAAGTAAGTACTGTGGTGTGCATATTGTGTCCTTCATGCACGCCGTTTCATGCTGGCAGCCTCTTTTTGCGTTTGAGGCTTTATAAAGATGTAAAGTAATATCAGTTTGAATTTCGTTGATGAGAGGGAGATGGCCGTAGCCCGTGCTACGAGCCTGACGCCATTATTATAATTTCCAAAGCTTATGTAATATTTCGATAAGGTTTCTATCAATAAACTAGACATTGTATTCCCTATTACTGCATTTTCATTCAGATAGGGATTAGCCTCCACCCGTAGGGCGCGACTGTATCTACGCATTATTCAGACGTCGTCGTAATCTTTTATTAACTTATCGACGGGTGTTTGGATTTAAATCTTCCGTGACAACTTCAAAAGTCTCTAAAAACAACAAATGCCACATCCTGCCTCAAATCTGGTGTTATTGGGTTACGGTTGATGTAGGGGTTTGAGTCTAGTGATATATTGAACTGTTAACATAAGGGTTGAAAATTCAGTTGCAGTCGGCATGAGATCAAAGCGAGAGGCGATAGGCGATAGGATATGGTACATTTATTTTAATCAAAGTCAAAGTCAAAAAGTTTTAATTCGAAGTAAGATTTTACAAATCACTTTTCGACGTCGAGGCGAGTTCACAATTTGGCTGTCGTCTGTGTGTGGAGAAGAACTCGCCGGAAGAAACTCCACAGGCGTTTTTTTTATTCCTCATAGGCTCGTTCAAGGCCGGTGAAGCTTGATCCGTCGTACTTTTTCGACTCACGCATAGGTCAATTCAAAAAAAAAAAGGCTAACGCTTTTCACAGCAATAGTCACAAACAAAGCTGATATTACTACAAATTAATTTATTTATTTATTTAAAAGGATCGCCAACAGTACACATATTGATACATTATAGTTAAGTACATAGGTATGGACACAGTCTGATATGTGGACTAATAACAGGCGACCACAACACACATTAAACTACTGTTTAACTACTACCTACTGGTCTGGTCTGGTGGTCCGTTCGATCATGCAAGATCACCAATAAAGTAAGGAGTGCTTATTTATAGGAAATCATCCGATTCCTTTCAAACGTGTGGGTGTTCCCAGTTAGGTTAGGACATGACAGGCTGAATCCTCTAAAATTGTGCAAAAATAAATCTTTATTGTTTATTCTGTTATCCGTTGCGTTGGTCCCGCTATTATCTACGGATGTAGTCGTTATAGGGGAGATGTCAGAAGCCATGAAGGAAGAAAAAATTTTACGTGCCCATAAAATGGGCGCGTAAAATTATTTCTTCCTTCATGTCAGAAGCCAATAATTCTGACACCAGGGTTTGTAAGGTAGGTTAACCTCGAAACCCACACGATAAGTAAGCATAATTGCTTATCGTGTATGTAAATAATACGACCCATGGTCTAAGAAAACAAGGTCTCACCATTAGACCACGTGACTGACACGAGCCTACGTCATTTCTACGTCATTTTGCCTATTCATCCTTGTCGAATGCGTGTAATAGACAAGGATGAACAGCGCAAAATGAGGCTTGTGTCAGTCACGTGGACTAACGGATAGACCTTGTTTTCTTAATCCATGCTTACGACCCATACAGAGAAGAATCATGAGTATACGAGTAACAAAATGGTTAAACAAATGATATCACAGTCTTCATTTGTTACAAGCGGATATTGACCAAGCGTGGTGTTGACACGATATTCCATGCCAGCGACACTAGCGCACCAACATCAAAGGTGAAGTGATGGGGTGCAATCCAATATGTCTGCGCATCGATGCAGAGGGAACTCAGTTTGGATCTGATGCAGAAGTAGGGAGGGGTAACATACGATGTCGATGTTTTTTAAACTTCGATTGAGAGGACTTGCAACTGGGTTCATATTGTGGCAAAACTAGGAGATTAGAGACCAAAAATTAATATGTTTATTTTTCGTACATAATATTTACTTGTACAATAGAGTTTTTTAGTGTCGTTTATAAACTCATAGCTTGTTTTTTTTTACCTATCTTGTCATAATTAAATTAGACTATCCCACTGCTGGGCAAAAATCTCCCTGTTTTCTTCCACTGCCCTCTATTTTAAGCTACTTCGTAGCTGTCAAACTTGTTTTTTTTTTCACGATATTTATTTACTACATCGTCTTCATCAATAGGCTATTTGACAATGCGAAAAATAAAGTGTTAATTACTGTAATCAGTATGTAATGTAAGTTTAAAAATGGATACTTACTATGGGAAGTTGAAAAAAATAATTAATTTATGTAAAAATCCGTAAATAAAAATGTATTTTTTTTGGCGTTTGTCACGTGACTCAAAACGCTCCTGTTTGGTCGGGTATAGGACATATGTCACTAGCCAGTAAACATCGTTTTCTACTTAAGCAACTTGTAGTAGTAGTACTGGCTAGTGACGTCACCGATGCCATTGCGACGCCATATTGTCAAAGTAGCGTTTTGGCGCGCTACTTAAATATTGAATTTTTATTTTGATATTTTTCAGGAAATATGTACCAGAATTAAAAAATACAACTATTACTGGGATCCACAAACTCTACTGAATAATAAAAAATATATTTTAAAAACCAGTCAAATAGCCTATTGTATCTTTAAGATTGCACAAATTTTATTTTACAACACATTAACAAAATTATAACCACAATAATTATAACAAAGTCCGTCCATTTTTTTTATAGTTTCTGCCCCAAGTTTGCTATAAGGAATATACCAAATCAAAGACCAAATCATTAGTAGCATCAAATTTATTTTTTATTCAGACCATCTCTACTTTAAAATCATCCCCCAACTATATTCAAAAAAAGCGCGTAGCATTCTGATAGAAATTCGTTTTTAATTGAACTGAAATTGGGCGCGAAATGAGTCTCCGGCGGACCCTCCGTGGCCGCAGATTAAATAATAGCTCTCATTTAGATGAACCTTTAATATCGTTAATACAAACGCTTTGCAAAATTACACAAATTTTGAAATATATTTTCGAATAGTTTTTAAGCTATTGTATAGTATTAGAATGAAACTGCAGACTGATCACAATAAACTGAACCTTTATTATTTCTTTCCAGGCTATTTATAATTTTCCAATTAGCGCCAAATACAAGTGTTGCCATATTTACAAAAATACTCTGTAACTGATCTGACTGACTGTCTAGAAACTCCAAAGACAATAAAGTAAAATGTCATCTGTCATCACAGTTACAGTTTTAAATTGAGGTAAGTCTTAAACGTTTTAAATCAAATATCAAAGTGAAATTACAAACGGTAAACATAAAAAGTTCTATAACTAACAATAGCTTCTATCATGGGCCTTGAGCATGGAGACTGAATCCAGAAATTCCGTAACGAAAAAACCTAACACCCCCTTTGACATACTTAGAGTTGTAAAACAAATAAATATAATAGATTTTTTGGAGTATGATAAAATTAAAATATTGTTGTTTTGCAACTCTATGTTATTTGAATTAATATCAAAGAAAAAAAAAGGGAAAAATACATAAATAAAATAAATATATGTATTGCATAAGTTGATAAATTGAGGTGGTTGTGGTTGTGGTTGTGGTTGTTGTTGTTGTTGTTTAATTATAATTGCATAAGTTGATAAAAAATGCTATGCAATAGATTTACCGCGGCAGTTCCCGAGTGCCACACGTCTTTTTTTTTACATATTATTTATTTTATTTACATGCTTTTACCGCAGGAGATCCTTGGGGGAGGCCTTTGTCCAGTAGTGGCTGAGATGATGATGATGATGACAGACTGTGGTAACAGACCAAATATACATGTACGGTCGCGTTCATAAGTCCAGTCATATCACGTGCTTCTATACTTTAAATTACCCTTTTTTCCAAAAGCATTCAGGACATATAGTTTGAAGTAAAATATTGAGTCCCGTACACTGTATACGTAACACTCAAAAATAAGAATAATGAGCCTTTAGGAAAAAAGTTATTTGAAAGTATAAAAACACGTGATATGACTGCACTTATGAACTTGTACTGTACCTAGTAAAAGCACAGGTAAGGTAGTAAAAGCACTTGTACTACATAATATTATGACATGACTGCACACATTGAATTTGCGCGAAAGTGCCAGTGCTGTTCAAACCATCATCGCTTAAAAGTAATATAGCATCATCGCCTCTATCTTATTGTTATTTTTGTTCATTCGTTTGAGACGAAAACCAGTCTTGGTAAATCTTTTCAATTCTAACGTCATTAAATGTAAAAAAAAACTATAATTAATAAATTTATTCTACTTTAACTTTATTTGGTGTTTACCTGGGTTTTATCACCATCGTATAATAACCGTGAAAGCCTTAAAAATAACTAGAGGTTCATAACACTTGTAAGGCAAAGGAATAAACATCTTAAATAGGTAGGTAGTTTTTCATGACTCTATATTATTAATCTTTGTCTTGGAAATCACTTTTAGTGATTAAGAATATTATGTAAAGCTCATATAAAGAAATCGATGAACTACAAGGAAATATGGCCATCTATCTACCCACTTTCCTTAACTGTGTAGAGAGGTACATATTATTTTCTATTGTAAAACAAGGAAAAAACAAAACTTTTATATTACGAACGCGATTGTTTCCCTCCAAATCTGACAGCTCAATTACAATGACGGGGCGACATTTGTTCAAATTGCCAGTATTTTTTATAGACCCGCCCAGCATTCTTTTACGCTCGCATTAAACGCATTATAACTTACTGTCATAGCCTTAGGGAATAAAATGGAGCGACATCGCATAATGACATGTAAATTAAAAGTTGTCGTTGAGGTCTTTTTTCGTTCAATTTCGCGGTTAATATGGCGTGTAAATGAGTTCTTTATCGGGCAAGCTTTGATCGCCTGATGTTTGTATAGTTTCGGTCAGTTGGAAGGGTGAATAAATTAAACAAATTGTCTCTGGTTATTAACTAACTATTTGAAATACGAACGTAGAATTATCGCAATTTAGAAGTAAGTAATGGGTCTTTGATATATTCTGTGGTTCTTTTCTTAAATCGGGGCAAAAAATTAAAATAACAGTTACTTTTAAAAATAGTAAGTATTTTTTCATTATATTTCAATGACTTGGTGACTTTTAATAAATAAGAGTTCGTGTTTGACCGCCGCCAATCTTACCCGGTAAAAACTACGAAGGAAAACTGCACAAAAAACCCGGAAATTAAAAAAGTTTTAATCTTTAGCTTACTTTTATTGTCAAATCGAAAAACAAAAATGAACGTTACCAGCGACCCTGTGCTTTAATGACAGGTGTATTACCAAAGGCCACAGGGCCATATTCTTCTTCTTATCGAGTGGGTTTCGAGGTTAACCTACCCCACAAACCCTAGTGCCGGAATTGTTGAGCCGCCTTAGTCTTCTGACATGGCTCCTATAACGACTACATACGTAGATAGTAGCCGGGACCAACGGCTTTACGTGCCTTCTGAAGCACGGAATCATCTTTCTTTTCGGACAATCAGGTGATTCAGCCTGCAATGTCCTAACCAAACTTGGGAAAGTCTCACAAAGTGACATTTGTTCGACGGATCCCCACCGGGATTCGAACCCGGAACCTCCGTAACGTCAGACGAGCTTTTGATCACTCGACCACGGAGGTCGTTATGGCCGAATTAACTGGAATATAATATACCACATTCATTTTGAACATAGTTGGTACTGTTAAATTATAATCGAAGCGAAAAATTAAGATCAATAAACTATAGTTGGTACTATACTACCTTTAAATTATAATTATTTTATTCTGAGCTTTTTAATGTAAAAATAAACCGCTCACCAAAAATATTTTCTTAATTCCTGATCAGGAAAAAACTGAACGTGTAGAACTGAATTTATGGACTTTATGCATCGAGTATCAGAACTTCAAGTCACTTTGTTATTATATTATTTGCCATTACAATTTTCATTTTCATACTTCAAGAGGCCCGCGGTATCATACGCACCTGCCTTTCGAATCATGAGCCATAATGTCGTGACAGCTTACATTTGCCGATGATTTTAAGGATTTACATTAAAATAGCTTTTGTTTCTTTAGTAATAAGAAGTATCAGTGTTGTATGGATTGAAGGAGTCGTTGGTAAGGGTAAAGGGATGTGGTCATAGAGTAAGTTTCTTTTATTTTTAAACTAGCGACTCCGCCCAAGTAAAAAAAGGATATAAGGCGTTTTCCCAATGAAAGAAAACATCGAGAGAAAATAAATAATAAATTCATTTATTTAAAGAAATATGTAGTTACATAACAATGTTAAATGTGTAAACAGAGGCCCATATCTTAAACGCACATAAACTGATTAAGGGTTAAAAAGTCGTCTTTAAAAATGTAACAAGTTCATTAATACTACTCGTATTTTACCTATTTATAATTAATTTCATATAAGACCTATTAAAAATAAGTATAGTTTTGACATTCCGATGAAACAAGGGTAAGTATGGCAAAAAGAGATTCCGGCGAAAAAAGAATACTGTACTAAAAATATCTAACATAATAAAATCCTAGACATTGCTAATCTTGAGAAAAGATTCGTTCGAACAAAAAAATGTATCTGATTTAATTATGCCTAATGTCAAATTATGACGCTTTTCCTTCTACTTATTCTATGTCCTACTCTGCCATTCGTGGCATACACTTACTGTAGTGGCAGAACGTAAGCCTGCGCCCCGAGCTATCACGACCAAACCTCTGCAACACGAAGTCCCTTACATCCCATACATACTCTTACAAAACACGAGACTTGGTGAACCAAAACTCCAAACATAACACGAAGTCCCCCGTAACACATACAAAACTAATACCAAACGCGGGACTTGCCGTACAAAAATACTTCAAGTTGCTCAAAACAAAAGTCCCTTACGCCCAATACTTTGCTTATGCGAATTATGAGACTCGGCGTCTATTATCATTCAACGTTTTAACATTTGAAGTCCCGCGATTTAATATTCTGCATAAGTAAATTGCGGGACCTCCTGAACTAGATCTGGGCCCCGATCGCGCTATTTAAGAAAGAACGGAAATAGAGTTTAGTTTTGGTTTGGTTAGCTTGTAAATCCATATCGTGCTATGATAGATCGTATTGCTGAAACGTTATCTAACTAGAATCGTTGATTTGACAGCTGATAACTTTTGAAAACGCTGTCAATACTGTCTAAATAACGCAATATATTGATATAAGAAAAAACTATATATTTAATAAGAAAACTTAACCTAATTTACATTAGGTATTTATATTTCGCCAAACTGCATAGTAGTTCGTTGCCGAGTTGCGCTCATCCCTTATTTCTTAACATCTTAACAACTTTATCTGACCTAACATGCAGTTTTTTATTTTTTTCTCAACACTACACTTTTAATCACTACAAATTAAAACGTCAAATAGTTAGCGCAGTAAGGAATAGTGAATTTGACAGCGGTTTTGGTTAAAGTTTAGTTTTGGTTTAAGTTGTTCGAGTTAGCGCGATCGGGGCCTTAAAGTTTACTTGAAGTCTCGTGTTATGTATCATGTTATTATGAAAATGGCGCGACGTGACAGTAGACATACTATTGTTCTAAATTGTTATGGTGTTTTCAAGCAGGTGTAATGTTTAGGACGCAAAGATGTTTACTAACTGGATTTTGTTCTAACTTAGCATTTATTTCCGAAATAGGTAGCAATGTAGCAATGTAAATGAAAATACATTTGGTTTTTTATCAGGGAGTTTGTTCGGTTTTCACGCGTTAACTACTAGATGAGTTTTCGGCGACTGTGAACTACCAGCTTTGTTTGTACACAAGAACAACTACATTCCCCAACCCACCTTCCAAGCAATATAACCAAACTGCACTATTTTTTGTGGTTTTTCTTTAAAAGGAATGCATGGAAGAGCTTGGTAGAGAGCGCTAGCTAATCTAACCGAGCCGCAGAGATTCACTTATCTATGTAATTTTATGCAAGTAAATATTTTCTTCCTAAATTATCTAGAAATAGGGCCGCATGCTCACTTAATCTATTGTTTTCTAGTCGTTTTTTTATACCATTATATATTCTTAGGCAGTGGACTGTTATATATTCTGTAAAAGAAGAATAAAAAAAACACCTTCGCCTTAAATATTTTCAAAACAGTCGCTACCATCAAAACTGGTGACTCCACCTGGTCCTTTCATTTTCTTTTTTTAAATCCGGCCTCCCTCCGGACAGGCAGCGGTATTAATCACCATACAGCCAGCGCTTTGTTCCTTGCATACGATTAAACTCGGTAAGGTACACCACTAGCCCTCAGGGATAAAACATACTTTTACCTTTTTTAAAAATGCAGTCCCTGCGCCGATTATGTTTCGCTTCTTAATGCGCGTTTGTGATATTAAAAATAATAGTGATTTGGTGAATGTTGCTCTCGTATTATAAAGTAAGAAAAGAAAAACGCATACATCCTGAATGTATTTTAAAACATATATTTTGTGTAATGGCTTAAATATTGTATTATAATGCCACTACCAAGAGACTCAAGCGCTCAAGCCTACTCTGAGGTCATGGTGAATAAACCAAACCTCAAAACCTAACTATACGATAAGCAAGTAAGCGACAAAGGTATTTCCGAGTTTCTATCCATCTATCTTATTGACCGTTTTCCGGCAATGGTGACCACTTCGACTGCTAATCTGAACGTTTAGGTTGAGGCCAGACGAGCGTAGCTAATTTTTTGAGCAAATTTTCGTTCGCTCAATTTCTGCTTGCCTAACAAGCGCAATTTATTAAGTTGCTTTTCATCGCTTTTAACAGTGCTTGTGCATCGCTTGTAACAGCTTTTTTCAGTGTTTGTATAGTAACAATATCGATAGGCCTATCGATAGATTGATGGGGTGAAATCCTCCAATACTATTGATTTTCGGCAATACTATCGATAGTATCGATACAAATTGCTCGAAGAAATTTAAATTGGCGAATCGCGGTGCAACATGAAAAATTATCATATAAGTGTTAAAGAAGCTCTAGATTTGGCTGGCACTTGGTAGCATTTCTTATCTGAAGTTTATAAATGCATATTTCAGTGAAAGGCCAAGGCCAGCTGTAAGACATTTCGCAAGAAATAAGCTGTGCCTGTTGTGTCTGTTTTTATTTGTCCATTTTTTGACAATAAATTTGTGTGCAATAAATAATAAATAAATAAATAAAAATAAATTTGTTTTTGTTCTTTTAGTCTGTTTTATGAATATGTCCTGTCAAAAACCAAGACCAGTCCTAGTTTTTTAAATGAATAAATTAGTTCGACCTAAACACCCCACGGTTTTATTTTTGCTGACGATGAAACTCGATTGAAGCAATGTCTTGGTGAAATAAGTTGGTCTGAAAACATTTTCGTTCTGCGTCTTTCCTCTTACATCCACCTGACAAAGGCAGCCCCACTTTTCGTGTGTAGCATCCATAATAGTCCACTACTCAGAGTGGCCGAGTGGCATAACGCAAACGTAAGCCTTTGCCGCGGGCTGTCACGATAAAAGACCGCGCGTCGGCCGTAGACAATTTCACTGGTACTGGCCGCTCATGAAAAGACTTTTTTACTTTTCTTTCCTTTTTCAAAAAAACGAACCCAGTTCGTGCGGCAGCCTGTTATTATTATCTGCTTTGATAAAGCTTTGTGATATGTAACCTGTGTCTGGAACATTATGGGCTGTTTGAAAAAAGAAAATTAGAGGTTCTTGTCTATGGTTTCTGAGTATTCTTTTCGTCTTGCAAAGAAAAATGGAACATAGGTCATCATCATAAGAATTTAAATGCGATTGTATGTTTATTGTCCATCAAGAACAGTTATATCGTTATTAATTCAGATATATCTCCGCCAAAAGGTCCCCACCGAGGGGCTCGAGCCTACCATATATCCCGGGTGAATAGATCTTAGTGCGGGTTGGTCAACTTCAAAAACAACCTTTGAATTTGAGCGAGAGAGTGAATTTCAGTACATATGAATTCGAAAACACATTGGTACGTGCCGAGGTTTGGACCCGCCAGCTAGCACTAAAAAAAGACTAAAGTCCATAAAATAAGTTTTTTTTAACCCATCGTACACTATGTCATACCGCACTGAGCCAACCCTGTCATTACTGCATTAGATTCGAGAGCGATAGGGCTGCGGTCCCTAATTACGTCGCGCTAGCCAACGCGTAATTTCGGGGTTCCCTCGCCCCTAAAAAAGTGCGGTAAAAAATGATAGTCGATAAGTTATAGTTTTGTTTTTGTTATTTATTTACAAGTTTTTTTATGTATCTTGGTTTATCACAGAATAGTACGTACAAGATCAACCAACTTATCTGTGAGCTGAAGGGCGGCGCTAGTAGCGATGTGAAATTGTCCATTCGCTTTTAGGTATTCATTCATACTTGACGTAGCGGAGTTAGTACCAATTCTCACCACTTCACAGATAAGTTGGTGGCACGTAATGTGTATTTTGGTAGGTAGTAATATGTATTTTGAGACGCTTTAGTAGTAAAGGAAGCCATAACATCTTTGCAACTAAGTGAAGTAACTAGAGTTTCCTTAAAATTTAGCTTTACCTTCTATAAGTTGGTAATCCATTTGAAATGTATTGGTTTAGTATCATTGACAGAAAAAGCTTAATATACTTCACATAGATTCGATAAAATACTTGATATAGGTATAGGTATTTAACTTAACAAAAAATATATTTTATAACAAAATTTTAATATTTTCAACATTATCGGGGGTTCTACAATCCTTATAATACTTATTATAAATGCGAAAGTGTGTGTTTCTTTGTCCTTCCTTCACGCGCAAACAAACCAATCGCCTTGATTTTCGGCATAGAAACAGTTGAAAGGACATTTTAAATTTAACATTTTAAATTATTACGATTGTTATTTTATAATCTACATTTTGGGATTCCAACATTATAAGAATTTAAACTTTTTTTTTTCCTGTTTTCGTCCCAAATTTCCGATCTACTCACACGTTGACAAGTTGTCATGTCAATTATCACCCCTGCTCAGCAGTGGGCCTTATAACGAGACGCGGTAAAACAATGGCGCCCCGCTGTGGGCCACTGCTTGGGTCGCTATGGGGGGCGCCACGGGGGGCGCACGGTAGTAAGGCACGTACTGTGATTGATTTAGTAGGGTGTTTGGTGACAGGTTGCGGTCACATCTTTAATTAACCTGTGTTTAATAATAACTTCTTTTTTTGACGGCCCCGCAGCCTAGTTGGTAGTACGTCGGCCTTCAAAGCTCAGGGTAGCGGTTTCGAATCCCGCCCAGCGCAAACATTATTGTGTGATGAATACTTGTGTTTGTCTTGTGTCTGGATGTTGTATATTATGTATGTATGTATATCTGCTGTCTGACACCCATAGGACAGGCTCTGCCTAGTTTGGGGTCAGATGGCCGTGTGTGAGGTGTTCCCATATATTATTTATTACTTAACTATATTTATTTACTAGCTGTCCGCCCGCGGCTATACGCCCGCGTAGTTTTTTTTTTCCATTTTTTTTTACCTTTTAAACCTTCCCTGGACTTCCACGAATATTTCAAGACCAAAATTAGCCAAATCGGTTCAGCCGTTCTCGAGTTTTAGCGAGACTAACGAACAGCAATCCATTTTTATATAAGATTTATATTTGTTCCTATAATGCCAGATTCCTAAATGGACTAAATGGAATACATTCGTAAATAAAATACTGAATGAAAAATTATGAAGATAAAATCTCACTTCTTCATCATCAGATTATGTTAACACTTTGCATTCCCGTACAGCTCACATATGTCCCCACCGAGGGGCTCGAGCCTAACCTAAAATGAGAGTAAATAGGCCTTAGTCGACCACGCTGGCCCAGTACGGGTTGGTCAACTTACACACAATTTCTGAATTACTTAAATCTCATCTCAGGTGTGTGCAGGTTTCCTCACGAAGTTTTCCTTCACTGAAAAGACGTCGAATAAACGTACTTACTTAATGAATTTGAAAATCGAACAAATTGGTACGTGCCGAGGTTCGAACCCGTAAACTTCCGAATGGAAGTCAACAGCCCTAGCAACTCGGCTACCGATACTCGACATTCTTTGTATATAATCAGTCAAGAAATATGCCTCAACATTTTGAATTTAGGAATGTTCAGTTGCCAGAGTCCCACTGTAGAAATATATATTTTTATTATTTATACACAAACTAAGTAACAAAACCAGTAACTCCCTAATAAAACCATAACAACACTACACACCGGTACAAATAACTAAATTAATAAAACAGCCATATCAAGTATCCACACGTGATCAAAACGTTTTTCTTTTTAATAAGAAAACTAGCAAAAATGTTTTCACCCCTGGCCGAAATAATGGTTGAAATGTTGCGCGCCCCTGACCTAATGGCTGGCGCGTGGCCACCACGGACGACGTGAAGAGGCCCATTGTTTGCCACCCCTGAACACGTTGTTCTAATTAGTTAATAAGTTAAGGGTCTGAGAACTTTTTTATGAAATAGATAGTCCGAGCTTTTTTTGAAGAAATATGCTATTTTCTGAGTTACTCTCAGCTTAAATCTAGGTAGGTATGTATGTCGTTTTATATTTATGGAAACCGAAAAGGACGGAAGATGAATATATCGAGTTTGGAAATAAAGATATCCTAAGTTAAGTGTAGTCAAATTAGGAGTAATTTTGATAAGTTCACTCCACAGGTATATGTTTTTCTTTGAAAAAAAAAAGCCCTTCCGCTTCATCACTACATAGTATAAAACAAAGTCGCTTTCTCTGTCCCTATGTCCCTATGTATGTTTAAATATTTAAAACTACACAACGTATTTTGATGCGGTTTTTTTTAATAGTTAGAGTGATTCAAGAGGAAGGTTTATATGTATAATACATGCATGATATACTTAAGGATAACACCCACAATAACCATTTTCCCGTGCGGAGCCGGGGCGGGTCGCTAGTTACTTATATGTGATACGGTATAAAACAGAGAAGAAGAATTAGTGGGAATATACGTGCCAACTTTACTTTTGCCAACCTATTTAGTATAAAATATATCATACTAGCTTTCTCCCCGCGGTTTCGCCCGCGCTAACAGTTTTTCCTTTGCCTACTCCACACTTTAGCAAACGTTTCAATTATTATATTTAGGTGCACGTGTCCTGTTGGAACGGCGCGTGGCTATCTAGAGTATCGCTTTTCAACTTCAACTACAAGTATTTTATACTCATTTTTTTGTTTTTTTTTTTACGGGTAAGCCAGGGCGGACCTATTTGCATTCCCTTGCCATAAGCACCCATAAGTAAAAACACGTACCTACCATACACAACAATATGCATAAGGCTTTTATTTTTCTGTTCATCATTTTCATCCTCGCACCGCACATTAATGCGCATTTTGACAGCTCCGCTACACTTCATCGTACGAGACATTTACCTCGCACAGCTCTGGTGGAAACCCCTACACATTTCCACAGCACAGCTACACATCCTCGTACGACACATTTTACTAGCACAGCTCTGGTGGAAAAGCAGCCTTATACTTCAACTTATTATGATGAGCAAAGTAGAAGGGAAGAGGCGCGTTGGAAGACGGAAGAAATCTTGGCGTAGGAACATTCGCGAGTGGACCGGGATTGCCAGAGTTGAAGAGCTGTTCCGATTGGCGAGGGACAGGGATACATTCAGGAAGCTGACGGCAGACCTCCAGTAATAGAGTGCCACCTGAAGAAGAAGAAGAATAAGTAACAAAAGGAACCCTTACATGATATTTTGTGTGTGTCTGTCCGTCAGTACATCAGTCACAGCCAATTTTCTTCGATAATAAAGAACTTTGTACTAACGGAACCCACCTCTACGCAAGTTTTACTCGCACTTGACAGGTTATTTTTCATGAGTTGTTGCGAAAGAAATTAAACTAGCTCCAAGTTATTGATTGTCATTATTTCAGTAGGTTAGAGTTAACTTTTTATTGATTCATAAAAAAACAAATAAAAAAAATTAAAATATAAAAAGTTAAATCACACTAATATTCAAAAGGCGAAAGTTTGTGAGTGTGTATGTTTGTTAGGTACTTCATCACGTCTAAACGGCTGGAGCGATTTAAATAAAATTTGGTGTGGAGTAAGACTGTCACTGACTGACAGTCTGACACCCTGGATTAACATAAAGGCTACCCTTTACCAGGGGAAAATACCTCATTCCCACGGGAAAAACTGTAAACGAGATCGGAGCCGTGGGACAGAAAGCTAGTAGAAAATAATAGGAGAAATAAATAGCTGCAAAATCGTACGTAATTATTCGTAACGAAGGAATGTTTAAATTGGTCAACATTTAATTCACTCTTCTTTTTGTACAATCAAACAAATTGGTACATCACGATTTAACCTATTACCCTCAAAAATCTAGACTTAACGATCGAGGATCTAGAGATCGATAAATCACGGCGTGATCGCGCGCATCAAAAGTATAATAATGCGTGTTTCGGTGATTTTGATGATCTATAGTGATAAATCAAAATTCTTATTTATAAGAGAAGATAAGTGGATGATATGGAAGGCCTGGGTGAAAAGTTCTATGCTATATTCATCATGAAAATTTTTTTTTTTTGTTATTTATTACTTTACTGGTTTATTCTATAGGTACTACTGCATCAGCAAAACAACTTTTTAACTAACGCGTATTTTTTACTAATAACACTTAAGATTTAGGTACGTATACAATATACATACTTAACATTTTTAACTATTTTACTTCGACTTAAATTGTCTCGTTAAAATGATAGAAGTTCCCCTTTCTTTGCCACTGTAGATTTCGTCTCTGAGACGTTTATTTTAGTCAATTAATATGAATAAAATAAAATTATTATTCCAGAATATTCCAGATAAAACAAACAGATATACTCGGAAAAAAAAAAGGTAAAAGTTTTAACCAGATCCGCTTTTTAGTTTTTACTAATTTCTCATGAATGTTGAGAAGGAAATGATGTGGGGTGGTTCTAGAAAGTCTCTACTTACAGTTTTAATGCATCCTTTTTGTAATAAACACATTTAAATCACTTTCACAAAATAAATTAATTACATACATTTTCAGTACAAAACACGCTAATTTCTTTTTTTCTAACCTTTTTTTTCCTTTAATCGTTACGTAGGCAATGGTTAAATTATTATACAGCCTAATCTTGTATAGGTATTTTATTATTTAAGTCCAGTTTACAATAACAAAAATCAACTTTGAAAAATTTAATTCTCCGGCGGTCGCCGACCGCTGCCGCGGTACGCTCGCTCCGCTCGCTCGGCTCCCTCCGCTCTGTTATTGACATCAGTCTAATCTAACCTAACCAATCGATTTAATTCTGTGTAGAGATTTGTTTTTTTTTTAGCGGGGGGCTGCGCCCCCCGAGCCCCCTCTTTTGGGGTGCTGCGCCCCCCCGTCCCCCCGCTTCGGTTGACGCCCTGGCTACTATTACCTTTTTGTAATCGGGTTGAAAAATCTATAAGGGCTTAGAATACCACTTCAGAAATGGGGGGGCTTCGCCCGCCTTTTTTCCTCCTATAATAGGTTGAAGCCTTCATTTTCCATTCATTATACACAGATTGGACTATATTTTTAATTGGCAGAATACATAATTCTTTTTTTTTTGGCTGTATGCCTGTTGCCTTTCTCTTATTTTTTAATGAAAATTAAAAGATACGTAACATCAACTAGCGTTTATAACCCCAAAATGTATGTAAATTACAGAATTTTTTAATATTTATTTTTAAAAAATCTTCGCGTGCTTCATTAGAAAATCTTATTGATATTGTAAGGTAAGACCTCATAGTATACCGCTGCATCATTATTTTTCAGCTAGCAATGCGAATTTAGCTAAAAACTCAAAGGGGACTTAGTTAAAACCCGACCCAAAAAAAACATTCTTCCAACCCACGCGACCCACAGAAAATTTTAAATCGGTATCAAAATAAAATAAAAATGTGCTAGAACTTTTCAGCCTACCACCGCCTCGCTATCTCGATTTATTTGACAGCCGCTCAACAAAACGAAACGCAATTTCGAAAACATTTGGAAATTCTCTAAATTAACCGAAATTGGTGGTAAAGTCTAAAGCACGCTAAGAACACTCAGGATTTTGTATCGTTCTTATGTCCGTGGAATAAGGAAGAGAATCGCGCGTGTTCAGCTTACCTTGCACTTGATTGTACTCATCTGTAATAAATGGAATATTTATAAGGGCATCTGGTTCAGCCATATTGCACCGTTGCGTGTGAAAATAGTATTATTAAATGCAAATGAGGACATAAGCAGGTGTTCCTTGTAAAGGAAGTGCTTTCGTGCATTTTGTTTTTTAAATAAGAGATCTTCCTGCCAGGATCTTAATTGTTATTCTTTTGGTTTACCAAAGAACAAATAATATAATTTAATACTACTTACAACAAATCGGGGACGTTCTGACAAAAGGTCGGGTCAGGAGTACTCTAAACCGACGAGCATGCATGAGGAGATTAATAAATGTGGATGAAGCGAAACAAGTGTGTTTGGATCGTAGCAAGAGCTCCGGGAAAGAGGCGTGAGTTTATGTATGTATGTATGCAATTACAACAAATAAGCAAGAGGTAACTAACTCAGACTTATTATCCTTGCAAGTAGATAATAATAATAATAATAGTAATCTTTATAATCTTTATATTTATATTTATGTAAATGTATGGACTGAATTTGTCTGAAATAAACATATTTTATTTTTATTTATTTATTATTATTATTTCTTTATTATTGCTTAAAAAGATTGTAGTATTTCTTTTTAAAATTTATATTTTGTATTTTGTATTTTGTTTCATATGTTTTATGTGTTTTTTTTGTGTTTTTTATTTATATTTACGTTTTGTTTTTTGTTTTTTTAGTCTTACTTTGAAAAAGTTGATTTCTGTCCATAACGTCTAATGAACTTGACTACTTACTGTCAAAACACAGAAGAAAATAATAGAACTAACCCGTACAGAAAGGACACTCATCCCCCCGCGCCAAAATGAGTCCCTGCCCGATATAGCGCCCCACGCCCCGCACCCCGCAGGCGCCGCGGGACTCCGCCGGTAGTGGTGTTCGGGGGTGTTTTACAAAAGAAGTAGCTTGTCAAAACGCGTTTTCTGTATGGAGTGACCGACCAGTGACTTTGGACTGGCGGCGGCGGGACTTTAAGTACCTACAGGGGGGCAAGTTATGCCACCCATATGTTTTGTCAATATTTTTTATAATGCTATATCGTTAAAAGAGATAGCATGTCATCAAAAGATAAATTCCATGAAGCTAAGATAAACGTTAATCCATCACCGGACGAGATCGCGTGATGCACTTTCTAAATCGAAATCCCGGTAAGATCAATTTTAGTAACATTTAGCCCAATATTTACCGTTGTCGGGCGGGTCAATCGGCTGAGACAGTATAATTCGACTGATTGATGCGGCTGCGCGAGCGCACGCGACAAGCGCGTCCCGGACATTTTAGAACCGTTCCATCCCAAACATATCCTTTCCGAACCTGACGATGAAATCACTGATGCAGTTAAAGCAGACAAAGAATTTAGATTACACACAACAGAATGCCCTTCTGGTAGCGAATACCCTTCAGGTAACAATGCCCGTACCAGCCAGCGGGGCCAAAAAGAAAAAGCCCCTCAGGCGTCGTTTCCTCACGATGTTTTTCCGTATCAACGCGCTAAGCCTAGGTTCGAGGCTCCCTCGAGCCGCCCCTAGACGCGTTGGTACTTCGGAGTAGAGCTATCCGCTCCCCCGCAAGTCCGGTGAAGCTTGTCACAAGCATAGGTCAATTAAAATTAAAAGGAAATTTTGAAACGAATTTTGAACAGTAGCATTTTTGGTTACCTGTTATAGGGCCGTAATGTTTCAGTAAAGCTTCATTTGAGGCAACTACATGCAACAAAGTTGCACGCTACATAACTGTGGCATGCGAAATCTTGAGGCGTGCTACAACTAGAAAACATTTGCGGCATATGGAAGCCTATATTTTACACGGTTGATGATTTTAGTTGATGTATTTTGGTTCCCGCAAAGATCTCAACGATCAGCCCCGCGCTGCCCGCATCACCGCCGGAAGACGGAGGCGTGGGCAGGGCAGGCCCCCCACTAGGTGGACCGATGATCTGATGAGGGTACCGGAAAGCAGCAACGTGTATAACACTGTAAAATTTTAAATAGCAGATTATTAAAACAGACGACGCTTGCTCACTTGCTTGCTTATTGTGTGGGTTTGGAGGTTAACCTACCTCACAAACCCTGGTGACGGAATTATAGGACCGCCTTAGGCTTCCGACATGGCTCCTATCACGACTACATCCTTAGATAGTAGCCGGGACCAACGGCTTTACGTGCCTTCCGAAGAACGGAATCATCTTTCTTTTCGGACAATCAGGTGATTCAGTCTGCAATGTCCTAACCAAACTGGGGAAAGTCTCACAAAGTGATATTTGTTCGACGAGCTCCCACCGGGATTCGAACCCGAAACCTCCAAAACGTCAGGCGAGCTTTTGACCACTCAACGATCACGTTTGTCCTCCAAACGCGACGTTGAACACCCCAAATTTAAGAAGAAGCGACCCTTAGCGACTAAACCACGGACATTTAAGCCATAAATCCACCGAAACACACCCCAATCAATCACAATTTACTTGTAAAACGTTCCGTTGGACGCAGTGCACGAAACAAAACGACCGCGCACAAATTATTGTATCAAATTATTGTAATTCGTGCGAAGGAACGTTTGCCCTAATCTGATAATCGACTAAATGCGCTTGACCTCTCGTTTTTGATAAAATGCCGAGTTACTCTGTTTTGTTTTTGGGTGGTTAAGGATTTTGAATACTTAAGTAAGGGAATTGATGTATGAAAGTCGGATTTTTATGGAATGTTTAAAAAAATACTTGCAGCTTAGCAGAGAAGACGCATTTGCGCGATACGTAAAGAAATTTTCGTTTCATGTTTAGAATCAGTTTGGTTCAGAAAATCCATGCAATCATCCAATCGTATGAATTAACTAACAGGGACCTTTTGAAAATCGGACCTATTGCGAACGAGACCTTTTAAGAAAGGGTGCTTCATTTTAATTGTCCTACGCTGATCTCACAAAATCGAGGATAAGGCTTAGCAAATATATTTATTTATAATACATATTTTATTTATTCATTCATTTTATGACCGGATGCATGACTCGCGTAAAGTGTTTAAAAGTCGCTTAAAATGGTGTCAACGCAACCAAGACCAACTTAAAATGAATGTGCTGGCTAAACATAGATCAGCAAAAGATTTTGGTAGTTTCTGGAAGGCAACGAGGAAATATGACGTTAAGCCTGGCATTCCGGTGAGTGTGGGAGGGGAAAGTGAAACCACACTTATTGCAAATATGTTTAAAAACCACTTCAAAGTGAGTTCCTCTCTAACCTCTTCAGCCTCCACACATGACACTGAGTCTGGATGGCGGAGGGAGAAGATGCCACTAGTAAACGTGACCGCAGGGCAAGTTAGAAAAGCGCTAAGCAAAATGGGCAGTGGCAAATCTCCCGGCCATGACGGAATCGGTGTGGAGCATCTGAAACATGCAGGTGTCCACCTGCCAAGGGTCCTGGCTCTGTTCTACACAATGTGCATAAGTCACTCTTATATACCGCCTGACATGTTGAAAACCGTCGTAGTGCCCATTGTGAAGGACAGAACTGGGGATATTTCGGATATAGGAAACTATCGCCCTATCTCTCTGGCAACGACTGTTGCTAAGGTGCTGGATAGTGTGCTTAATACATATCTTGAAAAATACGCAGATATTGATGATGCACAGTTTGGGTTCAGATCTGGACTGTCTACCGAGAGCGCAATCGTGAGTCTGAAGCACACTGTCCAGTACTACACTGACCGCAGGACTCCGGTATATGCCTGTTTCCTTGACCTCTCCAAGGCCTTCGATCTTGTAGCATACGAGGTACTTTGGGGAAAGTTGAGGGACAGGGGTGTACCGGCAGAGGTGCTGGAAATGTTCAGGTACTGGTACTCTAATCAGACAAATTATGTGAGATGGGCTGATTCTCTCTCTGAACCATATGGGCTGGAGTGTGGGGTTAGACAGGGGGGGCTGACTTCTCCCACACTCTTCAACATATATGTAAATGACCTCATCGTGGGGCTGAGCAACATGCGTGTCGGCTGTCGAATAGACGGTATCAGTGTTAATAATATAAGCTACGCGGACGACATGGTGTTGCTCAGTCCAACGTTGGGTGGTCTTAGTGACCTGCTGAGGGTCTGTGAGACGTATGCTGTTGAGCATGGTCTCACATATAATGTGAAGAAAACGGAGTACATGGTCTTCAAGGCAGCCGGAAAATGTCCTAATAACACTTACGATATTACCCTTAACGGCATGAACATAAAACGTGTAACAAAATTTAAATATCTGGGACATATAGTTACCGACTGCCTTGAGGACGATGAGGATATTGAGAGAGAGCGCAGAGCTCTTGCTGTTAGAGGAAATATGCTGGCCCGCAGGTTTTCCCGTTGTACTGAACAAGTGAAGATTACGCTTTTTAAAGCTTACTGCCAGAACATGTACACGGGAAGCCTGTGGGTCAAGCACACCAAGAAGTCTTGGAACACCTTGCGCGTCCAATATAATAATATATTCAGGATGATGTTGGGACTGCCTCGCTTCTGTAGTGCATCAGGGATGTTTGCTGAATACCAAACCGACGGCTTTGAAGCCATCATGCGCAAAAAAACAGTATCCCTGATCCGCAGATTGCGGGCCAGTCGCAACAGCATCCTGTTGACGATAGCGGACAGGTATACGTCGCCACTGTGGAGGTGTCTGGTGCGGAGGGTTATCATGGAAACTTGTACATTTCTTTGACCGCCCTCGGTGCCAGGCATCAAACCACCATTATTCTATTTTTATTTTATTTTTTCATTATTTTGTGTGTTCTGTATTGTAACTATTTACTAACGTAGGATAAGTCATTGTTGTTACTAACATTTTATATGGGTCAAAATAGGCCTGAAATAAACAATTTTTATTTTTATTTTTATTTATTTTTTATTCATTTATTCAACTTGAGACAATGGTTTTGTGCAACAATCCCAAAAAAAAAGTTCCCATAACGAAAAAAATAATAATTTTCCACACGAATAGCCATTTTATTCAAAGAAAATTTCATCAAATGCAATATTATTTCATCTAAAAAGCTCTCCGCTTCGCTCGAAGCTTTTCCGGATATGGTAGAGCTTTTTTGGAAATTTCATCAAAGTCGTCAAAGTATTCATTTTTCATCTGATTCATGTTGCATTACACTCTGTACATATGAATTTGTTTTCATCGCCCAAATGGAAGTAAATTTACAAACACAAACTCGCCTCAATCACTGTATTTGGTTGGGCTTTAGTGCTCAATTAGCAGCGCCCGCGCACCGTGCAATTATAATGCAGTTTTGTGATTTACCTCTATCTTGGAATTTGCAGGTCAAGTCAGGTGTATACTTAGATGACTTAAAATTCTTAGAACAAAATTATCCAGTCGATAAACGGTTTTGTTTTCTATAAATGCTAATTATTGATCGATTATAAAATAAAAATTGACGTTTTATAAAACAGTCCCAAAAACTTTATAGTATGTATAGTGCGTCTTAATTACAATAATCATACTAATATTATAAAGAGGAAAGATTTGAATTTTTGTGCGTGTGTGTGTATGTTTGTAATGAATAAACTCAGAATCTACTGAACCGATTTCAAGAATTATTTCACCATTAGAAGGCTACATTCACCCTGAGTAATATTATTATAGGCTACCTTTTACCGCGGGAAAATGCCTCATTTCCTCGGGAAAAACTGTTAGCGCGGGCGGAAAGCTAGTAACTTTATATAGGACTAAATCACATTTTCTAATCTCAAGATCTCACAGATTTAGGTAACCAATTACGTAGATCACGATACTAAGATGCATAAAATTATCGCCTAACAAAATCCCCGAACTTGATATTAAAAATCCATAATTTGGTTACATTCTAAACATTATTATAGTTTGTGAAGCCAATGATTATGTAGAAGATACTCATCATCACGTTATAATGACGGGGGCGACATTAGGGCCCCCTACCCTATGGTTTGTGCCGTGTTTTACATAACCTTGCATTATAATAATATTACCATTAGACGGATATTGTTTATGACATACTAGCTGTTCGTCTGCGGCTTCTTTCATGGTGGTTTCTGTAGAAGTGACTTTTCCTGGGTTAAAAGAATCATGTGATAATCTTGAATCTTATCTCTACTTGTATTTTTGTACTTGAAGTTCAGCTTTAGGTAAAGTCAAGGATAGCATATCACTTATTCAAAAGATACCGTGTGTTAGCGTATTTTTAACCCCTGTCGAAAAAGAGGGGTGTTATAAGTTTGTCGTGTGTGTCTGTCTGTCTGTCTGTCTGTGGCATCGTAGCTCCTAAACGGATGCGCCGATTTTGATCTAGTTTTTTTTGTTTGCAAGGTGTCACAATCGAGAGTGTTCTTAGCTATGATCCAAGAAAATATCGTCAGCCATTTGAAGATTATCAGCTCTTTTCTAGTTGTTGAAAGTATCAAGTAACGGTTTTGTGTCGGGGGTTATTTTTTATTTTATTTAGTGTTATCATTGCTTAGACTTGTACATTGTTTGAGCCGGTCTTATTATCTTATTAACTTCAGAAATGACGTTATTAAGTTTTCTATAGCTTATAATGAATAAAAACATTTTGAAATATCTGAATAATAATAGATGTATGGTAAATACGTAGCCTCAAAAGCCAAGTCAAAACGTTTTCGAAGTTACATAGCCATATTTGGACATTAAATAAATATGTACCATGCTTCAGACTATCCGTCCATGGAGGTTGTTTAAAAGCGTTGTCTGTCAAGTAGAACGGTCCTAAGAAACACACTTACAGTACTTACACAAAATAATGTAACTAAAAAAGTAAAGAATTTCCGAAAGTGGTAACAATAATGTGTGTTGGTGTAATTTGGGAGGTATCCGAGGCATGTAGACCAATCACCTCGGTATGTGGCCTGGACGACAATTTGAGTCAAACACGCGATACCTCACTATTATTGGTGGAAGCTGGGAAAGGGTTAGAGGATGGAGTATAAAGTCTATTCGTTTAACGGAGTCCATGTAATAAAAGGGTCTACAAGTTGTTTTGATTGGCGTAAGTGTTAAAAACATTTTCGAAACCCGAAGAAAACTGATATTTTTCAAATTAATAAATTTATGTGTCCTTGACGTTCATGTTATGCTTAGGGTTAGCCAGTTATAAGATATTAATAATTTAAATTAGTATTTAGGTTAACATGAACAACTTAAAAAAAATTGCATTCTGACAGTCGATCTTTCGCGGTCCCCATTCGTACTGCGGTCCGCCTGTTGCTGACTATACCACAGATTACTAAATAGTTACTACGTAAGGCCTGACTATCACTACATAGTCACTACATAGTATAAAATAAAGTCGCTTTCTCCGTCCCTATGTCCCTATGTCCCTATGTCCCTTTGTACGCTTAAATCTTTAAAACTACGCAACGGATTTTGATGCGGTTTTTTTTAACAGATAGAGTGATTCAAGAGGAAGGTTTATATGTATAATACATGCATAATATACTGAAGGATAACCCACAATAACCATTTTCCCGTGCGGAGCCGGGGCGGGTCGCTAGTATAAAATAAAGTCGCTTTCTCCGTCCCTATGTCCCTATGTCCCTATGTCCCTATGTCCCTCCCTTTGTACGCTTAAATCTTTAAAACTACGCAACGGATTTTGATACGGTTTTTTTTAATAGATAGAGTGATTCAAGAGGAAGGTTTATATGTATAATACATGCATAATATACTGAAGGATAACCCACAATAACCATTTTCCCGTGCGGAGCCGGGGCGGGTCGCTAGTATACTATAAACAAACCTCACCGAAAATAAGTTTGAAATTATTTCTTTGGTATACTATTATTACATCATAAATCATTTTCATTATATTGCATAACAGAAACTTAAAACAACCGTAGATTTTATTGGTTGTGGATTTTATACTACGTAAAATTGATGACATTATTTTCTTTATCTGTTGGCACGTGAGAAGTAAGCAATGGTCGCTCCAACAAACAAATATTATCAATCTTCTCTACCAAAATATTACACGGCTAGTATATAATTTTGACGAACATCTATCAACCCAACAAATTAAAATGATGTAGAATTATATAGGTCTTTGGTATGTCGTATCGGTTTTCTTTTTATTGTTTACTTTTGAGAATGTTAATAATAGTCTAAATCCAAAGCTGCGTTATTTGCAAAAACTGTGCTATATTTACGGAATCTTTCGGGCATGATGCGATCAAAACCTATGCAACAGCATTGTCACTATATTGATTTTAATAACGTGCCTTCCAAAGCATAGAGTCATCTTTTTACAACTGTAACATTCCAAGTAAAAGACGAGAAACTCATTTTTTTTGTCTCCATATTGGGAATCGAATTAGCACTCTGTAACGAAAGGTTAATGTTCTAACGGAGAATTTATTATATTATAACAAATTATAAAAAACATGGCGTAATCAAAAGGTCAAACGATAAAAAAAACACTAATCTTAAAATAACGCGATTGGCGTAACACATTAACAGCCCATTAAAATCTAATTCTTTGCTAAAAGTCATCAATTAGAAAACTAAAAAAAGATTTATAAAATCGTTTCAAATGTCAATTTCAAATGATAAATTAGTGTTTACGGAACTTGTTCTTTTTGTTTTAGCCGCCTGATTTGTCACGCGACCGTTATTTCGTAGAATATGATAAATTCGAAATGAGAATGGGACTCGTGTCGTATTTTTTCCTTTTTAATTTTGGAATTATAAAATTGGATCCATAATGCAGCCAGGACTTTTATTATAATAGGTCGGACGTTGTGGAAGAGACCTTTGTTTAGATTTTCCCGCGGTAAAAAGTAGCCTAGGTGTTATTCTGTTGTATTAGCTAGCTATATTATTGTAAAGTTTTATTATAATCCGTCCAGTAGTTCCAGAGATTAGCGTGTACAGAGATGTCTCTGTATGTACAGACGGACATTTATTTTTCAAAACTTGTATTTTTGTGTTTTGAAAAACAAATCAATTTAAAGATACGTCGATTCTTCGGTTTTATTATAGCATAGAAGAAGAAAATAGAGGACACAAGTCAAAAAGTTCGAAAATTGCTTATTTATTTTTAAAAACGTAATTACAACAAAGTTATTACATAAATCATACACAGAAATGAGAGGAGCGCTAAACGTGTTTCACACTCATTGTAATAACACCCTGTATTTAATTGCGGGTGTTTCAAAAACCCGTCAACAACAGCACGGAATCTGGCGCGAACGAACACAATTGTCAGAAAAGTTTCGCGATCCGTCTACCAAATGTTTTTCACCTCGGGGGTGTCATTAAACACGATATGTAAAGATTGTACGAAATGTCGAAATGGCAGAGTTTTGTTTACAAAAATCACAATAATATATTTTGGGGCCGAGACGTGGACCATGACAGTGAAACTGGCCCACCGACATGGTCTAAACAAACAAGGTCTAACAATCGGACTGTCAAACTTGACACAAGCCTGCGTCATCTGCTGTTCATCCTTGTCGAATGCGTATTATTCGACAAGGATGAACAGCAGATGGCGTACGCTTGTGTCTAGTCACATGTTCTTCTTGTTAAATCAAAATCGGCGCATCCGTTTAGGAGCTACGATGCCACAGACAGACAGACACACACGTCAAACTTATAACACCCCTCTTATTTTCGTCGGGGGTTAAAAACAAAAATAAATGATATTTGAAAACCAAATTAATTTGCAAAACAATTGGCTGAATGCGGAAACGTACGAATTGCGAGCGAATAGTGCCACAGGGCTCAAAGTGGACCACAAACGAACACAATTTATGTCAGTTCGTGTCACATTTGGACCACACATCGAGCTGACAGCTGTCACGCCTCCTAGCCATCTTTGCGGTTACTGAAATCACAAAAATTTAAAATTCTTAACATTGTAAACATTTTAAAAATACAAATATGTATCTATAGCCGCGATTAGACTACACAATTTGTTGGACACTTATTCAGTTAGGATCCTTAGTAAGGACAAGTGTAATTGCAGTTAATCGGAGCCTTACTGCAATTACACTTACTCCAATTTGTAGAACGCCAATTTGTCGGTGGCTAACAATTGTGTAGTCTAATCGCGGCTTTCCTACTAGCTTTTTAAAACATTCACGGTAATTTTCATAACTATTAAGTTTTAAAACGAATTACCCAAACGGCTGGATGGATTTTGAAGAATGAGATGTCTATCGATTCGTCTGAACCGTGCGATGGTTATAGGCTAGGCGGCCAGAAAATGCAAAATGGCAGTAGAGTGGTAGAGACGAAAACAAACATTTTTGCGTACCATATTAAGTGGCACTGGCACATCATTAATTAGATAGGTCCTTTAAAGTAAAGATGTTGTTTTTTAAACCATATCTCATCTTTTTTTAGTTCGCCTTTTTAAGCAGACGGGTTTTTAGTTTTTTTTTATTTACTTTTTTTTATTTGTTCTGAACGTAGTAGTTGTCGAATTTTTCAGTTACACACCTTACACTCACACATCATACCAATATTATAAAGAGGAAAGATTTGTATTTTTGTGTGTGTGTGTATGTTTGTAATGAATAAACTCAAAAACTACTGTGCCGATTTCAAAAATTCTTGCACCATAAGAAAGCTACATTCACCCTGAATAACATAAACTACGTTTTACCGCGGGAAAATGCCTCATTCCCACGGGAAAAAACTGTAAACGCAGGTGGAGCTGCGGCGGAAAGCTAGTAATATAAATAGGTGAAAACAAGTGAGAAAGCCAGGGGGGTTCCCCCTTATCCAGAGGGTTCGGAGGGGTGTCAAACAAAAGACGTTAGTAAATCCGTGCGTCTTCCTCGGAGCACCATGTATAATGCATGCGCGCCTGTTTATACAGGCTGCTGAGTTATGGGATACAGAAATAACATCATTTTGTTTAGCTCTCAGCCTGCTCTCTACTTGCGTTATTATTTCGTTTAGGTGCAAAATGTCCAGGTCGCTAAATGTTCAGCAGCAGCAAAAAAAAAAAAATCGCCAGATGTCCAAGTTGTTAATGTCCAAGTCGCAAAACGTCTAAATCTCTAGATGTCCAAGTTGTTAATGTTCAAGTCGCAAAATGTCAAAGCTGTTCAAATATACGTAAATGTAAAAAAGTGTGTAGCTCTATTATTATTCTTCCTTTTGATGCCTTTTACTACCTTGAAAATGTTATCACAATCTGTTCAGCAGTTTAGGTGCGAAGGTGTAACAAACAGTACAGTTACTTGCTTATTACTTATATTAGTATTTTTACTCGAATAGTTTTCACGGTTTTTCTATATTTTCATGAATGAAACGAATACCATTATCAAAGATATTTTAGAGAAATAAAATATTATATCTCTAGAAGAATTCTCATATCCTTAGCCTGAATCAAAATTGTAAATACGACCACTAGTACTATTCTAAGGTAATTATTTAGGTACATTTAGTAATTTTCTTGGAATGTCAATTTAGTAGAATGTTCATTCAATTTTTCTACATACCTATATATTCTGGGTTAGTAACAGTTTCTGGCACAATGCGTATAAAAAAATATTACTGAGTTGATAATGATAAATATCAACCGTCGTTGTTTTTTTTAGGCTGATTAAAAATATCTACCTACCTAAAGTAAGGTAGCCAGCAGCACATGCGGCTGGAGATGTTGACCTTGAGAGCGCCCGTATTCCGTAGCGGTAGGGGTGAATTTCGTAGTGCTAATGTCCAACCGCATGTGCTGGCTTCTGTACATTCATTCATTAACAGCTCATGCAAGTCCCCACAGAGGAGCTCGTAATTTTTACATAAAACTGTATATTTAAAATTTGAAAAATTCCTAACAGAATTTTGATTTAAACTAGAAAGAAATAAAATGCATTGTTACAGGAACTAAGAATCCTAAATGACGAATGCAAAAGTAAATTTTATAGATCGTACTAGCGACCCGGCTTCGCACAGGAAAATGGTTATTGTGGGTTATCCCTAAGTATATTTTGCATGTATTATACATATAAACCTTCCTCTTGAATCACTCTATCTATTAAAAAAAACCGCATCAAAATCCTTTGCGTAGTTTTAAAGATTTAAGCATACATAGGGACATAGGGACAGAGAAAGCGACTTTGTTTCATACTCGTACTATGCAGTGATTAGATCCTATCAGTTTAAAAAAATGACGTCTTCAGCTGAACTTGTTTTATATGTTCAGTAGCTGAAAAAAAGCGGAAACGAACGCCACCATTTTCAAATTTAATATTTATTTTGCTCCCATATTGTGGAAGATACAGATTTGTAGATTTAATGCAATCCCCTATGCAAGCCTCTATGGTGCAGAACTGCAGACAGTATAAGGAGGATAAATTAAAAATCTCGTAATAAAAAGCTGATGAAGAAGAAGTCCTGTTAACAGCTCATATTATATCCCCACCGAGGGGCTCGAGCCTACCCTGAAATCAGGGTGAATAGGCCTTAGTCGACCACGCTGGCTCAGTGCGGGTTGGTCAACTTCCCGCGCAGACATTTATTTACCAGTCAATCTACGAACAGTTTCCGTGTTTCTTTCCACAAAAAAGTTTTTTAAACACGTGTTGAGCACATGTCTAAAAAGATCTTCTATTGCTTAAATCTTGATATTTTTCATACAAGAATTTAGACAAGCGGTTATACAAAATCTCCAACTCTTTGCTATTCATAAAAAATCACTTCAAATCTAAACATTTTTTACTATTACATTGCATACCATCACTGTTTATTCTATTCTATTGTCCAAAATAATATCAAAACCAAATAAAAACATTCTGCAAAGGTTTGTAAAAGGCTTGAAGGCAAAACGTGACAACCGTGAAAAATTAAATTCCAAGGCTGTTGATTCTATTTTTTTTTTGTCAAAAAGGAAGTCCTTCACAAATTGTATAATAACCTACACAACAGTACAGACAGATCGATCGAAAATGTAAACAGGTAGAAAAAGAACAAAATAAAAATAGAAAAAAGTTAAGAACACGTCGCAAATCGAACGCGATCAAGCGTCACTGGATCCCGAACAAACACGACTGGAACCGAACAAAGGGCGAGCTGCGTACACGCAGGCAATCACTTTCCCAACGAACGTTACTGCTCACTTAACCCCACAAAGAATTACAATTAAAGGCACGTCGGAAAACGCCACTGCCACACAAAAAAACGTCAAAATATTGTCCGTGCGACACTCTCCCCACTGTCTAGTGAAGTGACCAATGGGGAGGCCGCATTCGCACCCGCTACCGTTTTTTAGCCAATGGAGGTGCCCGGGGCGGGGCCTCGAGCGGTGCGTTCGTTTCGCCCCCAGCGAAAAGCTGGTTGCCTGCAGTCGTTTTGAGATAAGCCCGCGGGATGGTCGATTATTATTATATTCGGTAGATTTGGCCCGAGGCGAAGCAAAATCAATAGTGATGTGTGGACGAATGTGATATAGGACACCAGTGCTCTGTGATATGTTTGCCTTAGTATAGATAGATCATGAACCTTTATATGCAGTGCCATCGTGAGGTATGATACTATTGCTACCTACTTGCTGTGGTCCTGGTATATCCAGTGCTTACATATAGTGCTATGTATATATAAATATGTGTTGTCTATAGCAACTTACTTACGACTGTTTTGAATGTGTGAAAGGAAAATTGTGATTAATGTAATTTAAAGAACCGCATCGAAACTAAAAGAAATAAATGCTAGTTTTCCATTCATTTAGATTCAACTAAATAATTAAAAACAAAAACCAAGTTTAGTGTTTTAAAAATTTTCTAAGTAGGTATTTATTTGTTTTCTCTAATATATTTTTACTTTAAAATAATTATTGAAATCTTTATGACAATTTTTTCAACTCCAAATCTTAGTATAATTCTGAATACTACTTTTTTATATAATCCAAAATGATTTAGGAATAAAATTACATAAGTTTATTAAAATACTCAAAATATAAAAGTATAAAAAAAAACAGATTCTTTTTCATACCATATTCATAAATTATTTATGGTCGAATATCTTACTAAAGCACTGGTTATAAAATGAAAATAAATTCAAAAATACTCCAAATTGAATTTCAAGGGACAAAAACGACTTTGTCTATGAAATCACAAAAATAGCACTGTCACGTATTCCTATACTACATAAAGAAGATTTTAATTAAATGTTATTGTCGTCTTTTTAATTAGCAGTTTCCTTTTAAATGAATTAAGGAAACAATCAAATTAAGCATTTATATATAGCAATTCCCGTCGCTACCATCACCGCCGTCGGAATAGACTTGTGTCCGTAAATTAACTCAGGAGTACACTATACCATGAAATGTAATTCATCACCAAGTTTCCTGGGTCGAAACTCAGAGACGTGTGAGGAAAAAAATGTATTGCAAAGTAACTGGTATCATAAAAAGATGTTTTTCTTTTGCCGTAACTGGTTTCGAATCATCGGTTTCGTACGCGGCCGAAGGAATCCAAAGATAAATTGCTGTGTAACGTTTTAACAACCATTTTTAACAATATGAAACATTAAATGATGCAAATCAAAGTAAAAAATCTTACGAATATGAGAAGTGACGTCAATACTTCGCTATTTTCTTTAATTTTCCATTTCCATTACTAAATAAAATACCCAAGCGTTTTGAAATTTTATAAAATAAACTTATTCAGGATATAAGCCTTTTTGAGCCTATAGCAATTCACTACTGGCTTTAAGTCACTTCACTCCTCATATTATTATGAAGAAGTGTTATGATGTCTACAATGTCATGCTTGACAATTTGTAATTGTAGATCAGAATAGTTCTTGATTTGGTTACATACCTACGCGAAAACTGCTGATGATGAAGGAAACATAGCTTTCTAGGGGAACTATTGTCCATGTGTGCCGTTATAGATTATTACATGGTATCTTTAAAATAAAACTGTCGAGGTCGAAAATCTGTACCTACATAGAAAAAGAAATAGCTAAAAGCCGAGTCAGTAGGATGTAAGAAGCGATATTGAACATATCCAGATTTTTATTTTTTTACTTCTCTATTAATCTGTTTGTTTGTACGGGCTAATCTCAGAAATTTTAATGAAATTTTGCATGGTTGCACTTTATCCCCGGTCAACATCTTAGATAGTTTTTACTGCGGAAAAATATCTCATTCCTACGGAAACCTGCACGGAAAAGTCAAAAAACCAACGCGGGTTAAACCAATGGGTCTAAATGCCAAAAAATAAAAAATCATCATTTTTAACAATATATAAATCTATGGGCGAAGCCTTATATCTGCAAATAATACAATTGGCACTTAGACCCTTTCGATTTACAAACCTTCAATTACCTATCTATTTCTAACCTATGACAAATGTTTGTGGCAATTTGGCCATAAATCAACCTAACTTGTTCTAAAAGTTTACGAAAAGGTAATTATTTTTAAAATATACCTGCCCCAAAGGATATGACGATGTGATCCATTACCTCTTGTCTCGACTACTCGCCTGCCAGTATCATTAAGTGCGCCTTTTGTTTTATTTTCCACACAGCTAGGAGTTCCAACTCTATTTTTATTCATTTGAAGCCATTCATCTAGTTACTGGTAAGTAGCATGCTTACAGATTTTAACGAAATACTTATAAATTTTGTTAGAGTCAGTTGCAAATATATTTTTACGAACACAGTAAGACTGCATGTTTATATTATTTACGCCACATTTTCATTCCAAACGCTATAGATATTACAATACAATGCTTTGTCTAGTAAGTCATATTTTTAACCTCGAAAAATAAAAAAAATCTTTAAAAAATATAAAGTCTACTTATAAGTCGTAGCATGCGATCAATTTTTTAATTTTATCGACCCCTTAAAAAATCCGGTGCTTTTCGTAGTCTCTATTTCAAAATGTTTAGATATTATTATATTTATAAAATTAGACCACTTTTACCCGTTCAACAAAAGTGTAAATTACAAATGCAAAACCCTACGCAATTTTTGAAGTCGTTAAAATTCTTATTTCGAAAATAAATAGAATACAAGGTACTTTAAACTGCCAAGCATTTTTCCTACAAAAACACGACTTAAAACTAATTTAAAAGAAGAATTTACGCAAAACACGCAATTTAAACGACATTCTTGTTAAACGCTATTTGTCAACCACTCCGTCTTAATCACAACAAATAGCGACAACCCCTTGAGTCCCTAAAAATAAAAAACAAAAAAAAAACAAGAAATAAAAACAAAACCACCATCTTTGACAGTGGTAAGAAATCCCGATGCTACATTTAAAACATCCAAAGCTTATAATTATACTCCGGCGCGTTCCTTAAACTTATATTTATAAACCGTCGGAGTTATACTTAAAAAATATTTTGTAGTCTTCGGTCCCCAATAATTACGCCTGAGACAACGATTTTGGAACGAAATTTAGATTTTCGTTAATTTTTATAGTCGTTTATAATGATTGCCGTAAAATAACAAATTGTTCTATTTTTGAGTTACGCTGTTTTAGCTTATAGCACTACAGATTTTTGCGGTTGTCTTTTCCATTCATCATTTTGGCCCCATACATAATTTATTTATTTATTGTAAGTCACATAATGAAATTAATATTATGGTACAGTGCGAAATATTGATAAGGATCAAAATTCTTTCAACTCGGCAGTATAGATAAGCTGTGACATAATGTACCATATCATTAAAAAAATATTTGATGCGATGCGACTCATGCGACACAATGTGGAGTTTATTCTGGTCGCCTCTTCTCCACAGACGAAAGCCATTTTTGAACTAAATAATTCCACCCAATCAGATGTCATGAGTTCGGTCAGAGACCTTACCATCTATACGAAGAAGTCCCACCAAGGGGCCCGATCCCACCTGCCTTTTTCAACTCAACATTCTCCATAAAATTGAAAAGTAAATTATTACAAAAAGTCATCCATCATACTATCATACTTCATACTACGAGTAATATTATAAAGAGGAAAGATTTGTATTTTTTTGTGTATGTTTGTAATAAATAAACTCAAAAACTACTCTGCCGATTTCAAAAATTCTTTCACCATTAGAAAGCTACATTCACCCTGAGTAACATAACCTATCTTTTACCGCAGGAAAACGCCTCATTATCACGGGAAAAACTGTAAAGGCGGGCGGGTGGAAAGCTAGTACCAAATAAATTAAACAAAGCATTCTTAAACCAAACTCCAAACTAATTCCCCCAAGTCATTATACGCTGTGTTGACAACGCGCACGGCCGGCGCGCATATGACCGCGCGCGCATAATGGACCTGTCAAACGTTTAAATGATGCGCGCCAACTACCTTACCGGAGCGCGTTCGGAAATTGACCATTAGCTTCGAAAAAAAAAAAGAAAATAGAAAATGGAAGGAGATACTGGTTTTGTGATTATAATATCCTTCTATAGTGGCGGCTTAGCAACAATGCTTAGCAAATACTGAAAGAGCATGCTCAGTCAACGTTTTTGAGCAACTTTCCCTTAGAAACTTTTCTCTGAAACTAAAAAGACATTCGACATATGAAAAAGTATTTTTTTTAATCGGACAGTTTTGTAAGTAAAGTCAATATAATTGATTTGTTTCCATTTTCGAATTTAAAACTACTGCGGATTTTTTTTTATAAAAGACTCTAAATATCTAAACAAGTCTTCATATCCCGAAAATTTAAACCAATTCATTCGAAATGTAATTAATTTAAAATGAAAAGTTAAATGCAAAAACACTGGCCACAAAGAAAAGGAGAGGCTATTCTCAAAGACAGTCGTAAGCCCATTACAGCGCTGTCATCGAGTGATAGGATTTAAAATTAGAAGCAGAATAAAGGCGCTGTCAAATCCGCCATTAATTTGTAATTTCGAATTTGGAACGGGAGCTCGGGGGTAAAGAAAGCCAGGAGAGGAAAAAGTTTTAGCAGTTCTTAAAAGTTTATTTTTAATTAACGAACTTCGTCCAAACGTATCAGCGAGCTATTGTTATTTTTATATACATTTATCTGAAACCGTTCGTGTAGGTATATTGAAAGAGATATTCTAAACTATAGACTGAGTCAAATAACTTTTTGTTGGTCTATGGGTCACATACCTACCTAAATAGAATAGCCTGACCAGAGAAATAAGAAACCTGCTATGGGGGCGTCACGTGTATATTTTTGTGTTTGTGGCAACAATTTTACTTATAAAATTAGATTCCTTGAAATTCCGCAATATGGCGAGGTTTTTTATTTCTCTGGTTGGGCTTTAGCTACCTACCTAACTATTTTTATTTTTTATGTAAAAGTAAATCTTAATAGTTATGAAAACAACCGTGAAAGTTATAAAAAGTATATTGTAAAAGTAAATACTAAATTAGCGCCATCTATGCTATGCTATCTAATCAAACTACAGCTGTAGGTTTCAATATTCATGCGATAAAAAATCTTCATTTCACCATAGATTTGGATTATTGATTATTATTTTTCGATCTTGAATATTTAGATTATTTGCAAACAAAAAATAAAGCAAACAACTCATCCGACCTGATTCTTAGTAAAATTCACATTAGTAAGGATGAAATACTTAAAGAGCTTCGTACATTGGACGTTTCCAAGGGCGCTGGTGTCGATAACATACCTCCTATTTTTCTTAGACATACAGCCGAACATATTTGTGAACCGATATATTACATTTTTAATCAGTGCCTGCTTAATGGAGTATTTCCAAATATTTGGAAGGTTGCTCGCATCGTACCGGTTCATAAGGATGGTCCCAAAAATAATATCGAAAACTATCGCCCTATTTCCATTCTGTCCGCCCTTTCGAAGGTCTTCGAAAGACTCGTACACCGCAAAATGTACGCAGCTCTACATAGTAGTATCATTGAACAACAACATGGGTTCGTCAAACGACGTTCTACAACCACAAACCTACTGGTTTATACGACTTACCTTTTTGAGAGTATTGAAGATAATAAACAAACTGATTGCATATATACGGATTTTCGCAAGGCCTTTGACAGGGTGGATCATAAGTTACTATTAGAAAAACTGGCTTTTAATGGTATACGTGGAAATTTATGGCGCTGGTTCAAATCTTATATATCTAACCGGACTCAAAAAGTGGTCATTAATGGTCATGAATCAGTTTTTGTTCCTGTCACATCTGGTGTGCCACAAGGCTCAATTTTAGGGCCCTTATTATTCATTTTATTTATCAACGATGTAAGTCAATGTTTTAAATTCTGTGATTTCTTACTTTACGCAGACGATCTTAAAATTTATCACACTGTTAAAGACGTTAATGACCACATCAGAATCCAGGAAGATTTAGACCGTTTCTCTTTATACTGTTCTAACAACAAACTTAGCCTTAGTTTAAATAAATGCAAAGTAATAAGTTTTACAAAAAAACAAAGAGTTAATAGATATAATTATAAACTCTGCAATGTTAATTTAGAATCAGTAAATACTATAAGAGACCTTGGTGTAACGCTAGACCAAAAGATGCATCTTAATGTACACATTGACAAGATCATTAGTAGGGCCTATAGAATGTATGGTTTTGTAATGCGAGTTTGTTCAAAGTTTTCTCAACCTTCAACCTACATTTATATTTATAAATGTCTTATTCGATCCCAGCTGGAATACGCCGTCCCTGTGTGGAACCCTTTTTATGACAAATATATTAAAGCTTTAGAATTAATTCAAAAGAAATTTATGCGTAGTATGTATTATAGATGTTTCCGAACCCGTATTTCATATGACCTCCTTTTAGAAAAATTTAACCTATTAACGCTTAGTTCAAGGCGTTTGCAGCTTGGAGCAATGTTATTGTACGATCTATGTCACAATAGATTTGACTGCATTCCCCTCGTAAATAAAATAAGTTATAAGATCCCTTCCCATTTTCATAATCGTAGGCAGCATCATCTGTTTTACACTGCTCGATGCCGTACCAATGCTGGTAAACGCTCACCCTTATACCAACTTGTATATTGCTATAATAATATGTTCAATGGCAATGATATCACAAATACGCGCGTTGGCAGTTTTAAGCGGATGATATTGAAAGCTCTTAGCGATGTATAGTCAATACCTACTCGTAGTTTAATTTAATGTAGTGTATTTATTTTGTTTACTATTTAGTTTGTTTAGCGTTTAACAGCTATACTACCATCTCTGTATGTATAGTTTCTGTAACTACTCTATAGCATTTTGTGGTTAACGGTGTTGGTATCATTATTATTATGTTTGTTGTTGTTATTTTAGAGTTAATATTATATTGTGATACTGTTTGTTGACCTAAATAAAAAAAAAAAAAAAAAAAAAAAAAAAAAAAATTTGCATTCAGTACTTAACAGTCAGTCCTGCAGTGACGAATGTTTTTCCATCCTCTGTGCAAATGCTATTGTTGTGCATTTGTTGAATGTAATTTTGAGAAATTAATTTCACGAGGACCTTGATTTCAGCTTTACCATACGTTTTGATTAAGAATGAGTTTTTTGTTTTTTTTCTTATTGATAACTAGCGACCCGCCCCGGCTCCGCACGGGAAAATGGTTATTGTGGGTTATCCTTCAGTATATTATGCATGTATTATACATATAAACCTTCCTCTTGAATCACTCTATCTATTAAAAAAAACCGCATCAAAATCCGTTGCGTAGTTTTAAAGATTTAAGCGTACAAAGGGACATAGGGACATAGGGACATAGGGACATAGGGACGGAGAAAGCGACTTTATTTTATACTATGTAGTGTTAACTTTATTTTGTCGAAAAAATATGCGCGTCCAAACAATGTCAAAACAAAGAGACATCAATAAAACGTCGTTGTTTTACAAACTTATTTTACTGCTGTGCCACATTCTAAATGTATAGTGTTGGATGAACGCAAAATAATTTTAATCGCATTTTTTTTATTAGTTATTTAGAGTAGTTTTGTAGTTTTCTTTCAACTCATCGAAAAGTCCATGGCCATCCAAAAGTTCAAATAGGAATTTAGAATATTAATTAGGTAGGTACGCAATTTAAAATTGCACGTTCTATTTTCATAATCTAAATGACATGTCACTCTCGCCCCGCCCACAGTTCGTAGGTATATCGTACACATTTAAAACAACAAGCCAATAATTGGCTATTCGAAATTCGATTTTCAATAATCATTGGCGATATAATTTTAATAGGCTATAAGAAGGATACTGGCAGCTAAGCTTTTATTCTTTTAATTTTTTAGTAGTCAGCGCGGCACGAGACAGCCAAATGAGTTGGTCTTCGTTTTTTAAATTTTGATTTATAAGCAATGAATTGTGAACAGCAGTTAATGAAGTATTGAGTAATGTCGCGGTGAACTACGATCGTTTTCTGTTTTTACCGTTTATTTTTTATTGTTTTAGTGCTGGCTGTAACAAATGTTGTGAGGTTTAAGTGCCAGCCAGTACTAGTTGAATCGGTTTATTGTAGGTAGCGAGCAATAGTGCGAACGTTAAGTTATATTTATTAGGCAATAACTACATTTATTGATCGTTTTATTTGTTTAAATCTGATTAGAATGAATTCTTCATTTGCTTTCACTCGATAGCTATTCATATTATGTGAGGTTAGATTGGTTTTACAATGGGTCCAACCAACCTAACTTTTTTTGTGAGTACATTAAGGATAAGGAAGGTAACTAAAGAAATTAAGTATACTTATATAGAACCTAGTTGCTTGCTTGCTGAAAAAATATCAAATAAGCATCAAAGTTCACCTGTGTAATCAATAGAGACAATCTATATAACCGAGTGTTAAAGTAAAAGACGCTCGCTTTTGAAAGTTTCGGGCTCGCATCTTGCTGCGGCACCGTCGAATTTAAAATCACTTTGTGAGACTTTCCTCAATTCGGTTATATCACCTGAATATCCGAAAAAACAAGATGATTCCTTGCTTCGGAAGGTACGTTAAGATGTGAATCCTAGCGGCTCTTTCTAACGCCAGGGTTAAAAGGTCGCTCAATGAGGTTTACCTAGTCAAGTTGAAGGAGGTGGATCACCTAAGAAGTAGAATAGAATAGAATAGAATAGAATATACTTTATTGCACACAAGAGAATACAACAAACATAATTAAAGCAACACAGGTGTACAAAAGGCGGCCTTATTGCTAAGGTAGCAATTTCTACCAGGCAACCCTTTTAGAAATACTTATCTGACCAGCGAAATTGTTTTTTTATGTTATCTAACGGTATGCCAGAACTAAATTTCATCGTTACTCATTCTAGTACTCATATTTCATCACATTTTGTAACAATAGCAATTTGTAACATCAAACAAACCATTGTGCTTCCAATAGACTAATACCAGAGGTCAGATCTATAGGCCTAACACAGATTTATACGCAGCATCACTCACCCGGGATGGCGAGGCTTGTTTTCCCCTAATTAGAATCCATTCAACCGTAGCCCATTAAAACCGATCCAAATTAAAATCCGAATAACTTACTAACTAGATGTATAAATCACAAACGCACTGAGAGACAATAAAATATACGACGTCGAAATGGTCCCTAAAATAATTAATACAACAATACTCACCGAGCAATAATTAAAATAAACTAATTCCGTACTGGCCGGTTTATGAATGAACGTTTTATTTTTTGTTGTTTAGTTTTTTTACGCACTGGCAACGTTTCTCATTTTCCGTCCGGCGCGTAGTGACAGGCGTTCTTTTTTCAAAGCGTGACCTCTCTGCGGGGGCCAGCATCCGTTGCCGCTCACATCATCTTATTTTAATTTGAGAATCGGCACTTTTTAATGCCATTATTGAACCGATAATTCACGGTTTTCTTTTTTCAAACAAACGTTCTTTTTAAATCGATTGTTTTCGGCCAGTGTTTTAAAATTGGGGAAGCCGATGAAATTATAAAAATTACACGCCTATGATTTGAATTAGGAACGTTTCTCACGCTTAGGGCCCTGGGAATGCCTGGACTCACGACTCGGGAATTTTGGCTCCCAGAAATTAGAGGATTTAGATGATGGAGGCTACTCACGAACTGACATAGGGCCTGCGATACCTTGTTCGAACACAAATTACGATCAGGTAACGAAATATTTTACTGATATTTAAAGTCTTACCAAATAAATAAAGAACCTCGCTCGCTAAAAAAAATACGAAAATTCAATGAAATATAGCGATTGTTACCAGAAATAAAAAATCGTGTTAAAAGAAAACACGTGGCGCCCCCAGAGCTTTTTTTATTTTCAAAGTAAAGTGTCTTGTTGGCAAGTGGAAGCCATAACCATTTAGGTATAAAAAAAAATACCAATTTCATTTGCGAACAAAATACTTGACCGCCTAAATAATATGAAAACAACGGGACAAAAATAACCGCAAATACATCATTGTTTTACAAACTTGTTTTTTTTTAAACTTAGAAAGTTGAAAGTATACAGAGAGGGTACTTGCTCATTGTGCTATGATTTGGAATATCCGATTCAAATGCTTCCTCAAAGATTTTCCACGGGCCAATCAAACACAACGAATCAAGTTGAGGTTATATTTATTTCCTTCCACAAGTCGGACAGATAATAACACACTGGCTGGAATCCGCACGGTAGCAATAATGTGCAATTTAAATGTTTCGAATTTCGAACGCACCGCGTTCTTTTTTCAAATTTGACCGAAATGCGCACTGCTGGGACGTTGCGTGTAGACATGCAGAGAGGAGAGATGCCGGTTGAGAAGTAAAATAAATATAAAGATACAAAAAATAAAGCAAAAAATATATTTTAATTCCAAAGTACCCGTATTTTAACTGTTTTTGATACAAATATGAGTAAGCGCGCGGGGGTGAGGAATGAATACGAAGGGACAATACTTTGAGGACAGTAATAAAAATAAAAGAAATATGTAGGTAGAGATACCTCACACACGGTCATCTGACCCTAAACTAGGCAGAGCCTGTACTATGGGTGTCAGACAGCTGATATACATACAACATCCAGACACAAGGCATACACTAGTGCTCATTACACGAATTTTTGCCCTGGACGGGATTCGAACCAAGACCCTGTGCTTCGAAGGCAGACCTACTACCAACTAGGCTACGGGGCCGTCAACATTTAACTATAAACTTTTCTTGCGCACGCAGTTGTTGAAAGCGTAATAGACAGACATACTTGCTTATGTATTTCTAACTAGGAGTATGGTTTTAAAATAAACTCTATTTTTTCCAGCAGTCATTTCTGCAAAAAAAGACAACTATCTTTTTTTTCTAATTTATTTTTCACTTTAAAACTAACTAGCTTTCCGCGGCGGCTTCGCCCACGTTAACAGTTTTTCCCGTGGGAATGAAGTATTTTTCCGCGGTAAAAGGTAGCCTATGTTACTCAGGGTGAAAGTAGTTTTATAACGGTGAAAGAATTTTTGAAATCGGCACCGTAGTTTCTGAGTTTATTCATTACAAACATACACACAAAAAAACAAATCTTTCCTCTTTATAATATTACTAGCGACCCGCCCCGGCTCCGCACGGGAAAATGGTTATTGTGGGTTATCTTTAAGCATATTATGCATGTATTATACATATAAACCTTCCTCTTGAATCACTCTATCTATTAAAAAACCGCATCAAAATCCGTTGCGTAGTTTTAAAGATTTAAGCGTACAAAGGGAGGGACATAGGGACAGAAAAAGCGACTTTGTTTTATACTATGTAGTGATAGTATGACAAGGGTTTCCAACCGAGGTAAAAACCGGGATTCGATCCCGTGTCTCCCGTATTGCCGATCACGTACAACAAATTGGTAGCGGGTTAGTGCACGTTCCATACAAATTACACCTTTTGTTATTCGAATTGGCTTAATGACTTTGTGAAGGCATGCATGTATGGAAAAGGACAGGTTATTCCATTTCTAAAACAATTTTTATGAAACATTGGGCTTAATTCCGGCGTGGCCGCTAAAATCTCTAAATTTAAGTTGTTCATCTCTTTCATTCTTATAGGAATCGTAAAGAATGGAAGAGGAATGAATTTTTGAATGAATGATTATCTAAAATAAGTAGCGCAGCTGTCAAATTCAGCATAATATAAAGTGGGATATTGGGCTCAATTCTGCGTGGCCGCTAAAATATCTAAATTTAAGTTGTTATGTCTCTTTCATTCATATGGGAATCGAAAAGGATGGGGAGATGAATGAATTTAATTTTGAATGAATGATAATTAAAATAAGCAGCGCAGCTGTCAAATTCAGCTTAATTTAGTCGGGATGTTTTTAAATTCCTGCTAAATTACGCGTAAAATCGAAGTTTGACGTGTCTAAATGTAGGTTGGCAATCACCTGTCCCTTTTCGTTCTTAAGAACGTGAATGAGACATAACAACTTAAATTTAGATATTTTAGCGGCCACGCTGAATTGAGCCCATTTTCGCATGCCTGCTAAACTAGTGCGAACTACGTGAAAAATCGATGTTTGACGTCTCTAAATACCCTTGTACTCATCGATGACCTAATCTTCATTCCTAGAGTCAATTCTTTGCAGAATATTGGCGAAATTTTTTTTATTTTGCAAGGTTTTGCGAAACCAAAATTACTCTGCGAAAATAGTATTATTCTTGATGAAATATGAGATAATTGCAGATAATTGATTAAATTACTTGTTTTTTGTTTGCTTTTTAGGTAAATTACGGTATATTACTCCAATTTTCATACTAAAAGTCGAACAATGGAAAAACTTACCACGGTGCCGAAGTATATTTTTTTCTAATAAGAAAACACATATTCCTATTGGAAATCATGTGTAACACATCACTTATTGTTCACTGATCACTAATTAGTCGATTTTGGACCTCATTTGTGGTAATTTGTGAATAAATAATGAAAATAAACAAACCACTTTCACTACTTTCATACAAAGTGTCAGTTTTGACATGTTTTTTTTTTTTGTACTGGACCAAAGACAACTAAAATTACCATTTTTAGTCCGGTTCGCTCCAGTACTGAATGAAAAAATTCTATCTGTCATTCCTGTAAATGGCAACGACTCATACCGTTGGATTCGTCTTGGTGTCCTGTACGTGGAACTGTCGGTCGTCAAGTTCTAAAGTGGTGGAGGGAGGAGGGGAGGGGTAATCAAAGTTGGCGAATTTGTACTTTTGTTTTTACGCAGTAATTTGAAAACTAGTGGACCGATTTCTTTGTTACTGGTATTATTTGAAAGTGTATAATATTACCTAAAAGACGTTCTTATACATCGAATACGCCAATTCAGCGGTTACCGCGCAATAATACGAAACATTGAAAAAAGAAATTGTGTATAAATAATATCACAGATTACGCTAAATCTATAACGTTTTCGTGGAAACAATGTTTACTACTTTAATTCTAAAACAAATTACCTAATCAAAAAGGTAACAATAATTACTATATGATTTATGGTGCCTGAGCTAGAGCTAATTTACGAAACGTAGTCGTAGGATCACTATACTACGAGTACGCAAATATAAGTAAATGAATGAGAAGAGATGGGTAAGTAATCACCATATTACTTTAATTATATATTTCAAGCTTACATTTTTCAAATAATACCTTGAAAAAAGACTTTACGTCGAAATAAAGAGGATAATTTTTTTTTGTTTTTCACTATTAGTAGTTTTGAATTTGCCTGTAGCATCTAACCCAAGGTACGTGACAAGATAAAACTTTTGTCAGGGGTAGATATTAGTAATACCTACCCATGATAAAAAAATAAAAGAAATCTACGGCGAAATAACCCGAGAAACATTTTTTTAGGTTTTCACTATAGTATTTTTGACTTTCCCTGTAGCATCTGACCCAAGGTACCTGACGAGATTAAACTTATGTCAGGTGATAGATTTTAGTAAACCCTTTCCATGATAAAAAATTAAATGAAATTTACGTCGAAATGACACGGAAAACAATGTTTTAGTTTTCACTATAGTTGTTTTAACTTTGCCTGTAGCACCTGACTCAAGGTACCTGACGGGATAAAACCTACATCAGAAGATAGATATCTGTAACACCTACCTATGATAAAGAAATAAAATAAATTTACGTCAAAATAACGCGGAAAACAATCTTTTAGCTTTTCACTATAGTAGTTTTGACTTTGCCTGTAGCACCTGACCCGAGGTACCTGACAGAATAAAAACTATGTCAGGGGATAGATATTGGTAATATCTAACCATGATAAAAAAATAAAAGAAATTTACGTCGAAATAACGCAGAAAACATTTTTTTAGTTTTCACTATAGTAGTTTTTAATTTGCCTGTAGCCCCTGGCCTAAAGTTCCTGACAGGATAAAAACTATGCCAGGGGATATTATATTGGTAATTTCTACCCATGATATAAAAATAAAAGAAATTTAGGTCGAAAAAAAATAAAAAAAAATAAAAAAATAATTATGTTTATTTTAGACAATTCAGTACATACAATTACATGTTAGTACAGTTTAATTTGTAACAATTAACGCGGAAAACAATTTTTTATTGCGTACTCGTAGTATATTGACCTGCGACTACGTTTAGTTAATTAACTCTAGCTCAGGCACCATAAATCCTATAGTAATTATTGTTACCTTATTGATTAGGTAATTTGTTGTAGAATTAAAGTAAGCAACATTTTTATCACAAAAACTTTATAGATTTAGCGTAATCTGTGATATTATTTAAACACAATTATTTTTTATTATGTTTCGTATTATTACGCGGTAACCACTGCATTGACGTATTCGATGTATATGAACGTGTTGTAGATAATGTTATACCCGTTCAAATAATACTAATAATAAAGAAATCGGTCCACTAGTTTTCAAATTACAACGTAAAATCCAGCGATCTTTGATTACCCCCCCCTCATCCCTCCACCACTTTAGCACTTGACGACCGACAGTTTCACGTTCAGGACATCAAGACGAATCCAACGGTAGGAGTCGTTGCCATTTACAGGAGTGACAGATGAAACTCAAGTTCTAGAGCACTTTTGGTCTAAAATGAACCGGACTATTTATACTACCATTGATTTCCTACCACTTTTCCATAGACCGTACAAGCGAATTTTGCATGGTTTAGCCGTGAAAAGCAGATATTAGAGTCGAAATTCCGGAGCAGGAATTCCTTCCCTAATGAGTTTACGGTTCGCGCAGGCGCGGCACAGGAGGTTCCCTCCTTGATCTCTATAAGGGTTAAGTTGACAATCACCTGTCCCTTTTCGTTTTTAAGAACGTGAAAGGGACATATGGTTTTTAAAAAGTTTATTAAGGTATAGTTTAGGAAGGCAAAGAATGTGAGGAAACCTGCACACACCTGCGAAGTAATTCAAAGGTTTTATGTCAGTTAATAACTTCATTAAAATTGCCGTCGAAATGTGATTAGTAAATTCTTATTTCGAATAAAAAACCTTTTGACTTTTGTCAAATTGACCAACTCGCATTGGGCCAGCGTGGTCGACTAAGGCCTATTCACCCTAAATCAGGGTAGACTCGAGCCCCTCGGTGGGGACATAATATGTCCGCTATATGAGCTGTTAATGATGATGATAATTAACCTATCAGACTTAATATTATAAAGAGGAAAGATTTGTATTTTTGTGTATATGTTTGTAATGAATAAACTCAAAAACTACAGAACCGATTTAAAAAGTTCTTTTACCATTAGAAAGCTAAATTCACCCTGAGTAACATAGGCTACCTTTTACCGCGGGAAAATGCCTCATTCTCACTAGAAAGACTGTTAACGCGGGCGGAGCCGCGGCGGAAATCTAGTTATTTACAAAAACGATTAAACGATCGAGCGTTCTCATTTAGCTACGCCTCTATAAAAGAAATCGTTAAAAAATAATTAAGATTGGAGGTTGCCTAGCGCCGTCCCGCGGTTACGCCTGTGTAACGCGGGGGCTCGCCTCTCGCCTCTCGGTCACGACTTGACCCGACCTCTCTGCTCATCATTATTACTATACTTTTTTAATTTTATATAGCTAATGCTTGACCAGAAAAATAAAAAACCTGCCCTGAAGGCGCCACTTGTATATTTTTATGTTTCTGGCAACAATTGCCGTTTTAAAATTAGTTCTACTGAATTAAATAAATATGTGGGTACACCTCATACACGGCCATCTGACCCCAAACTAGGCAGAGCCTGTACTATGGGTGTCAGACAGCTGATATATGTACATACATATATAAATATATACAACATCCAGACACAAGGCAAACACAAGTGCTCATCACACGAATGTTTACCCTGGGCGGGATTCGAACCCGCGACCCTGTGCTTTGTAGGCAGACATACTACCAACTAGGCTACGAAGCCGTCATCCCGCAATATGGAGAGGTTTTATATGGTAGCTGTTGACTTCCATTCCGAAGTTCGCGGGTTCAAACCTCGGCACGTACCAATGTGTTTTCGATTTTCGAATTCATATGTACGTTTATTCGACGCACTTACGGTGAAGGAAAACATTGTGAGGAAACCTGCACACACCTGCTAAAAAAACAAAACGTTATATGAAGTTGACCAACCAAACAAGTTGGTGGTTTTAGCTCGACAGCCTCCGTGGTCTAGTGGTCATAAGCTCGCCTGACGTCACGGAGGTTCCGGGTTCGAATCCCGGTGGGGACTCGTTGTGAGACTTTCCTCAGTTTGGTTAGGACATTGCAGGCTGGATCACCAGATTTTCCGAAAAGGAAGATGATTCCATGCTTCGGAAGGCACGTAAAGCCGTTGGTCCCGGCTACTATCTACGGATAGTCGTTATTGGAGCCATGTCGGAAGCCTAAGGCGGTTGTATAATTCCGATACCAGGGTTTGTGAGGTAGGTTAACCTCGAAACCCATACGATAAGCAAGTAAGGGGGCTGGTAACCTGTTAATGGTAATAATATCATACTAATCATACTAATATTATAAAGAGGAAAGATTTGTATTTTTGTGTGAGTGTATGTTTGTAATGAATAAACTCAAAAACTACTACGCTGATTTCAGAATTTTTTTCACCACCAGAAAGCTACATTCACCCTGAGTAACATAGGCTACCTTTTACCGCGGGAAAATGCCTCATTCGCACGGGAAAATCTGGTAACAGCGGAAATCCAGTAAGCTATTAAATAATGGCTATTTCAAAAAGCCCTTATTAAGAGTTCAATGCGTCAATATCCGTCTGAAATGCTTCGAATCTTCAGACAGGTTACAATTATAGGTGTTTACGTTACGAGTGTGTAAATACGTATGTGTGGGTGAGTTCAAGTTGGCGCGCGTTAGGTCGGAGATCGTGACCGCAGGCACGGGCCGTAAAACCACTGTGCTAGGGTGCGTTCAGAAATTCACTTGTTAATTAATATAAAATTCACCAATGTGGCAGGATGCGTTCAGAAATTCACTTGTTAATAATAATAATAAAATCTAAATGTTTTATCTATAATATAAAAATGAATCGCAGAATGTGTTGGTAAGCGCATAAGTCAACAACGCCTGGACCAATCTTACCAATTCTTTTTTTTTAATGTTCGTTGAAATCCAAGGATGGTTCTTACAGAGTGTTTTTTTTATTACCTCATTCCCACGGGAAATTATAACGCGGGCAGAGCCGCGGGGCGGAAAGCTAGTTCCAAATAAAATTACACAAATCACTTTTCGACGTCAAATTTTAATGAAGTTACTAAGTTTTGTGCTAACCAAGACTGGCTCTCGTCGCACACTAATGAACAAACTCTTAAAATATTTAAAGAGGCGATGCGATATTAGTTTGAACAGAACTGGCACTTATACAGGATGTCAGTGGGGGTTCAGCAAATACTGAAATATGCTCAGCCGATGGCTTTGCTGAGCAGCTTTCCTCGGAAAAGAAAAAATGTTCGACGTACCCACCCATCCTACTAAATTTATAAACGGAAAAGTTTGTGAGTATGAATGGATGTATGTTTGTTACTCTTTTACACAAGATGAACTACTGCATTGATTTTAATTAAGCTTTACAGTAATATAGATTATACATCAGAATAACACATAACTAGGCTACTTTTTACCGCGGAACAATCCCTCACCCCCAGGAGAAAACTGTTGCATATCTCGTAAAAAGTTATTCCAATTTTTTAAATGTGAATCATGAAATGTGTAGGTATTTCAAATTTAGGCATGAAAGCGGAACAATCATACATGTTTTCTATTATATCTAACTGAACTGGTTATTTATACATCGTGAAAAAAAATTCTCTAGTGCCTTAAAATAAGAAAATTACTGGCTGGTCGCAAGCGTACGCCCCCACGTAATTCGGTAATCGAAGGGATTTAAAAATTTTTTAAAGTTTAAAAAAGGAACGCCCGGGCTGTTGATTAGTTTCTTAGTGGCTACCGAATTTTTAATTAAACAAAATGTTAATCTTACGTTGGGCCGACCTACAAAGGATTTTTAGATTAATATTTTAAGATCTTAAAAAATGTTCAGCGTTTTTATTCTTAACTCTTTCATCTTAATACTCTTGTGGAAAGTTCTAGAAAATATAATGGTAAATATTTACAAGTTGTTCCTAGTTGTACATATATTGTGTAATGTACAATATCTGTGGCTTAAAATAAAAAATAAGTATTAATACTTTATTGCACACATATTATTACAGTTTCACAAAAAAAATACAAACATGTAGGCGACTTTATTGCTCTAGTAGCAATTTATACCAGACAACCTTAATATTTTTTTATTTTTAATGGTTTATTGATTTAAATAATAGTAAAAACTGTGGCCATGTCTATACAAAAGACATCAACGCGAGCGTTGTTCTTTTTTAATTGCACACATTTTCACCTTTTTATATATTCTTTTTTTTTTTTTTTTTGTTGCTAATTATTAATTGGCCACACATTAAAATAATAAAAACAGTAAAAAATCGAGTTATCAGAATCTAACCTAACTTTTTATGCATTGTATATAAATATTTAAAAATAACCGATGACGAATACAAAATGTTTTAGAATTATTTATTTAAATTGAATATCAAGTTTACGTGGTTCCTATCCCGAACTGGCGAGCGACATTCGGCCGGCGCGCACGCATCCATCACTGGGCCACGCCCCCTGCCGGCGCGAGATTAAACGTCCAAACCGAACACTTACCTGCCAGTACCCTGTATGTTAGAAAAAGAATTAAAAACAATATAGGAGGAAATAGAATTTAAATTTAGAATAGATAATAGACAAGTACTACCTGCCAGTGCTTTTATGCGTTAAAAAAGAGTTATAGTAATATTAGAAGTTTAATTTAAATTTAGAACAGTTACAAGACAAGCACTACCTGCCAGTACTTTTATGTATTAGAATAAAATATATTTTTTATAATATTAACTATTTCTTTGCTACTATTCTTCAAAATGCAGTTTTATAGTCATTCGACTAACAGAATCCATGTAATGTACCTTATACAAATATGACTAGTTGTCTGTCTTGACTAAAACCTTGTGATGGGGTAGTAACCTTAGTTACTACCCCATCACAAGGTTTTAGTCAAGAATCACCAAGTAACTGGACTCAGTTTGAGTTGCTAATACTTATATTAGCAACTCAAACTGAGTCCAGTTACTTGGTGATTCTTGACTAAAACCTTGTGATATCTCTTAGCTATATCTTTACATCACAATTGAGTTCATTGAATCACCAAGTAACTGGACTCAGTTTGAGTTGCTAATATAAGTATTAGCAACTCAAACTGAGTCCAGTTACTTGGTGATTCAATGAACTCAATTGTGATGTAAAGATATAGCTAAGAGATAGAGACGTTAACAATTTTAGTATTTTCTTTGTATTCATCTTATTTATGTATTTAACCATATATTGTACACATAAACATACAAAGGACCAATTCATATTTCTATATCTCTATACGGCACAACAGGTCATCTTAACTTCAGGCAGGGCTAGAGAAACGAGATATGTTCCATTTATTCAATCACCATACTTAAATAGGCTAAAATCCAATAACACGCCAACAACAAATAACTACGTATCTTCTTTTAAATTCATTCCAGAATCCATTAAAACAAACAAATAAATAATTTAGATTTTAAATATTCTAATTTTTACCCCTTCATAAACCTCCCATGCCACGTACCACAAAAAAAGCACTGGCAGTTAAAAATTAAAAAACCGCACCTGGATTTAAAAAGAGAACAAGCTCACGGAATGTTGAAACGAGCGCGCTACCAATTTTAAATACGCACTCGATAAAACTCCAATCAAGAATCAACGTTATTTTTTACGCAACAAAACTTACTTTCTATTGAAAACCCTTTTGTTCTTCAAACTTTTAAGTGAAGAATTTAAATTGAGGACTTCCGTTTTACGTGTAAAGTGGAGTTTTAACTCTAATTCAGTAGCAAATAAGCTGAAATCACTTTGTTAGCGGTGTTTAATAAAATTACTTTTGAAATAAAAATGGTTAAGTAAGTAAGACCCAACAATATCAAATTAAAAATCTCGTAGAAGATTTTTAGACACATCATCAACGTGAGTTTGATTTTTTTGTAATTAGAATATTCATCTTTTATTATTATTAATTTCACATTTAAGTATTTATAGTACACTTAAAATTACAATAATAGGTATTTGTTTATTGTAATTTTATTTTAAACTATACACTCTTAGAGCGTAATAAATTTGTACTTTCCTTCCATTTTTATTGCCACATTGCGGGATTTCAATGTAACTAATTTTATAATGGAAATTCAATTTGTTACCATAAACACAAAAATTATACACGTGGCGCCCCCAGAGCAGGATTTTCATCTCCAAAGGGTCAGGCTTTAAAGAAAGTTCGTATTTGTAAAACAGGAACAGAATAAAAACCGCTTAATTCTAGTTTAGTTTTTAAATAATCCTGGCTGGCAAATAAAAAATGGCAATAAAAATAAAGTTCACACCCTAATGACGGCGCGGCCGTGACGTATCCTCACGACTTTCCAAAACTCAGTCGTTCTAATGCGCGCGCATAATAACTGCCCTTCGAAATTCGAAATACTCGGAAATTTGAACTTGGAATGCACTAATAAATGTAGAGGTTTGGTTGCTCAATGTCCATTATAAGCTAAGCCGGCTAGACTTAGAAAAATGTATGTAAGGCCAGACCTAGTTATATTGGATGTTGGAAATCCGTCTGGTTTTAAGGTTGTATCATAATTATGTGTTTAGATCGGTTTCAAAATCTGCGATATGGTGTGAATAATAACATAATAGTAATGGGGACACCTTACACATGGCCATCTGACCCCAAACTAGGCAGAGCCTGTACTATGGGTGACAGACAGCTGATATACATACATATATAAATATACAACATCCAGACACAAGGGAAACACAAGTGCTCATCACACGAATGTTTGCCCTGGGCGGGGTTCGAACCCACGACTCTTTGCTTTGAAAACTGCCGAGTAGATTACGGAAATCTTTTATTTTTATTTATTTTTTATTTGATAATTTAAGTACAAAAAGCGAAAACGTTATTCTCTTTATTAGAGTCAATTACGGAAACGAGCCAAAGGCCTATGCCTGTGCCTGTCTGTTGCTCTTAAGCTGAACGGACCGTGATAAAAATATGGCATCACAGCAAAGGGCGCTTTTTGCCGCGGGAAAATACCTCATTACCACGGGAAATAATATTAACTCGGACAGAGTGGACGGAAGGTTAGAAAATAGATATCTTTTATAATAGAATAAAAATGTAGCAGAGATCAAATGTCTACATGCTAAAAACTGAGTGACATCAGTAAGTGAAATAGAACAAATCTTTTATTCAATTTTTTTATTTATCTGACTGTTTGTACAGACTAATCTCTGAAAATTCTGTACCCCTACCATGAGTTGCTAACGTAACTTACGCGCTCGATATCGACTACGTAAACGTGCATTTAGTATGGAATTAAAACTACGCCATCTATTGACAGTTATCTGAAGTAAAATTTCTCCATACTAAATGCACGTTTACGTAGTCGATATCGAGCGCGTAAGTTACGTTAGCAACTCATGGTAGGGGTACAGGACCGATTTAAATGATATTTTTTTGGTAGTAGGTACCTTTTATCCCCATTAAAAAATAATAAAAAATAAAAATTCGTTTATTTTCTTTAACAACAAAACTTGACATTTGAATTACAATTGGTATTCTCGAAACATTCAATATCTTAGTTACTTTTACTACGGGAAAATATCTAATTCCTACGAGAAACTGTGCACGGAAAAGAAAAAAACAACGAGGGTGGACAGCTAGTTTACAATAAGTAAATTGTTTGAAAAAATGTAGACCAATTACTGAATATTTAATAAATCCTTGGCATAGGATTTCATCGTATAGCAAACTCTTTGTAATCATACTACACCGCATTCCTGCGACCTGACCGGCGCGCGCGCAGGCTATGATTGAAGCGTTTTGGCGAACGGACCGGGCAAGGGCGAGTTGGGCCATATCTTGATAAATCGAGACGAGGCCCAAGAATCTTTGTGTAAAGTCAACTTACCCAATTTTGGACCATTTTTGGGTAAATTTGAGTCAAGGTAAAACTACTTTTCGTAGTGAACCAAGTTGACATAATACTCAAAATAATGTTTTTAACCGACTTCAAAATAGGATGAGGAACTCAATTCGACGCGTACGATTTTGTTCAACCATTATAATATTTAAAATTTTAAAACTAATTTCCATCACGACCGGTTTTACTTAGTTTACGGTTCAATATAGCCGAAATATTTATAAATTAAATTTTTAAAAAATGTTTTTTTTTTTTAAGTAATCTTTTGATTACTTTTTTTTGCCTACAAGTAGTTACTATTCCATATTCTGTGCCCTAAGGGTGGTTAGTTCCTGACCATTTAAAAAAAAACCCTTAATTTCGCACCGCGAGCTTCGTAGTTTATTACTCGGTAGCGCTAGATATTGGGGTTTTTATATCCTAACTTGTACGCCATCCAATTTAGTTGTATCAATCACAAGGCTCGTATCTACGGACCCCTAAAACAAAGAGGCACAAAAAATGCGTTCGTCCGCTGTGGCCCGCGGCGTGGCACGAGCCGAGCCGACCCCGAACCACCTAGTGCTTAACCAACGCGCTATGTAACTGTCTACCAAAAAAACTATCTACTCATCGAAAAAAATAACATTTGTAATTTTTTATTTCTGACTAGATTTCCGCCCCGCGGCTCCGCCCGCGTTAACAGGTTTTCCCGTAGGAAAGAAATATTTTCCCGCGGTAAAAAGTAGCCTATGTGTTACAATCAGTTATTCTTATTGTAAAGTTTCATTAAAATCCTTCCAGTAGTTCCAGAGATTAGCGTGTACAGACAGACAGACAGATTCCGCGATTATTGATAGTTTAGGAGTAACGAATTTTCAAAGATTTTTTTCGAATTTTTTACCTTTCCTTGATTTTATTTATCCCTCTCAAAATTCATTAAGCAGTTTAGGATACAGACCTTGCCAAAAAACCTTACATACAAATATAATCATCATCATCATCATCATCTCAGCCTGTTGACGTCCACTGCTGGACAAAGGCCTCCCCCAAGGATCTCCACAATGATCGGTCCTGCGCTGCCCGCATCTAGCGGGCTAATATGCTCCCCGTAAACATCGTCCAATATTGATAGCCTTTGGAAATTATTGAGTAACTGTTCAAATGATTATAAAACTATTTTATTTCATAAATCTTTCTTTAAAATCCTCTCAGCATAATAAGCCGACTAGGTATAATTATAGGCGATTAACCCATCATAGGATGTAATCAATAAATCAATCACTCACCAAATTTGATCTAGTGAAATGACTGATCTTCATAACATGTAATTGGGTGTGGTCGAGTCGAATACTTGGGTAAATGGTCTGGGTTCGATTTTTACCGACTTTTTTATTGATCTCCTCGGCGGGTGAACGTCTCGGGACCTCTTACTAATGATAATATTAGTATAGACTAATATTATCTATCCCGCTGCTAGGCTCCAGATATTTTTGAACTTTTCCCGTAGGTAGAGGATTTTCCCGAAGTAGAAAGTAGCCACGTGCGCCTGTCCTAAGGAGGGAGGTATTGCAGTAATCATATCTACTAGGTATCTATAAAAATAGTAAATTATGTATTTATTTTTAACTTTATATGGATATAGTCAGTTACATATTCTTTTGTGGCGAGTGTCATAAGTGTCGAGAGTTAATATAATTAAATCTGTTTGTGGAAACAGAATCAAATCCAATGACACGTTTTGATAAAAATTTACAAAAGCAACCACGTTTCTAACGTCCATAATCAATGACTACAAAATAAAAAAATCTTTAATGCTTTGTCTAAATAGAGTTCGATAAAGAGGTGGTATCACTAAGTAAGTGTTTTGTTTTGTTCTAGGTAAGCTGTGAGAACGAGTTCATGACTCAACGAGAGATAATTTTGTACAAAATAAACCAAAGTACTGTAAAATAATGACGTTCCGTTGTGTTCCTACATTTCAAGCTGTTTCCAACGACAGTAACGCTGCCTGGGTAAGTTTCACGAACTAATGTTAGTTGTGCTACTCGTTAATAGATGGCGTTAAAACTTGAAATTAATGAAATTATTTTTCATTTAATTTTTTTATACTAAATAATAATAAACAAGCCGCCGTTTATTGCCTGCTTTGTGGTTATATCATTCAAAATAATGTTGTAATTTTGACTGCAATAAATTATAATGTGTGTTTCTAAATTGCAACAGCGCCATCTGTACAACACAGTTGCAACTTGCAACTATGAGAAGTTATGACACTGGCATAGTGTGTGCTACTCGCTACTAGATGGTGTTTATAGTTTCAGTTAATAGTTAATAGATGGCGCTACATGTATAAATACACCTTTGGAACTTTGTAAGGGAGAGGAGACTTTTACCATTTCTTTCAGTACCTGAAACATTATTATTATTTTTCTTATAAGTTTCGAACTGTTTTATTAGCGAAAATCGTCGTTATTTTAAAATTTCTTTGTAAAGTACTGTGACAATAAGGAATATGAACTGAATCTACTATGTAATTTTAGATGGAAAATATCTTCGTCTTTCAGATTAATAGATTTTTATTTATTACTGTGAAACTATAGAATATTAATTTGTCCGTCCCATAACGCTTACAATCAAGCCCGTAGGTATATTATAAATTATAATATAGGTACATTAGATTTTTTTATCTTAGAGATAAATGAGTTACAATGTTTCAAAAATAGTACACTAGAATACAGTTATGAGGTGAGTAAGTTCAACAAGTTGTGGGTGTCGGGTCACACAGGTCGCAAACGCAAACAAACACTGGCCACTGCCACTACAGCAGTCAATGACGCGTTTGTCTACTCACTGTGTCACTGGCTGGTCACAGAGCAGTGTGAAAAAAAAAGAAATCATGTTCAAAATTCGAAAAACAAAAATGATATTCGATTCGATTAAGTAGCTGGTTTGTGGATTACACACAGAACTAGGAAAAAACCTTAGAGCAACGCGGGAAGGAAAAAACTAACAACGAAAATTGAATCTATTACCTAATTAAGAAAAAATTAAATAAATTATGTAGAGCCTGACGAGAAAAATAAAAACCCTGCTCTGGGGGCGCCACGCGTAAGTATATTTTAGCGAAGCGCGGCTTTCCAACCTCTGTATATTTTTATGTTTATGGCAACAATTTCTGATGATTTATTAGAATAATTATAATTTTCAAAAAATATTGGGAGAGCTTCCAGCGGGTTGTTCTGCACAGGAAACTGCCTGCTATCATTGTTGAACTTGTCAGAAAAGATACCTACCTAATGTAATTGACGCAAACATCTAAAAACACAAGTTCTTTGAACTCCACTACAGACGGTTTACTATACTACAGGGGCTCGAGCCTACCCTGAAATCAAAGTGACTAGACTAGGCCTTAGTCGACCACGCTGGCCCAGTGCGGGTTGGTCAACTTCACAACCCTTGAATTACTTCGCAGGTTTCCTTACGATGTTTTCCTTCAACGTAAGAGCGTCGAAACGTGGGTAGGTACATATGAATTCGAAAATCGAAAACACATTGGTACGTGCCGAGGCTCGAACCCGCGAACTTCCGAATGGAAGTCAACGGCCCTAGCCACTTAGCCACCGACGCTCTTTTTGCTATAATATAGGCTCATTGCAAGGTCTTATATTCGGAATATAGGGGCACAGATAATATAATACTAGTTACACTAATAGGGGTGAATATATGGGAATATAATATTCCCAGAGTGACACAAGCCTACGTCACAATAACAAGCGAGAAGGAAATAACAATTAACACGAATTCGACAAGGATGAACAGCATGATGACGTAGGCTTGTGTCAAGTCACGTGGTCGGAAGAGAGTACCTGGCGGAGTTATTATACCATGGTCTAAGAAAACAAGGTCTTCCATTCGGACCACGTGACTGACACAAGCCTACGTCATTTTGCGCTGTTCATCCTCGTCGAATGCGCGTTAATCAAGGATGTTTTATATAAGTAAAGCCCGACCAAAGAAATAAGAAACCTCGCCATATTGCGGAATTTCAATGGAACTAATTTTATAAGGGAAATTGTTGCCATAGTCGTAAAACGTGGCGCCCCCAGAGCAGGTTTCTTATTAGATTCTTTATTGTAGGTACACAAAAAAGCAAAATGAAACATTTATATATTTATATTATCTTATTTCTTTGGTCAGGCTTTACTACCGTCTCAAAATGACGTAGGCTTCTGTCAGTCACGTGGTCCGAATGGAAGACCTTATTCATTTTCTTAGATCATGTTCATTGTCCAAGAAAACAAGGTCTTGCAATTAGACCACGTGACTGACACGAGCCTACGTCATTTATACGTCATTTTGCCTATTCATCCTTGTCGAATGCATGTAATAGACAAGGATGAACAGCGCAAAATGACGTAGGCTTCCGTCAGTCACGTGGTCCGAATGGAAGACCTTGTTTTCTTAGACCATGTTATTATACCATGGAACTGGCTTTGCCAACTCCCGCGCCGCTCGCCGCGGGCCGTCTCGACCACGCGATAGCCGCGAGCGCACGCCCGCTGGCCCGCTGCGCCGGCGCACACGTGGACCTCACCGACCGATAACCTTTGCCATTACTAAATAAATTAAAAAAAATAATAATAACGTTCCGAACTAACTAAATATTTTAAAAAAGTGCCGAATATCGTCAAGTTTTTTTTTTCCGTGGAAGTGAAATGCCAATTGAGTTAAGTGTCAAATTAAAGATGTTACAGATTTTTCTTGATGAGTAATGCAAATTCTTATTGGATTTGAATGTTACCTCGTAATGTTCGTGGTAAATGTTAAAAATTATTTTTTGAAGTACTTAGTTTATTATTTAATTAATCTTCTGTGTTTTGTGAAATCAAATTTTAAAAGCTTTGGTGACTAAAACTAACCAACAATACCTGAATAAGATTTATGCAAGCTATTCGTTTCATAAAAAACAAACAAATGAGCAAAGTTACAAACCCAAGTTATAAAATTATGTGAAAGTATGATATCTGATCTGGAAGTGTGATTTTCCATCACCAGAAAAAAAGATAGAGCTATTAGATATCGATTACAATTGAAAATCGATATACAGAGCTAATCACATATTGGATAGCAATTTCCTGGGCTCGACGAGTAAACAATAACATCATTACAAAGAGGGAGACGCCAATATACAAAAAGCCACACAAAAGAAAAGGACGGAGATAATCGTGGACCGAAGAAAATAGAATTCTCATACGATAGGTAATGATTCTTCAATCGTGTAAAAGTTCACGATAGGTTGCCCAATATAACAATGCAATCAAACCACTTACGGTATACCTTCAACTAGAATACATTTCCTATGAAATTCCAGGAGAAACCGAGATCAGGTTAGATTGGTTACCTGGCGGTCATCAGCGAGATAATGATCTTTGGAGATTTACGGTGGGTTAACTCAACAATGTGCCGATAACGAACAATGATATGAATTAAAGAGTATCTCTCTCTTCTCGCAATCATGACCAAAATCAGCACCGTAGTAGATATGGCCGATGAGGCGAACCTTGTCGATGACATTTTCAATGTTAAACGAACGAAAATGAACGAATACATCGAAGTAGATGCAAAGCCAATTCAAGATCCTAATTTTGATAACAACAATGTCATCAAATTAGATAAAGAACCGCACACTCTTAAGAGGAAAAGACCCAAGAATTTGGAATTAGAAAATTTAGTCATTGATAAAATTCCAACAGAATTCAACATAAGAATTGAAAAAGATTCTGATAAAACGATACGCCTTGAACTTCGTTATCCGGAAAATGGAGAAACTTATCCTAGTGCACAATATAACCCTTCAAATGGAGAAGTAGGTGTTGTGAACGATATAGACACAGATTGTGACAAAATCGTTGTGGATAGGCAAAGCGAAGACTATATGAACGGAGATGAAGAACCAGAGGACGTGGTAAGTTATAAAATAATGTGTTTTATCCTCCGTAACAGGCAGTTGTATTATTATCTAGCCAGATACTTTAATAGATATTAAGAAGTACAAATTTTACTTATATTTTCTTCAGCAGTCTACGTTCCAATTCTTAACTCTTGCACAGCGGTCAAACCTATCTCCGACCCGTAATTTTAGCGTATCTAACAGGATTACAAGCAAGTTATCATCAAATTGAAAGCATTGTAATTCTTTACGCGTCGCGAATCTATTGTGAACAAATCATAGAATTACATCGATACGAAAACCAATCGAGATTCTAATCGAAGTACACAATCGAATTTCACTTTTTATCACGACTTTTTTCCGAATGACCTGTCATCGCTGCAAGTCATGCGGTTTGTTGATTTTGGGTGTTCGAGTATCTACAGGTTTTCTTCTTTATCATTTCCCCCTAATCTACTTCTACTACTGCTACAGTGGCACTACAAGAACTGCTGGACTATAGCCTTTCCCTTTACATTAAAATGTCGCTAGGCAAGTAAGTTGTTGAATTGGTTATTCTTTTTCTTGTCTTGTTAAGCATCTTTTACAATACAATACAATATACTTCAAAGCCAAATCGAATCGTATATCATCCACGGAAAGAGTTGGACTTGGATTGGTCCAATTATATACCAGGAACCACACAACATCATTACAAAGTAACTTCTACAAATCATTCGCCATAACAGTCTATATCTCAAAAAAGATAACTTGTCTTCAACCGGCATAACTTTAAAGACAAAAATTAAAAGTAAATTGATCCACCGCGGCGACGCGACATTTCTTTTTAAGTCGTGATCGTAATTGACTTCTTAAAATCAGTTGAGATACGCGTGGATATTTTTAAACCGTTGCGTGGTCCCTAAAAAGGTCGAGTATTTTTTATTAATTTATAAAACATGCGATTCTTGGAGTTCCTACATACATAGAAACCTTATAGTAAACTAATTAACTAATTATCTTTCCTGTCTGTGATCCAATTCCTGAAAGCCGAATAAAACAAAATCGTGAAAGTTTGAGCAAAGCTTTTCACAACTTCTGACTTCAAAGAAACTAAAAAAAGAACTCACACTAATATATTATTTTTACATGACAGTAAAACCTGACGTCAGAATTATTTGTTTATATCTAAAATTCTGCGTTTCCGCATAAATTCATCCTTAATTGATACACCTCCACTTTCAAGACTGTCTGTCGCCGGCGACTTCAAAAGTTGTCGTTTCTGGGTCGCTTGTAGATTACTTTTGGGGTCCCGCGAAGCCGCGTGATTCAACGCTTTTTGGCGGCAAAATACGAGATGTTAAAGGAGCTTCAACACCTGCCTTTCGATCTAAAATATATTCGATAAATTGTGCAGTTTCAAACATAAAGTGAAACTTCATCCAGCACGTAACCTGTTAGGGAACTTTGTTCAGGCTTCTAGTAAAACAGTGATATTTCAAGACTCTCATTTATTTAAACATTTTAAACAATACTAATTTGTTAAAACTGGTACAAGTAGGCATTTATATATATGGTTTTCTTCTACGAAGACGACAACATTCCAAGAATAGTACTATTGATTTTCGCTGAAAATGACAATATTTCACCAAATGTTATAATGTAAAAACTCGGTGTACCTACCTATCTACTAATATTATAAAAAGGAAAAGTTTGATTGTTTGTTTGCATCGAATAGGTTCCAAAACTACTCCGATAAATGACTAAATAAATGACGGAATGCAAAAGAAGCATATTATAAATAAGTTTTTGAACACAAAACTAGTTACAAGAATAACATTTTTAACCGCGACAAATGTTATAAATGGGAATACTAAACGGTCTGTAAAGCATTTATGAATGAATTTCTTAAAGTTTTCAAGCCTTTTTATCATATTTAAATTTTATTTTGAAATCGATAAATAATTGGTATTGTGGTGCGAACCTACGCCTCCGAACGATAGACAGCATCAAAAGACTCCGAACCACTACGCCACCAACGATCTTTGATTAACTTCAGCTTTTTCAACGTTATGGAGGGAAGAACAAAAGATGCGATCCTGTGGAGTTTCTTCGGCGGGTTCTTCTCCACAGCAGTGCACACATTGCCACAGAATACCAAATAGTAGTCATTGCGTGAACCTGGACAGTTCTGTTCAAACTAATATCGCATCGCCTGTTTAAAATTTTATGAGTTCATTCTTAAATAAATAAATTAGTGCGAGACGAGACCCAGCCTTGGTTTAAGCAAAGCTTAATAACTTCATTAGAATATGACGTCGAAAAGTAATTTTTAAAATCTTACTTCGAATAAAAACTTTTAGTTTTTTTTACTTTTATGCATTTTACACTCAAGTTAATACATAATGTTGCAATTTGAACAAAGAAACAAAAACGTTTTAGACACCTTTTTGTAAAACTTGTTCTCACTTACCGTATCCTTGCAAAGCCGTTAATGTTTAACGATTTGTGATAATCTTTTTTATTATTAATATTTTTGTAGTATTTGACTTTCGTTTCTTTAATAAATTTTTAACGAGGTGTAGTTTATATTTTGCTTAAAATTTCGTGTAAGTTGAGGCACACACAGGTTGAGATCTTAATTAAATTGTTTATTTTTACAGTGCAGATACCTACTTATATTTTATTGTACGTGATAACTATTAAACCAATCTTAAAAGCCTGATCCACACGGTAGACTAAAAGATTCTTGATGGTAATGGTAATAAACTGATATATGAAGAAACATTCCAGTCCAAAGTACTCGGTAGCCACACACCTGGTGACTTTTTTTGCCCCTAGTAACCGGAATATGGCGACCCACACCTGTGATTGATTACTATTAAGTATACATACCGCTGAACCTCACAGCAAATTAACAAGAATAATAACTGATTTCTCTTGCTTTTTAACACCTATTTTTCTTGTTACTTTACGCCTGCTAGCTATGAATTAAAATAAAACTCTATCGTATGAAAATAAAAATAGAGTCTTAAATTACCCTAATGACGTAAATCAACATCCCTCTAATCTTCTTATGGTGCAAAAACAATAGTATAAGATGTAAATATTTTCAAGTGAACATAATGACACTTATAGTAGAATAATTAAAATAGCTATTATTTATTTCAAAACGCATATTTACATCCTCCCAAACTTAGAATCCCAATTAACACATTTCTTTGAAATTAAATGGAACGATTGTATTGAAAGAAGTGGCAATAGCAAATATTCGGAGTTACCGTTGAGTGTCCGGAGTCGCTAACACCCACGCGCACACGCCTCTCCTATGTCCGTTTTCACAATAGATAGTAGCCGAACTAATACATAATACTATGGGAACTCGAGTACAATTCACTATGATAAAAGTGAGACCCAGAGCCAGCCTTGGTTTGAGAAAAACTGAAAACTTCATTAAAATTTGACGTCAAAAAGTGATTCTTCTTCTCTTTGAATAAAATATTATGAATTTTAAAAACCGAGCAAATAAAGAAACTTAAAAATAGAACAATGAGCACCGTTTAAACGGATTAAATTAAACAATATGGAATGATCATCGTGGAGTTCTTTGGGGGAGGAATTTTTCTAGTAGTGGACATCTTTCGGCTAAAATTATGATGATGATGATGAAACATTAAGGTTGATTTTTCACCAGAGATATACTAGAAGGAGGTTAGCGAGGATAAAATGCACATTTTTTGTAGGTCGTATCACTTTATTTTTTCTAGCATCACTAAGGTGATGTGATTTGGAGATATACTATTGCTGGATTGTTTTTCTCGCACAACACCCGTTCTCTTAGGATATTTATGGTAGAAAAGCAGGGAACACAGGTAGAGTTGTATGGGTTGGTCACACGGTTAAAAGTACGTAAGTAGTTTTTTAAGCATCAACTTTCAAATCAAATATATTTATTTCGGACCAGATCCATAGGTGTTAGTAACCTTACTCGCTTTTAATCTCGGTAGAGAATCAATAGTAGCACAACGTTTTTAACAGTCCAATGGTCTGTTAACAATAATATATGGCCAGTTCGTTTCGAATACTTTCCTATTGTTGTTTTTTACTTGACCAACTTTGATAGATAACATAGCAGTATCTTCATAAATTTTTTAATGCATCACTGAAGCGTTTGGATTGATATGATAGATTTGAATACACCTATTAAATGTAGTTTGTTTAGTATGTACCTACTTACATACATTTGAGTTTTTCATTTGCAGTTAGTCGTCCCTTATGTATCATCCCTAAGGAAAGTTTATAAGTTTAAATTATGAAGGAAGAGCTGAAAGGATTCTAATGGAAGAAATAACTAATTTAATTTTTAAACCAGAAACCACACGATAGATTCATTTGACGTATAAGGTCCCGTTCGTAAAACGTCCCTGTTTTCATATGACGACGTCCCGTTCCGAAAAGGTCCCGTTTACAAAACGTTCCTTCTAAGCTGATAAGTGGATTTTATTTATACTTGATTTGTACTAAATTCGTTAATAGGTAATATACATGAATAAATGTCACCTACAATTCCTATTAAAATTGTTACAAGATATTAAAACAAGTTCAAATTACTCAACTTAATTTATCGGCAGTTGTAGAAGCAATAAATAAAACGGTAAATGGTCGTATGTGCACATGTAACACTTTCATCAAAGAATTAGCGGAAACATTAATCTAATTTCATCTCAGTATTTAGATCTTGCTTCATATCAAATGTAATAAATTTGTCTTTTATTGCAAGTGTTGTAAAAATAATTTCAATTGTAAATTTATTTTAGAGCGCCAAAACACTTACCTACATAAATTATCTATTACCACACACTACAATTTTGTTCAGTTAAAATATAAAATATAATATTATGTATTTGACATAATATTAAATCCTATATTCAATCAAACTGTATATTCAATCAAACAAGTGTAAAGGAATATAATAATTTCCTTTAAGAACTATAAAATAATAACAAACTACGAGTAATAGGTATACTAACTGCTATGCTGACTGACAATCTAACGTTTGACATTTAAAGGAAAATGACAATTTTAACTGACCAAATCATGAAATATAACCATTTAATTTCCTTTGAAACTGCGTTTTACTTTAAGGAATGGAAAAATATTTCAAACTTTGAGTCCGCTAGGGCCCTAGAACATCCTATGGAAATTCTCAAACTACCAGAGCGCCTCAGTGTCTCAGTAACTGTACCACAGTTTCGTCAACGACATTGCGTATACATACTTACTTATACGTCATACGAGTTCCTATAGAAAGTTGATCTTAAATCAGTAACTTGTCATTACCCAATACTGGACCTGTTAACACTTGCGCCCAAATAATATCCTACACATCTGAATACAAACCTTACTGCTTTCAATTTAAGAGCAGTTGGAGCAGATATTAATAAACAGCGAACGCAAATGTACTTTGGTGAGCGACTTTGATTGGGGCACGAATGTTTTGGATAAAATTTGAATATAATGAATGTGACATGAGATATTTTAGATTAGATTCAGCATAATTGCGGTTTTGGCGCTTATGTCGTTTGTGATTTGAACTGCAAAATGTGTTGGTTAAATGTTTTGGACATTTAGGAGGAATTCATACGTCATGTATTTTATTGTATTTAGTTGTAACTAAATAAATACATGTATGCCTATTCCTCCTAAATGTCACAACTAAATACATGTATGGTATGTTGAAAAATAATGTCTTATTTTAATTTGGTCTAAAAACAATTTTATTAAAATAACAAAATTGTGCGAATGAGACAGAGTGGATATGCGGCATCTCTTTTGTTCTGGGAATAACGGCGTATCGTTTTTGGCGCACGCGTTTTTGCGCAGAAACGTAAATGTTGCGTACGCACGCCCTTTATACGGTCATTCTCGCGATCCGGTGTTCTTCGGGTGATTTCCGTCACGCTTTTAATTTTTCATTAAATTCTTGATAATAGTAATAAAACATAAGCAACGCGTTCTACTGAACACATTCGTACATTTGGCACTGTATTTATCTATTTAGTTTTGAAGTTATTGAGTCATGAATTTTCGGGCGTGACGGAAATTTGATTCAGGTGACAGAAATTAAAATTGTTTTATTATGAATTATGATTTTACGTTCATTAGTTTCTTAATTAACTAGCAATATACCTAAACTGCCTACTGTTTTTTTCTTATGATATTTTTTGTGAACTTTCATATGCGATATGCGTATACAACGCGACCCCCGAAATCACAATACGCTCTTGATCAACAAAGCAACTGAGCAGAATCGAGGATCGAAAGTGTTTGTAGAAGAACTCAGTAGAAGCCATTTCGAAAAAAAATACCACGTCGACAGAGAAAGTAACTGCTTCTGGATCGGAGATTGAGCACGTCTACACCAGCTTGTATAAGTTCACACGCAATGCAGCCCAATTCGCAAGAGGGAGACCCTAAGGCTCTCCTAACATTGCATTTTACTGAGGACTTGTCTGAAATTAGCTTGGACGAGATCATGTTGGTCTTTAGACAGATAGAAATGGAAAAGCTCTAGGTGAGCACAGCATCACAAATCATAACAGAGCTTTTTGAAGCCAGCGGAGTCCCTGTACTCAAAGAGCTCCAAAAGCTCTTCTCTGGAAGAACTCCCAAGGCGTAGCACAGAACAAAAGGGGACAAAACCTTGCTAAAGAATTTATCAACCGATCTCGATTCTGAGTCATGTTTATAAGCTGTTCTCCAGGATCATAGCAAACAGGCTTTTACGAAGGCTCAGACTGGGTTTCGCAGCGAATACGGTTCCATAGACCACATACACACAGTGCGGCAGTTGATATAGAAGAGTGCAATCAGCCCTTGTGTTTAGTATTTGTGGACTACGAAAAAGCCTTTGACTCTGTTGAAACCTGGTCTGTCTTTGAGTCCTTGCAGTGCTGTCAGGTGGACTGGCATTATGGTGACAAACATTGAGGTAATTAATTTCTTTACAATGCCACGACTGTTCGTCTGACCGTCCAAGTACAGAACCAGAAGACTAAACATAATTCTCCTGCGTCGAGGAGTGCGATGCGACAAAGGGATATAATATCTCTGAAATTGTTCGTAAACGCTTTGGAAGATATGTTCACCACTCTGGACTGGAAAAAAACGGAGTCAATATAAGGCTGTGGACCTGGAGCCGGTTGCAATAAATGGGGTCACTCTTGAAGTGGTTTCAGAGTACTTATACCTAGGGCAGGTACTGCAGTTAGGTAAAAACAACTTTGAGAGAGAAATGGACAAGTGGATCCAGCTGGGCTGCGCTGCGTTCCGAAAACTGCGTAACATCTTTTCGTCGCCAATGTCACAAAGCCAGAACACAAAGATTTATTCAGTGCATCCTACCAGTAATGACCTATGGAGCTGAAACGTCGACACTTACGTACGATTCGTCTGATCCATTACCTCAAAGTTGCTCAGCGAGCTATGCAGAGAGTTATGCTCGGTGTTTTTTTGAGAGATCGAATCCGAAAAGAAGTAATTCGGAAGAGAACTAAAGTTACCTCATGGAATCAGAAAGCTGAAGTGGCAATGTGCTGGACATGTTTGTCGCAGAACTGACAACAGGTGGAGCAGGTGGATATTAGAGTGGAGACCGCGTAGCGGCAATCGTAGTATAGGGCGCCCTACAGCTAGGTGAAGTGACGATATACATAAAGAGGCTGGCAGTAACTGGATAAGAAAAGTCGAGGATCGTGCGCAGTAGCGTGCATTAGGAGAAGCCTATGTCCAGAAGTGAACTGATGCGGGCCAAGTCCGGTGAAGCTTGATTGGTCGTACCTACTACGGTCGTACTAGCATAGGTCAATTAAAAAAAAAACTGATGCGGGCTGATGATGGTGAAGATAATGTAATAAATTTGAAATTGTAAATTGAAGAATATTGTAACTAACAAAAGCTTTCAGGTATTTTATAATTTCTGACACGCTAAAACGTGATGGAAATGAGTGACCGAAGTTAGGAACACGAGTGTATTTTTTAATTTAATGGAAGAAGCTAAGTCATGGTGAATAATGATTTGGACATGAGATTAGCGACGTATTTCTGCACTGTATTATGTCACTGGCAAAAATTTTAAGTAAACGATGTTAAAATTAAGTGTGCAAACGGAAATTAGAGAAGTAGTGATCCACGCGAACCGAAATTAGGTATTTACGTAAATAACTCGAAAATGGAAAACGTTACACACCACTGCTTCCGTTGACTGTCACAGCACAGCTGACGAATGCCGACGATGCGATAAGGATGGCAATAAGTCACTTAGCTAGTGTGGTATTCACCAGTTTTTGACTGGTGACAGAAATTAGGTGTAATGAGAGGACAAACACATATTTCGTCATTATGAAATAAATAAAGGTGTTAAATAAATGATATATTTTAAATAAGAAGGAATGATAATCCACCTCTAATATGTAACTACTAGAATGTACGAAATGTTGCTCATTTTGAATATATTCGTGGTAGAATAGGTAATTCTGGGTCGCGGACAGTGACGGAGTATTAGGAGAACGACTTTTGGAAAATAAATTGGCACGTTATTTTGCAGAATCATAAGTATGTAATACCAATCCAAATTAGATAATAGCTTGAACTGTCCATGAAAAAAAAAATCAACCCTGTAATCTTGCAGATTAGCCAGATATTTAGCCGGACGCTCTAAAATCAGGCCCGCTGAGAATGACCGTATAGGCCTCCAGTGCACTCAGTGCGTGTTGGTTGTTTTCTTGCACCTTATGCATAATACATTGACGTTTACTCATAAACTATCTCTATCCGCCAGGGATCTAATCCATCATCATGTCGTTTGACACCTGTTCAAAGACAGAATCTCAGAACCAGAATCTCTAAGAATATCCGTAAACGTCTCATAAAAAAGTCAAAAGTCTTAAAGTCAAAAGGTTTTTATTCGAAGTAGGTAAGATTTTACAAATCACTTTTCGACGTCAAATTTTAATGAAGTTACTAAGTTTTGCTCAAACCAAGACTGGGTCTCGTCTCACACTAATGAAGAACTAAAGAGCGTTTATTTTTATTTTTTCAATTAACCTATGCTTGTGTCGCAAATGTGCGACAAATCAAGCTTCACCGGACTTATTAAAAGGGGCGGCATTAAAGAGGCGTTACGATATTAGTTTAATTTAAACGTAGTGTATATCTGGAGCATTGCGTTTTACGGGAGTGAATCGTGGCGTGGATAATGACACAACGTGACAGGGAAAGATTGCAGGCCTTCGAGATGTGGTGTTGGCGAAGAATGGAGAAAATCAGCTGGACGAAAAGGGAAAGCAATGATAGTGTAACTAGTATTATATTATTATCTGTGGCAATGAAGAAGTCTTACAACTTGTGAACGAGGAAAGGACTATTTTGAGGATCATTGCAATTAGAAGGGGGAAGATGTCACCTGATACGACACGACGACTTTGTAATTATTAAGTATTTTTTTGACCTATGCTTGTGTCGAAAACAAATGCTACCAATTAAGCTTCACCGGACTTGGGCGACTTTGTCAAAAATAAACGTACATGTGAATTCGAAAATCGAAAACATACGTAGGCAGTACGTGCAGAAGCTTTTCTCCTTCACGATGTTTTTCAGTATCAACGCGCTATACTAGGCCGTGGTCCGAGGCTCCCTCGAGCCGCCCCTAGAAGCGTTGGTATATGACTTTTTTTGGGGTAGCCTTCCCCTTCCGTAGCAAGTGGACAGATTCGCAACTGGACGGATTCTCAACTGGACAGATTCTCAGATGGACGGATTAGCAACTGGACAGAGTACAATCGTACACAAACGCTAATTCTTCCAGTTGAAAATCCGTAATCAGGGTGTATAATATGATTTACCTCTAGGAATCGTTAAGCAACTTCCGAATAGGTATTTACGCGTCGTTGTATTTCGATGTTTTCTTGGCGCATGCGCGAGACGGGCCTCGAACATGTTTCCCTAATTACGAACCCGCACTGGGAACTGGATTTTTGGGCTCGAGGTCGGCTCGCGAGGAATTTCTGGGTTGCTTTCTTCCTTCAAGTTTGCAAACATTCGGAAATTACTTTGAAGGTCTTTTAGAGTGAGTAATCAATTTCTTGAGCATGAAATTGTATTGGCCGTCCGTCTGTGTCACAAAAAAAAAAGCTTTTGAACTAAAAGAAAAGAAAGAAAGAAAAATACTTTATTGGTTAAAAATATTTTAGTACATTAGATAGAGCTACTAATTGTAATTCCTTCACAGTCCGGGCTATTCGCCTGTGGAACAGCCTCCCTGAATCGGTCAGACGCGCGCCGTCGATCGATTCTTTTAAGGCCCGTGTCAAAGCGCACTATCTTACCACCCTATCCTCTTCCTAATTAATATTTTCCTTTCTTTTACTTTGTGATATTATGCATGTATTAGTATTAGTTTATTTTAAGTATATAGTATTTTATCAAGATATAGTTATTTATTTATTTTGTGTAGTACTTTATGTATTCTAAGTATGTTCTATTTGCAATTAGTTTATTATACGTAGTATATAATGCTATCTTGCCACCGACCCGCATAGATCTTTTCTTTTTACTCTCCTTACCCTAAGGTTGCCTGGAAGAGATTGCTACCTTAGCAATAAGGCCGCCTGTTGACTTCTTTATCATGAATTTAATGTATTTAAATTTCTGTATTTTCCTTGGGTGTCAATAAAGCATATTTGTATTGTATTGTATTGTATTGTATTGTAATCTAACACTTAACTACTACTTAAATCTTAACTTAACTAGGGTTGTTTTGTTTTCGAATGCAGTTTGACGATACTATTTCAATAGCAATTTTTGATACCTACCAATTTTGGGATGAAATAACAGAGCATTATGCAGAAATGAGCAAAATTGAAATGCTCAAGCCATAATCCTCCCCAACCAGTAGCTATATCTTCAACACTTCAAAATTTTGGATTAAATATGGATTAAATCGATTTTTTTACTTTCAACATGCAGTTAGCAATATCTACTGGTTTCTATAGTTTTTATTCCAAAAAAGTTTGAATGAACCTTTGGAATGAACATAAATAGAATTATGAACAAATACGTTCCATTAGAAAAATAAAATTCGTATTTCCGGCATCGGCTATGTTCGGTGCCCCCCGCTAACCGCCCGAGGCGATCCGGCCAATGGGGCGAGTTCTTTATTCAAAAACTCAAAAACTGCTTCTGTAACAATCAGGGTTTATTTTTCTTTTTTCGCTGAACGCTTTTTGCATTCGAAATTTAAATTGGATTCTTTCTGAATGCGTACTCGAATTTACGAAAAATATTCTATTGTTATTTTGTAGCCATTTGTGTAAATTACATTATATAGGTACAGTAAGTAACTAGATTATTTCATTATAAGCTCATTTATATATTATGTCTCTCTCTACTGAGGGGTTAGAGCAGTATTTCTCAAGGTGGGCGAGAAAGTCCCACTTGTGGGCGCTGAAGCCCTAAAGGTTGGAAATTCAGAGAAAATTTAGGTAGGTATGTTAATATGGTTTAATTAACGAGACGACGACGACGGTAATGTTATTTTTCTAATATTTATATTACTATCTGTCTGCCCGCGGCTACGCCGCCTGCGCTGATTTTAGACGTTTCCGTAGTCATTTTTAACTTTCCCACGGGAACTCTTTAATTTTTCGTGATTAAAAGTACCTATCCAAGAACTTGATTCAAATCGGTCTACAACACACAAATAAAGAAACAAAAAATTTGAAAAAAGACTGGATAGTATTCTATGCTGCTCTGCTTTTTTTTTTATTTAATTCAGATTGGGTGTTTCACGTGTTTAGCATATTTGCAAAGTGATACCTACTTATTTATTGCTTTGTTTTTTGATACTTATTTGTTCAATAAGTGCCCCACCAGGATTCGAACCTAGAATCTCCGTAATGCAAGGCGAGCGTTACCAGCTTTACAGCAAAAAGTTTTTATTTCTTTTCTACTTTCCGCCACATAGGATATTTTAAAGTCGCAACGACGATTTATTGATGTGGAACAAAACTTGCCATTTTTTATACCATTTGGCTACGGAGGCTGTTAATTCTTAGTTACATGATTGAGATGTAAATGCAAGTGCTTCGCCCCTCGCCGCCCATGCGTGGCGGAGCCCCGGGGCATAGGGCTCCGCTGATCAGGATATTGGATTGGTGAGGGTCGCGTCATGTATTCGGCTGATTGACTGCCTTTGAATTATAACAGCTATTAGAGGAAATCCATATTGGATAATAATTACCTATATACTTCATACTAATATTAAAGAGGAAAGATTTGTATTTTTTTGTGCGTGTGTGTATGTTTGCAATGAATAAACTCAAAAACTACTGAATCGATTTCAAAATTCTTTTACTATTGGAAAGCTACATTCACCCTGAGTAACATAGGCTACCTTTTACCGCGGGAAAATGCCTCATTCGCACGGGAAAAACTGTTAACGCGGGCCGGGATGTTTTATTAGCTAATCAGAAAAAAACACCAAAAAAAAAACAATTTACCATTTCTCCGCGTAATTTTGACTTTACGAATAACTATTAATTAGAAAATTTTCACATTTCTCTGTTCTTGTAATAGTTGATTAGATTTTTCCAATTTCAGCCTACGTTCTTTGAGGAACCACAAGTCCGGTGAAACTTTGATTCGTCGTACTTTTTCGACAAAAGCTTAGGTCAATTTAAAAAAAAAAACCTTTAAGAAAATGAGTCAGTTTCAAGGGTAGGAGGTTCCTCCCTTAAAAATATTGTGCACTTATAAATTTACACCCTGTATAAGGAACATTTCAGGGCCATCTGACCAAACTAGGCAGAGCCTGTACTATGGGTGTCAGACAGCTGAAATACATACATAGAGCGAACTGACAAACATAATTATTTATATTCTACATAATTTTTTAATAGCTTAGCAATAAGGCCGCCTTCTTTTAACTGTATTTATGTTCACACACATTCACAATATTGGCCATTTCCGATTCACACTTTTTCCTCGTAAATGGTCGACGTAGCGTCAAAGTAGCTTTAAGATATAGGTTTTTTTATTGTAACTCTTATGAGGTAGTGTGTCATTATAAAAGAGTTAGTTAACAGCTGAGAGGCGAGGCGGCCAATGGTGAGGCTGATAGAGGCGTGCGGGGTGGGGCGGGGTGGGGCAATGAGGCACCACGGTTTCTAGAACATAACTCGCTTCAAAAACGTTGAAACGTTGAAAAAAAGTTCAAACTGATATGATATGACATCGTCTACTGATTCAGTTTTAATAGTTTAATTAAACTTTTAAAAATTCGAAGTACACAACAGCGTCGGTGGCTAAGTGGCTAGGGCCGTTGACTTCCATTCGGAAGTTCTCGGGTTCGAGCCTCGGCACATACCAATATTACCAATGTGTTTTCGATTTTCGAATTCATATGTAGGTACGTTTATTCGACGCGACGCTCTTACGGTGAAGGAAACATCGTGAGGAAACCTGCACACACTTGCGAAGTAATTCAAAGTTTGTGTGTGAAGTTGACCAACTGGCTGAGGCTGTTTTATTAAAAGCTTTTATTTAACTTGCAATGTATGTATGTATGTATGTAAGTTTGTTCGGGTGGAATCTTTGAACTCAATTTTGAAGTAGATATCTTCAACCGATTGAGCTGAAAATTTGTATTCACGTTTAGTTTGGATGACAATGCACGATATGGTATGTGACGTCACTCTAAATCCAATATAGCGGGCTATCCAAGATGGCGGAGTAGTTATTTTTAATGCACTTTTACAATATGGGTATCAAATGAAAGGGCTCGTTAAGAGTAACTCGTGAAATAATGTAACGTGCGATAGTTAAAAAGTAAAAAATAAATTAAAAGCAAAAAACCTTTTTTAAAAAAAGCTTTTATTTATTACCTCACTATTTACTAGTGCCATCTGTTGAGCCGTTTTGTAAGGTTTTTTTTTCTTAATTTACTAGTGGAAAACTTCCCATTACAATTTACTACATATTGGTAGGTAATTAAACCTCGCGACAAGCTTTTATGATCATATGAATTGTATATAAAATGAGGTTATAAGTTGATAGTTAAAATTTTTAAGGATAAAATTATTTTCTTCTTTTTAGAGCGTTGAAATTAAATATAATATAAAAAAAGTTTTTTTGCTTTTAATTTATTCATCTAGAACAGAAAAAGGGAGCTTATATTAGTTTAAACAAAACTGACTTCATTATTTTTGAAAACCTTAGATTTCATTCCATTGTGGCTAAAAGTCATATCTCTATTCATCATGCAATAGTTCAAATTACAATGCACTCTCTAAACATTCAGATTTAGGTACTTAATAAAAATCTTGGTCGTGCTAAATTAGTCTTAAATTAAATGATGATGAAATCATAAATATGACGTAACACAAATACCAACAAAACTTGCTTTACAATAACTTTATCATGCAGTCACGCAAAACTTTTCGTATAACTTTTTGCCTTTTTGCCCATAAGACTTTTAGAATTTTTGCCTATAAGACTTTTTGCCCATAAGTTCTCATAGTACCACCGCCAACCAAAGTCTAATAAAAAGGGTGCTTCAGTAATTAGCAACAGTTACACACACGCGACCTCGGAGCGCCCGCGGCGGCCCCAGGGGCGGGCCGGCTGTATGGCAGCCCGCCCTCAGGCAGTCGGCGGCGGGAAACGCGCGAGCATACTCGCATTTTATTCGCGACTCGAACAAATTTTATAGTAACGTGTCATTGTTTTTTTTCTGTTGGTGGCACTAGCGAAACTTTGTGCCTAGTGTCGCTGTTCTTGTGAATCTTTGTAAAAGAACGCCCGATTTCAAATTGGAACTTCTTTGGTGCGCGTTGGTTTCACGTGCGATTTTGAAATTGGAACTTTTTTGGAGCGCGTAGTTGGTTTGACTTGAAATTTGTTTTCTTGAAAAATAAACGCATTGGCTGTTTGTTTTTAAACATGCGAGAATGAAATGTAATGAATTGCCCTGCTTAGGCAGCCGTGGATAGAAGTTTATTTTTAGTTTACTTCTCAAACAAAAAGTAGCTTAAAAAATAACTGAAAGTGGTATATTACTTCAAAAAATATTCATTACGAGTATGACGCATGCACTGATCAAAATTAACCCTTTTTGCCATACTTTACCATTGATTCTTCTTTGAAATATTTGTAATTAAGATGCTCATTGTAATTTAATATTCGTTTTTTATATAGGTATTATATTGAAGAAATGATCGGTTTATTGAGATTTGAATAGCTACGGTGATATTTAGTACACTAGTTTCCTTCGTAGCGTAAAGAAATATAATATATGTATCTACTACGTGACAATTTTTCCCGTGGGTATAATGTAGTTACTCTTAATAAAAGGTAGCTTACGTCCTTCTTCAAACTCTATTCTATGTCTGTTTCAAGTTTTATCAAAATTAGTTCACTGGGTTTTGATGTGAAAGTGTAGAATTCAGACAGACGGAGTTACTTTCGCATTTATAATACTTATTAGTAAGGATTTAGATAACATAATCAAACATCCCTACTCTGCTTTTATTTGGGTGAAATTGGCCAAAACTAGTTCCTATTTTTATATTTTTTTTGCCATAGATCTGGATTTTTAACCCCCGACTAAAAAAAGAGACGTGTGTGTCTGTCTGTCTTTCTGTCTGTCTGTGGCATCGTAGCTCCTAAACAGATGCGCCGATTTTGATCTAGTTTTTTTTTTGTTTCCAAGGTGTCACATCACAATCAGCCATTTGAAGATTATCAGCTCTTTTCTAGTTGTTGAAAGGATCAAGTAACGGTTTTGTGGCGGAGGTTATTAATTTTTTTTAATTTAATGTTATTGCATGTACCTATGTTAAAGCCTGACCAAAGAAAGGCTGTATGGGCCTTGATCCCTTTGCCTTTCCCATAAGGGATAAAATAACAAAAAAAAAACTGACCAAAGAAATAAAAAACCTGCTCTGGGGGCGCCAGGTGTACATTATATTATTTATACGACTATTATATTACATTTATTATTATACTATATTTATACGACTATGAAAACAATCTCTCTTATAAAATGAGTTCCATTGAGATTCCACAATTTGGCGAGGTTTTTTATTTCTCTGGTCGGGCTTTACATGTAAAGTCTAGATATTGCCCATGGTCTAAGAAAACAACGTCTAACACTCTGACCACGTGACTGACACAAGCCTACGTCATTTTGCCTGTCCAGCCTTGTCGAATGCGTGTAATAGACAAGGATGAACAGCGCCATATGACGTCGGCTTGTGTCAGTCACGTGGTCAGAGTGTTAGACCATGATATCGCTGGGGGGTTTACACGGGTCGATTTTCGCCGTGCGGCCAGTCGCTTCACTAATTGCCTCACCAAGCCGCATCGCTAGCCCATTTACACAGGTTACTAAAATCGCATGCGGCTCTGTCATTTCCATCGAAAATGTTGAGCAGAATAGCCGTTTGTGCCGGAATTGAAATAATTAATTATTCAATCATTCAACAATTGCTTAAAGAACAAAGAGAGAAGAAAAAACAAAAGGAAAGAAGAAAACGTAATGTTTGGGTACGTGGATGGATTTCTCGACGTAAGGACTTGGGTGCTTCGGATACTTTATTGGTTGAGTGGAGTTTAGAAGATCCTGATTATTTTAAAAAACGATTAAGAATGACCACTGATCAGTTTAATACTTTACTACATAAGGTTACTCCGCTTATACAAAAATGCGATACCAATATGCGAGTAGCACTTTCTCCGAAAATTAAATTAGAAATAACCCTGAAGTTCTTGGCTACCGGTGATAACTATTCAAGTCTTGCAGAGTCATTTAGAGTTCCAGAATGCACAATTTCCTTGTTTTTGAAGGATGTTTTGGATGCTATATACAATGTTTTACAGGAGTTCATTATGGTAAGTGAAACTAGTAATTAATTATAAACGATTTATTTATAAATTTTCCATTGTGTTTTCATCTAAGCATGACCTAACAGCTTGAGATAGAATATCGTCGTTCACTGCGTATTGTTGCCCAGTATTTTCTTGTGTTAGTAAACAGCTGGCAAAATAGTCTTCTTCATAATCGAGGTGCCTTCTAGAAGTGGAAGCTTCGGGAGTCGAAGTTTCACGCTGGTTTTGAAAAGCTTGGTTTCGGGAAGTAGTAGCTTCGGCTTCTGGAGTCGAACTATAGCGTGTATACTCTGAGAGTGAACTCGTAGGTCTAGCAATTGGAAAATGTTGTGTATTTAAGGTTTTCAGTCTTTCTTGTGACAAATAATTATAAATGAAATTTTGACAAACAATAGCATTTCTTAATGGCAAACTACGTAATTGGCTTGCCACATGTACTCCGAATGTATCAAATTCATCTTGACGGATAGTTTGAGCCAAAGTTTCTAATCTATTGACTGCTTGTAAAACAGGTGGGTCCATTTTAGGTGCGTCCATCAGAGCACGCTCCGCCTTTTTCTTTGGAGACATTTTTTTTTTCTTTTGTAAGGGCGCAATATTAGATTCTTGTTCCAATTCATCAAAATATGAAGACGCGTCGCTGTTTGTGTTCACCGCTGAATCTTTTCCCTGTAACCATACACTAATATAAGTTTATTTCTTTCAGGTGCCATCCACCACAGATCAATGGAAGAAAATACAAAAGGATTTTTTAGATCGCTGGCAATTTCCTTTTTGCTGTGGGGCTATTGACGGGAAACACGTATTAATCGAAAATCCACCACACGGAGCATCAGACTATTATAATTACAAAGGCACTTATAGTGTGGTGTTGTTTGCTATAGTGGATGCACATTACCGTTTCATATATATAGATTTCGGAACTAATGGACGCATGAATGATTCGCATATTTGGAAAAAAACAAAGTTCTATAGTGCTCTTGAAAGAAATACTTTAGAACTACCTAATAAGGCAGTTTTCGTTGGTGATGATGCTTTCCCTTTGGCAACCTATTTAATGAAACCGTATTCAAGACATGAAGGTTTGGAACACAAACAAAAAATCTTTAATTACAGACTATCAAGAGCACGCCGAATCGTAGAGAATGCCTTTGGCATAATGGCTTCACGATTCAGAGTATACAGAAAACCTATATCTGTTTCATTGGATAAAACTGATTCTATTATTAAAGCGACCTGTGCGCTGCATAACTGGCTTCGGACTAATCTCATATACATGAATACTCCCGAATTAGTAGACGGAGAAGACTTCAGTTCAGGGACAATCAGAAACGGAAGTTGGAGAAGCATTCCTACGGCAGGAGTAGACGAATTAATGACACCGCTATCTTCTAACAACTATTCACGAAATGCAAAAGATCTGCGCGATAGATATGCTGATTATTTTGTCGGACCAGGAAAAGTTTCATGGCAAGATAGAATGATTGCGTAAATATTGTATGTTTATTTAAGTACCTAATATTATAAAAATGGCCCTGTTCACAATTTACCTATTATAATTTATAATATGCGAACAAGAATAACTATTTAATAAATAATAATAAGACTTACCATGTTATCTTTACTGTTTCTTCCTTCTATTACTGGCTTTAAAAAGCGGTCAGCTACAGAAAACCAAATTAATTGAGGTCTGTATACATCATCCTTTCCCGCGCCACTCTTCTTTGACTTTGCTACCTTACTGGCCTCTCTATTATACGTGGTTCGTATATTTTTTATCTTCAATTTAAGCTCTTCAACTGTTATGGACAAACGCATTTCTTGAATAATAGATTTAAGAGCCGCTAAACGTACATTATTGTTCCTGTAATCTTGTTCTCTTGGGTTCCATAAGCATGGATGCATTTCATAGCATTCCAAAAACTGTATGGTGTTATTTTTATTCATGGTTGTTACGATACATATACACAGAAACGCTGTAGTAAATAAATACACGTGCGTGCGCGAAACACCTTCATGCGGCGGGCGATCGCCTGCAACTGATCGTTTACACGGTCGATTTTAGTCGCCAGTCGCATGCGGCCGGTTGCCGCGCGGCCAAAGTCGGATGCTACCCAACTTTGGGGCTTGCGGCTTTAGTCACTTGCAACTTAGCCGAATTGCCATTTAGATGGTCGATTTACGCCGCGCGGCAAAAATCGTGCGGCTTTAGTCACCCGTGTAAACCCCCCATGCGATTACGCCGGCCCTGTACGCTGCGCCCGCACATAATGCGAGCACGTGTTGGCTCGGGCGCTATAGAGATCTCAATGCGGTCGGAAAATGACCAATAAATGTTTTATTAAAACATAGTAATGTTAATTTGGTAATTAATTTCGAAAGTTCACAATAAAATCCAATCACTGCCCTTTTTTTCTAAATTTACATATTAATTGATGGAACAAATTAATTACAATCATACTGTTATTCCAAATCTTCATAATCGAATAAATCAAAATTAAAATTCTTTTAAAAGATTCGATTCTGACCCGATTAATCGATCGACTCCGTTATCATAATCGATAAATCGATTATTGGAAACAATCCGCTAACTAGTCGGTGTTTTTGTTATTATATTATATTAAACAGTAACAGTTTTTGAGTTTGACCGTTTATAATTGATTTTGTACGCGCAAGCTAATGGTTAGACTAGTGATGTCTGGGTCACGAGCAACTAGTAACTGTCGATATCGACAATCATAAAAAGGGCATCTTTTTATAGCAAACATAGGTATTATCTCTTTTAAAATGCACGTAAAGGGACATTTAAAAAATTATAATCAATCAAATTACAAACTAAAATAATTGTTCAAAAAAGTATTCACACTCAAAATCAGGCAGACCATTGATAATTAAAATGCAATATAATACAAAGTATTCTTTATTTAATTTTAAAAAAATTCAAGTTTTTCATAGCTTTAAAATTTACATTACACAACCATTAAATTCCTACCTTTATTTCCTTCGACTTTTCTTACTTGATTTTAATAGGTAGAAAACTATTTCCACTATTCACTAACAAGAAAAATAAAAACAAACTAACAATACTACTTAAGAAACTAAGAAGGTGGTAAAACGGAATTTATTATAATTTATGGGTCTGTGATTTCTTCTAAAAAAACGTCTAATACTGCGATGTAAACTTGATGTTTCTGTAATTAATTCTCTTCTCATCGATAACCAACTACCGACATTAACATCTATCACTTCACTAGCTAATAAATAAAAATATTCCAGTAGTCTTTTCGTTGGTCAGGCGGCGGGCCGCGGTTGGCAATTTAAAAAGCAATCACTTACACAGCCAGCCTCTTACCGACCTCCAGTAATTATCGATACTCGATATCATTTGCATATCGTTACCAGACGCTTTCTCTTCACTAGTGGGGGTAAATTTTGTGACATCACTACATAGTCACTACATAGTATAAAACAAAGTCGCTTTCTCTGTCCCTATGTCCCTATGTCCCTATGTCCCTCCCTTTGTACGCTTAAATCTTTAAAACTACGCAACGGATTTTGATGCGGTTTTTTTTTAATAGATAGAGTGATTCAAGAGGAAGGTTTATATGTATAATACATGCATAACATACTGAAGGATAACCCACAATAACCATTTTCCCGTGCGGAGCCGGGGCGGGTCGCTAGTATAAAATAAAGCGCTTTCTCTGTCCCTATGTCCCTCCCTTTGTACGCTTAAATCTTTAAAACTACGCAACGGATTTTGATGCGGTTTTTTTAATAGATAGAGTGATTCAAGAGGAAGGTTTATATGTATAATACATGCATAATATACTGAAGGATAACCCACAATAACCATTTTCCCGTGCGGAGCCGGGGCGGGTCGCTAGTCAATGATAATTTAAGGATGTTAGCTAGAAATAGAATAAATGAAAATAAAATGATTAAAATGACAATGAATGCACCAGACAGCAACTTTGTCCCTCGTTTTGAAATCGGTTCAGTAGTTTTTTAGTTTATTCATTACAAACATACACACAAAAATACAAATCTTTCCTCTTAATAATATTAGTATGAAGTATGACTAGTATGATTAGTATGACTAGTATGATGAATAGTATGAATATTATGATGTGCATTATGATTTTTATGTGATTTATTCTGAGAATTAATTGGACCATACCATACACATATTATTTGTGTAGTCCAGCATCTTATCCATAGTAAATTTGTAAATGCACAAGTTTACACCTTTTGGATCATAAATTCGTATTTATCGCCGACGTGAAGCCTTTGGCATTTAAAATTAAAACACTTTGTCGAAAATAACTGTTTAAAGAAATTATATTTTTACAACTGTCATTCGTTTTTATGTGTTTATAAATACACTTCCGTTAATTGCTCTGTAAATGTTTATTTTACAAAATTACCTTATATAAGAATTTGTAAAATTAAGTACAGCACATGCGGTTGGACATTCGCACTACGAAATTCACCCCTACCGCTACGGAATACGGGCGCTCTCAAGGTCAATATGTCCAGCCGCATGTGCTGGCTACTGTACAAGAAATGATAGGTATGGTATGGTGTCCTGTTGACTTCTGTATTTTTTAATCGTTCGTAATGCTTCTGTGAATCGTAAAATGCTGGTATCTGTATTTTTTTCCTAGGTGTCTTGAATTTAGTATTGCATTTTAAAGTTTTTAGTCTATCTACAAAGATAGAAGTATCTTCTAGATAATCTGCCTAAAACTGGGTTAATTTTACATCAGTGCTAAATTTATAAGTATGCTTGAACAAACATAAAATGTTGTCGATTAAGAAAAGAAATAGGTACGTAAAACAAACCAAAGACTATTTATTTTCAAATAAGGTAATTTAATTTAGTTAAATAAATATAGCGTGAAAATATTTAAACGAACAGTGACGTAAGTAAAAAAATATGTAGGAAAACAGTAATATCACTTAAAACAATACATTTAAAGGATATTTTTCAGTGTAGGTATATATTATTTTATATAGTAAAAAAAACAAAGCGTAAAAATATTTAAACGAACAGTGACGTAAGTAAAAAAATATGTAGGAAAACGGTAATATCACTTAAGAAAGTATATTTAAAGTATATTTTTCAGTGTATATATTTTGTGAAGTGTGAAAAAAAGCGGTGCGCTGGCGTACGTGGATCTATCAAGTGTGATCGAGGTGCAGGTTAGTATTTAAGATAATTATATCGACTGATTCTTTATGATCTATTGATCTATTCATTTAACGGTCCCTATTATGTAAACAAATAGGACAAGAGTCGTCAAAAGAATTCAAAATTCAAATTCAAAATTCAATTCTATTCTATTTAATCTTAAATCTGTAGAATTGAAAATCTGCAGATAGGTATAGGTATCTTCTTTACTTTTTGATATTGGAAATGTCTTTTCGTTGGCTCCAGTAAAAAGTGCTCCTGTGACTTTTTTATTTTATTTTAATACAATATGCTGTTCACAGCTTCCCGATAAAACTGTGATTTTTTATACTTTCTTAATTAAGTTAGTATCAATTAGCATGTGCCGGCCATCTGTCATAATAATAAAACATAATAAAAGCGTTCGTAGATTGTAAAACAAGTAACGGTATTCGGCACACATCTGACGACTAGTTATTAAATCAAAATTGATGTTCTTTCTCCCTCTTTTTGATTAGACCGCTTGTCATCGATGTATTAGGAATGTGATTTATTTTTGATGAATATAGGTGTACTAAACCCAACTCTTTTTTTATTAACCTACGCTTGTGTAGAAAATTGAAATAACAGGCTCTACCCGAACGTAATAATTTACCAACGCGAGAAAAAAAACTAGATATACTATATACTATTATGTGGCTGAAAGAAGTGTGTCTGGATCGTAGCAAGTGGAAGGAAGTGGTCCCTGCCTACCCCTCCGGGAAAGAGGCGTTAGTTTATGTATGTGTGTGTATGAGATAATCATAAACACTAAACTCCAAATCAAAAATAGTGCGGCCAAAGATCCTAAATAAGTCGTTATCGATGTATCGACATAATAACCAGTCCGGTGTCACAATGCCATCGATCAACATCGGAATGCGCACACGCACGTATCTCTATCATTGTACAGACAGTCACACACAAAAGTGTTATAAATATAATTATTCTTTACAGACACTATAAACAATACAGTAAGACGACGTAACAAAAAAAAAATACTCAAAAGGCGGCCTTACTGCTTATTGCTGTATCAGTTTTATCTAAATTTGAATCCTTTGTAGAAGAAAACTCTTTCTTAATGAATGGCGTAGTTTCAAAGTCCAAAAAAACCTAGGAAATAATGAAGAAATATACCTAATACGAGTTTTATCTAATATTTTAGCGAGTAAAAATTCAAAATTGAATAAAATATATTTTTTAATATGGGGAAGAACAAGAACTGCGACATTTATTCGAGGTCCAATAAGGAATGTTACTAAGTATGTAAAATCACTTGAAACTTTGTTACAGTAGAGCTTTTATATATACAGATACACTAGTTTTTGTTTCATTAAAAAATACCAAGAAGTTTTGATTTTACATGCATTCAAAGTTCTCATAAATATCGAGTCCCGCTGACAGTCACGTGACCGCGTGTGACGTCACACTGCAACGCTCCGCTCCACAGTAGTTTACTCGCGCAGTGTTTTGCTTTATTTCATCGCTTCCAGTTGTATGAATTGATAATAATAGATGAAGGATCCGAAAAAGGACAATCAAAATAATCTACCTAAAATAGAAGAATGGTTGCTCATTATTTAGCGACAATAGTGATTTCTTTGCCGTTGAAAGGCGAGGCGTAAAAATGTAAAGGTATGTTAAGTTAAACTTTTTAAAATATAACTGTCGAAAATAGATATTTATATCTGTACTATAAGTATTATTTTATTGAAGTACCTAAAATACCCAAGTGTTTCATTTCGTAATACCACCTAGTTATAGCTAGAAGTAGGTATCAGACCTAAGGTTTTAGGTAATGTAATATGGGTCAAAATAAAAAAAAATACTTTATTGCACAGAACAAAAACAAATACATTAACAATACTCAAAGAGGAGAAGAGGAGAAGGCAAGTGGCGGCCTTATCGCTCTAAGCGATTTCTTCCAGGCAACCATTAGGTCTTATAACCGCAAACTACTAATCCCTACTTAATATTATAAATACGAAAATAACTCTGTCTGTCTGTCTGTTACGCAGATAGAATGGACCTTGGAGACGGACACAGGCTACTTTTTATCGCGGGAAAACAACTGATTCCCACGGGAAAGACGTGAGTCGTGAGGCGGAAACTTGATGAAACTTGGTATCTATACCAATCTGACCTTGAGGTTTGATAGAATAGACCTTGGAGATGGATATAGGCTACGGGAAAAAGGTCGGCGCGAGTAGAAAGTTTTGATAAAACCTGGTACAGAGATATAATAGACCCTGGGGATATATATAGGCCACATTATACCGCGGGAAAATACTTTTCTCCCACGGGAAAAATAGTGGTACAGGTGAAAAGTTTTGATGAAGATTGGTACAGTGATAAAATAGACCTTGGAGTAGGATATAGATTATCTCTTACCGCGGGAAAATACCTTATTCCCACGGGAAAATGGGAGAAAGTTTTAGTGAAACTTGGTACAGAGATATAAAATATTTTAGGGGGGATAAAGGCTATTATACCGTGGGAAAATATCTCATTCCCACGGGAAATATAGTAGCGCGGCGCGAATTTTTGATGATACTTGGTACAGATATAAGTAGAATAGATCTTGGGGATGAATTAAGTCTACCTCATACTATTACCGCGCGCGGCTACTTTTTCAAGCTACAAATCATCTCATTCCTACGGGAAAAGTCGAAATCCAACGCGGGCGTAGCCGCGAGCGGGCAGCTAGTACGTACATAAAAAGGTAATCACTACTTATACTTACGTCAAAATGATCTTCACAACAATAAACTGTGCTTCGATTTCTAACAATCTCTTTATAGCTTGTAACCATTTCCTTCGTATTTTGACATCCATTGGAACGACAAAAAATAACTTTTCCGGCGCATTGATGGTTGTATTTCTACATTTTGGCACAACACATGATTTTCTGGTATTTGGATAGGTAATTCTTTTTTTAAATCAGAAACCCAAGCACAGAATACCTGAAAACGCAAGGCAACCGTACGGAAGTGCGGGAACGGACTGAGCGAGCGTTGCATTATGACGTCACGCGCTTGAACGCGGAACTTCGTCGCGCGCTCACTTTAAAATTCTCTATCTTGGAAACTAATTGACGTATCGAAATAATTCTTTCACTAGTATTTTTTATTTTGAACGGAGATTTTAGAAAGCTAACATTCAAAATTAGTGAACATTCTCTATTATTACATCAAAAAATGCTAAATGAAATTTAAATAAAAATTAAAAGAATATGAAATAAGGAAAAATATAAATAGCCTGCACAGGAAAAAAAAACAATTTTGTTTTTATTGGTCGGGCGGGCTATAAATTATGTTTTTAATGATGTGTCGACGACTGTACCTAATTGTTATTCTTACGTCTCATTACATTGGAAGATTAATGAATTAAGTGTAAATGTAGAAAGAAAAGTAAGTATGTACTTCACTATGAAATTATATTCTTTTGAAACATATTATAGGGTTATGTACTTCTTTCAAAAGCAAAAAATGTTAGATATATACTAAAGACACGTTTTAAAACATAAATATATTTTTTTGTCCTGTTTTATTATATCGATTTGTTTTATTTGTTTGTTTTTTACTGCATTTAGATTTTAATTTTTTAAAATTTCTTATGATATTTTATTTATAATTATAATCTAAAATAAGAATTTTCGTGTGTAGTTTATACGCAAACTACAGTAGTATTATCTCCTGCGACCCAATAAAGAAATATTTGATTACGTGAGACTTTAGAGAGCAAAGATTTTAAAAGTCTGACGAGTGTTTTTATTTTAAAACCTATTTGGTTTTGATTTTATCGAAGCTGAGTTTATTTAAAAAAACCAATAAATTTATTTTCATATACATGCAACTGTAGGTAGGGTAATTTAGTACACCACATTTATCTTTAACGTCATCACATCACAGTCGCACAGTCGGCTTATTTATTACTGCCGTATAAAAATAAAACCACTCTCTATTTGCTGAGTCAGTCAAAACTGGATCATGTATGATGTAGCTATACTCGTACGTGTCACGTGTCACCACCTCAATAACCTGATTTGAGGATAAAACAGCTTCAAACTATTCTACTACTAAACTTGATGAGCCGCCTGCATTTACGAAAGCTTAGTTTTTTTTTAAGTTTTAGTCTTACGTAAACCACTGATTCGAGCGATCGTTGCTCGAGATTCGATCTATAAAATTCGTTCTTACAGAATTGACAAGCTAGTCGCCATTTTATTGTACCTATTAGTTCTTTAAACAAAATAATCATCTACATTACTAGCCTCCAGCAGTTCACAGCTGGACCTCCGTTTTAGAGAGCCACTTGGCCTGGTCTTCCTCTAATCCGTTTGCCTGACTGAACCATATACCTACAAATCTTAAACATAGTTTCTTTCTTAGAAACTCTTTAATAAATTGACCAATCTTTGCTCATAGGTACTTACTACCTAGCTAGTACTATGATTTATTCTATGGTCATAATAAGTACTACCATACCCTTAAATTTAAATAAAAGTAGGTTCTATCACAGAATAAATAATAGTACAGGTATACTGTTGTACTCTTTGACATTCAACTGGCCACTTAGATAAGAACGAAAAAATAAAAAAACAATGCCAGAATCCAAACCACGCATCACACAAGCCATATATTTTTATTACTCTGGCACGAGCGCACCAGCTATTTTTTCACCGTCTACCTTCAAAGATATATGAACAGCTGATAAAGATACCTCATCAAACATACAATGAGGAGTGATAGTCTGTGATACCCAGTAATGGGTCCGCCTTGACCTCTTTGACCCTGTAAATAAACAATAGAAACTTTCTACCTGATCATATGTCGAACACAAACTTGGCATTGCCAATCAAGATGGCGGATGACAGATGGAACAGCGGGCAACAAAATGACCGCTTAAAAAAACATAGCCATTAAAAATAAACTAACGAGCTTTGATAAAAGCTAACGCTAACGAGCACTGTGTGGTGTATTTAAAAGGGGAATTCCACAGAAAAATCTACTTTTGTCGCTTAACACGTGACACTTGAGACCAAAAATTGTCTAACTATCATTATTAGAAGTCTGCTAAATAGACAACGGACCCCCTCTTAGTAGCAGCAACTAAGAAAAGGCGCTCAATTTATCCCTCCAAATGACGATACAATAGCGTCACCATGGTCCAAGAAAACAAGGTCTTGCAAATAGACCACGTGATTGACACAAGCCTACGTCATTTCTTCGTCATTTTGCCTATTCATCCTTGTCGAATGCGTGTAATAGACAAGGATGAACAGCGCAAAATGACGTAGGCTTGTGTCAGTCACGTGGTCTATTTGCAAGACCTTGTTTTCTTGGACCATGAGCGTCACGTAAGCGAAACCTCCGTGGAATGCTCCAACAATCGGTATTTATTTTTATACTGCAGTTATCATTGTAATAATTATGATATCTCAAAATATCACTTTAAGAGCCTCTCCAGTTTGTTTAGGACATTGCAAGCTGAATCACCTGAATGTTTGAAAAGGAAGATGATTTGTGTCAAAAGATACATGTCGCCGATGGTTCCAGCTACTTTTTTTGAAGATTTTTCTGGTCTAGTCCTGTCAATATACAGATGTAGTCGTTACACGAACTATGTTAGACCAAAATCAATAATTCTGACACCAGGGTCAATATTGGTCCCGGTGGATTTCTACTCAAGTCCACCTATTCTAACACCATGCCAAGTTTCATCCAATTCAATTCCAATTCAGTTCAATTTCCCATACATTCATTTGCACTAAATACCCTACTAATAAGATCTCTTTGTAAAAAGTCGTCCATCACTTCCTTCTTAAAATATTTGGTACCAATTTTGTTTTAGTGCCAGGTTCATTTCGAATTATTTTGTAAGAGTTAAAGCTTGATGCATTGGCTTAATGCGACCATATTGCGACAAACGTAAGGTCAATTAAAAAAAACTCTATTACATTATTTTTGAAATGAATGTCTTGAACAAATCCTTGATTTTTATTTTCAATAATTGTATTGCTTTTAAGCTTATCTCGTACTTTTTTACATAATTATATTTAAAGTGATTACCAAGCCCAGCGCCCGTAGCTGTCTGTTAAACTCCTAACTCGAGGCCTTAAGACCCCAAACTTGTAATTAACTACTTTTAACGCTGTAATTAACCGATTAACTAAGCATTGCTCTCAACAGGTCAATCTTCATGTTCCCGCACATTAATTATGCCATTGTGCGAGATAATGTGTTGGGCATCAATTTTGTATAGCTCATGATTTGATGTTAATATCGTTATAGTAACTTCATCATCAATCCAGGGTTTGTGAGGGAGGTTAACCTCGAAACCCAAACGCAAGCGAGCATCATCATAAATGGGTAATATCAAAAATTTTTGTACTTTGCTACAAAAATAACAAAAATGAATTACGTTACAAAAATGATAAGTTTTACAAAAATAAACAAAAAGAACTATTGGGACTATTTCACACTTAAACAAAACACATATCGTGTACATACTTTACTGTTTTCTACTAAATTGATTCAATATACTTTGGAGAAAACATCTTACTTTTCAATATTTTACTTTCAATAAATGCATTAACCGAGTATCGTAAGACATTTTACCACGTTGCGTTGAAATAGACAAAAAAAAATTAATATTACTCAAATTTCATCCGAAATACGTCCACTGCTGCACAAAGGCCTCTCCCAATGGTCCCCACAACTGCACACCAACATGGCATGGTAACTTTATATTTAAAACTAGTTGTCCGCCCGCGGCTACGCCCGCGTTGTATTTTGACTTTTCCGAGTAGTTTCCAGCAGTGAAAAATATATAAGATGTTAACCGAGGATATAAGGTACCACCATACAAAATTTCATTCAAATCGAACTATTATCACTTCTTACATCGCCCTGACTCGGTTTTTAGCATTTTTTTATGTACAGATTTTCGATATCTACAGTTTTATTATATGTATAGAAATCAAGGTTTCTATTTGAGGTAAAATTATACAATAACGTTTTTTGACGTCAAAGCAAAGCTAGTAAGGACCCAGCTGTCCCGGGTGTGGAGTAGGAGAGCCAAAAAAAGATTCCATTACACATACCCTAACAAGACAATAATCTTTCGGAATAGAACGTCTGTTTATTATTAAACCTAAGGTCTGAGTAGACGAGCTGCAATTTCCTCAACTATTCTGCTGCAATGACGCAGGACATTCATTTGTTAAACAAAAAACTATCTCCTTATGGAAGGCAGAATAAGATTTTTAGGCCAGTCTCTGGGAACCAAATTGGGGGCTATTTAGATTACGTCACACGGTAAGGATAGGGATAGTCAACGTGGTGTGATAATGGGCCAGTTCTAGTTAGACCTTCTAATTAAAATTTAAATACCATTTATCATGTCTCAAAAGAGCGAAAAGGGAAGAGTTTTAAGGTGCATACAAAAAATACGACTTAAATTACGCCAAAAACAGCCGCACTCTAATTATAAATATAATACATTCAAAATAAGATTCGTTTATTCCCCGTCCTTTTCGATTTCCATATGAATGAAAAAGACCGATGACTTAAATTCAAGTGTAGAGTGTAACTTGGTAGAATAGAGCCCAAAGTGTGACAAGGAGGGGTTTAAGTTTTAAGTCTTAGCATTTCAAAATTAAATATAGCTCTGCTGCTCCTCTATGATATCCCCTACATTGAAAAGATGCAACGCCTGTGGAGTTTCTTCCGGCGAGTTCTTCTCCACAGAAGACAGCCAAATTTCTGAAATCACCTCAAAAGAATATGTAACTGACTTAACTAAGTGATGTAAATATCCTAAAATTAAAAATAAATACTATGAATACTTTAGTTTATCAACAACGACAGCATTAAGATGCAGTATGCGGTCCGTCTACTTAAACATTAGACTACATCTTACACTATTTATAATGCTAAGACAGTGGTTGTTAATGTAATTTTTTGATCGCACGCGCAGACACGCAAACAATGAATTAGAATATCGTACAGTTTAGATTATGAATGTTTCTGGCAATGTGGATGGATGATGACTCGTTGTAATGACCGCATGTAAGAATCAGGGCAATATTCAACAGAGTAATGGGACTATTTTAATTTGAACAACACGCACGACTATCAGAAATCAGAAATCAGATTTTTTTTATTTGTTTTGGACATCACAACACAAAAATTTACAAACAACAATACAGACATAAAAAAACAACAAAAAGATACCTACGCATTGACATCTCCCTGCGTTGCGACATCCAAACAAAAAGGGCTCCCTCACTCAGCGAAAGCCGCAGCCCGGGCAGGCCACGGCGCTGGTCTTCCGGTAGTCCTGTGTTTGGTCATGACACGGACGACCATAGTCACTTGCGTGATATTTGAAATAATAAATAAACATAATGTAAACTAAATACCTATTTGATACAAATATAAATAATGTACATAGACCTACATAAAATAGTGAATAACATAGACTACGTACAATTAGAACTGTCAGGACTATCAGGCTCTCCTTCACGATTCTTTCCCGTATCAACGCCCTAGGTCTAGGTCACGGAGGACGGAAAAGGTCTAGGTTCATGTTCATAAAAAAATACTATGAGGCATGGGTTGTTTTCATTCATTTCGATTCATAGATTAGACTTTATTGATCATCAACATGTGTGCGGCCGAAGATCGGACCAAATGGCGCGCCTTGGGAGAGGCCTATGTTAGTCCGGTTCATTTTAGACCAAAAGTGCTCTAGAACTTGAGTTTCATCTGTCATGTCTAGCAGTGGACTGTCGAAGGCTGCTAATGATGAAAGCTTACTCAAAAAGCACGACAAAGCTTACTCGGATTCAAAAACAAAATACGGTTCGACCAGAAAAATGAAATACGGAATTTCAATAGAACAAATTTTATAATGGCATAAAAAATAAACCTGTAAAATGTCTATGCTGCGAAACTCTAAGATTGTTTATAGATGACACAAGTATCTTTTGCCCACAGGAGCGTCTCGGGAGCGGAGGCCTGGGTCTGGGCAGCGGCGGGTTCCGCGGCGGGGCGCAGCCTTCGCTCGCGGACTTCCAGCCGCCGTACTTCCCCCCTCCCTTCGCGCCCGCGCCGCACCCCGCCTCCCCGCACCACCAGCAACAGGTAACCAGATCACACCGGATCTTCACCTTTAAACCTTTACAAGGCAGTGGCCACTATAATATTGCCATCTTAATTTTAACCTTATTCCGTCAACTAAAGTCGAAAAAGAATGCATTTTGTAAAGTTGTTTTGCCTTATAGAGGGTTAACTAACGATATTTTTCACGATGACTGGACATGACTGGTACTTCTGTGCCAATACTACAATAAGTATACACTTCACAACTCTTTGTCTCCTTACATTCCTGGTCACAGGTCGTTACCAGTTACCAATTTAAACTCGTCAGACCTAACTGGCATTAAGACCAGTTTGATCTCGACGTTTTGACCTTGAACTCAAAATTTTGGGCTGATTTGTATATTCTCAGTAAACTCTCTAAAGGTTGCTTTTTAAGTATAAAGCCGGGCGCAATCTATGTTACGGCACAAAATAAAAAGTTTCTAGAAAGTCCACTCCCGCCATCCTTGAAATTAACTACCTAAACTTGGTTGACTCCTTTAAAAACGTGTATCGTCATTTTTGTGTTGTGTTTAAACAGCCAAATACACTACAACAGTAATAAGAACACTTATCCATTTTTTTAGCACATCAATACTTTGTTAATAATCGCGAGAGCGACGACTGCACGTGGTCCGAGCTTGTATAGAGCGTGGTCCGAGCGGCCTGTAAACGCAATTATCAATGTGTGCGTAAAAATATGGCGCTTAGTTCCGAGTGGGCCATCTGTCTAGGCGCGCCGCGCGCCGCCACTATACGTAATTTGTGGTTACAGTCTTAACTCGGATATTGTCCCGCAGCCCACGTTTCCCCGCGTCCGTGGGTTTACTGCTTAAGGGGCTCCACCATGCTAAGTGGCGCCGCCATCCTGAAAAAAATAATAACTCGGGAAATAATCAATTTTTCAAAAATCCGGTCCACAGAACTGGAGTCGGGGTGCTGTAGGATATATAGAAGCAATCACATATTATGTTTATTATAGTTCAATGTAGTTATAGATAGAAAAAATGCGAAATGTGGCCGTTTTTCGCAAATTTCCTATCTCTAACTACAGCGAGATACAATAAATAAAGTTAATAGCTTCTATATATCCTACAGCACCCCGACTCCAGTTCTGTGGACCGGATTTTTGAAAAATTGATTATTTCCCGAGTTATTATTTTTTAAAGGGTGGCGGCGCCACTTAGCGTGGTAGAGCCCCTTAATAGTGTGACTTGTGAGGATACCACTAACAAGTCCTTCTCCCCCAGAGCCATGGCATGGAGTACGGCGGCGGCGGGGGCGGGGGCGCGGAGTACGCGCAGCACTACGGCCCCCAGCAGCTGCTGCCGCGCCACCATGCGCACCACGAGCCGCCCCACCTCAGGCACCACCGGGACCACCACGACGCCATACACGCGCACCATGTAAGGGTTACACTACTGGTCTGTTCTGTGCTGTTCCGTTCGGGAAAAGAGACGGGTGCGCCGGCACCGCATCACGAGAGTTTTGTTCTATTCCATTTTGTTGTATTCTGTTCCGTTCCGTTCTGTTCTGTTCCGTTCCTGTCTGTTCTGTTCTCTCTGTTCTGTTCTGTTCGGGAAACCGCCCCTTTTGTCCGAACAGAACAGAACAGAACTTGTTAAGGGCACCGCACCACGACCCCCCCCCACCTGCGGCACCATAGGGACCACCACGACGCCATACACGCGCACCATGTAAGACTTACACTACTGTTCTTTTCTGTTCCATTTTGTTCTGTTCTGTTCCGTTCGGGAAAATACGGGCGCGCGGGCACTGCATCACTGCATCACGAGAACCCTCACGACAGACGCCACCACCGGGACCACCACGACCACAACGCCATACACGCGTACCAACCAAGTAATTAACAAAGCCAAGCATATTTCATGGACCACTTATCCCTTAGCTACAGCTCACAGCGACGCGAACTACATTTTATTCAGCCCTGTTAAATTTTTATTCCGTTCCGTTTTTTACTGTTCGTGTCCGTTTCATTCCGTTCCTTTCGGGGGAAGAGGCGCACCACATAAGGATCACCACGACGCCCGTGTAGGGCGCATCATGTAAAAATTAGATACACTACTATTCTGTTCCGTTTGTTCCGTTCTGTTCCAATCCGTTCCGCTCCTTTTCGTTCCGTTCGTTTCCGTTTTGTTCGTTCCTGTTCCTTTCCGTTCTGTTTCGTTGTTTCGTTTCGTTCGGGGGAGAGCAAGGGGGTAGGGGACCCCCCATACACGCGCATTGCGTAAGATAATTATGCTTATATGTATGTATAATATAATATGGCTGTACTGTACGTCACTGGAACCACCACGACGACGACGTAAGTTTTAGAGCCCACAGCTCACGTGCTATTCAAATCGAATATTGTATGCTGAAAACGCGTGTTTGCTACAATAAATATTATTTGGATTTCTGATTTTACGAAATTATTTAAGAAGATGATGAAATAGACATAAACATAATTTATTTAACAAAACACAATACAACATTAAAAAAAAAACAAAAACAAAAACAAAGCTTATGAAATAAGATAATAAACAGTAGGTACACAAAAAACACACATTTTGCAGGCACGATAGTTGTGTTGTAGTGCGATGTCAAACAAGGCTAGATCTCAGCTATCGCCGCGACCAGGGCCACAGCGCTGATTTTCAGATCAGCCCCAGCATTGCCCGTACGCCAGAAACAGCCCAACACCTATATAACCACCAAATATAACCGAATAAAATAGTTGAATTCCGCGTGTCAACAACCTCGTAACAATCTTAATAACTGATGAATATGTAGGTTATTATACACTCAGCTACTCTCCCTGCCGCGCTTGCTTCTTCGGCACCCCTCGTGAAGAATGCGCGCATAGTTGTCTACCCTTCCGAGATGCCGTTGTACAAATACTTACATATAGGTGCCCCCCTAATTATTCATATTAGAATCACGAATCCTTTTGGAAAGATCAAGAAAATTTAAAATTTTGAAGATATGCAGTTTTACTTGAACTTATTTTTGTATAATTTATATAGATATAGTATACATGTGTTTATCAGCTGTCTAATACTCATGGAGGCTCTGACTAGTTTGGAGACGGCGGGCCGTGTGTGAGTTGTCCCCAGATATTTATTTACCATTTAGGTATTTATTTATTCAGCGCAATATCCTCAAAAAAAAACGAGCTTAAGAATAGCCCCTATCCATTCTTTTTTCTTCACTCAATTTTCTCGACCAAAAATATTTCATAAAAGTAAAAATATCAATAGCCATCATAAATCCCGATCCAATCACAAAATGGCCGTGCAGTTTCCCGCCAAAAGTCATATTCTATTGTGCAAAATGGCGGACTCCCGGGGACACCGGACGGCGGGAAGGGAACATTAGCCGGCTAATCTGGTAAAGTGGCACTATTCTGGTGGGTTCCGAACGTAGGACATCTTTTGTCGAAGAAACATAATATTGTGAACATTCGCTATTGTAATAGTTTAGGATAAAAGTTACGATATTTTGTTATTTCATATTTGGACAAAATACATAGATGGGTAAAATGTACGCCAAGAGAAATCATATACATTTTTATTTTTTATTTTTGAAATGATTGCTACTTGAGAGTTTTTGATAAACATAAAAGGCGAAATTTACTTCAAACTCAGAAATATCTCTTCTTCACCAAGATTGTTACATAGGAGGTTTTGAATTCGCAACGAAGATGAAATACTGAAAGGAAGCTCAGTCAACGATTTCTAGCAATTTCCCCAGAAACGATTTGTTAGGTATATTTTTACTTTTCCGAAAAAACTTCTTTTGGGCAAGTTGTATGTTGTTCCATGTTGTTCGATGTATTTATAGAAATAAATATCTATGTCTAATGTCTTGACCATAGAGGTAGAAATATTCTTGTTGGCTGCCTTGACATCTTAATGATCCATTGTCCTTTCAGGTTTTGGTCTGTTGAATGAATATCTAGAAGAGTACTATTGTACGGTAGTAAAGCCTGACCAAAGAAGTAAAAAACCTCTCTGGGAGCGCCACGCCACGTGTTTATTTTTACGACTATGGCAACAATTTCCCTTATAAAATTAGTTCCATTGAAATTCCGCAACATGACGAGGTTTTGTATTTCTCTGGTCAGGTTTAATTATAATATAACATCCTTGATGAATATTTATATTTGTTACTTTTTTTTCTAATGGCACTAGCTAGAAGTTATTTTGTGCCAGTGCCTAGTCAATAAAAAAAAACAAAATCAAGTTACAGTGCTACAAACTTATCTGTAGAATGAAGTGAGGCGCCACAATCGAAAAGGGTTGCTACTATTGGTTGTTACAACATCGACTGACAACGTCAACGACATCATTGGACGTTGTCAGTAGTTCCACTTTTGGCCGTTCTACAGATAAGTTGATCGCTTGATCGCACTGTAAGTAAAGTATTTGTTACTCCGTTTGACAGCTGTCACACAGTGGGTTCTCGTACGGCGGCGGCGAGCGGCGGGCGGACTACGGCGCGAGAGAACAACATGAGCTGGCTCTACACCACGCGCTGCATTCCGCGGAGGAAACGCCGGTATGCACACACCCTTATTGTACTGATCCATTGTAAGCAAAAATGTACCTTAAATTACTTCGACGTAAGGTTCTAGACTTTTTTTACTTCTATGTAGGTACTCAAATGAGTACCGGGGGTTTCAGGAGGATAAATAAAGCCGCCAACCCAGGAATGAGCGGGCTTATTTCTATAAAGCCGCGAACTCACAGAGCGGGATACAATTTCCGAGTTTATATGCAGTCTGTCCCATAGAAAGCGTGCATGATCTGCAGTAGTGTGACCAAATTTGAAATGAAAATTCTGCTAGCTGCTCATCCAAATTGTGCAAAATCTGCTAACTTTTCAGATCTGCGACACAATATGCTAGAACATAAAATATGGGATCTAATTCTGCTAAATCTGGTCATACTGATGATCTGTTACTGGCGGCATATAAACTCTTTGATTACCCCTCCCCTCCTCCCTCCACCACTTTAGCACTTGACGACCGACAGTTCCTCGTTCAGGACATCAAGACGAATCCAACGGTATGAGTCGTTGCCATTTACAGGAGTGACAGATAAAATTTTTTCATTTAGTACTGGAGCGAACCGGACTATATCTTCCCGCATTGCCCGATTTCCCACGTCTATGTTCCTAGGTGAAAAACTCACATCGAGGGTGGAGTACTATGAACTTAACACTTAAAATAACATTTTGCAATAAAACATAAACTTGGCATTATACTTTTACTAATTTCGAGTAAACGATGAATACTTATTACTTAATAGTAAAAAATAAATGAAAATTGCCAAATTCTTCCCGCTTCGATACCCAATAACAATGGTCAATATCCTCTCAAATATGTCCGTCCAAGAATTTAATAATAAGCTTATAACTAAATTAAAACCAGCCAGCGAGGATCTGCGAATTCCTGCCACATATTTCTCTTTTTCGTTCGATATTTAAAAATACACACTCGATGGAATGTGTCTTATTGTATAAAAAATATGATTTGCTTTTTTTTTGTTTTTGAAGTGATAGCAAATCGATATTTTTGTTACAGCGATTTAAAAAATATATGTATTGATTTGCTTTTTTTCATTGCAGAATGCAAGCATGGACGACACTTCAGGGTTTATGACGGATTTACCTCTATTAAAAAGTAAGTATATTTTTAAATAAGTATAATATTGTAATACTGAAAATACAACAAATATACTGGCCTGCAAAACTAAGTAAAGCCCAACTAGAAAAATAAAGCTCACCATATACGAAAACGAACCAAATTTTCGTTCAATGAAACTACTTTTATATGTAATGGAAATTGTTTCCCAAATAGTTTTATTTTTCTTATAAAAACTGATTAGCCAGTCGCGAGAATAGAGAAGTCCTACGAATTTAACGCCTCGTTCATCGACTATAGTAAAGCTTTCGACTGCGTTGACTGGGCGTAGTCTGTCGAAAATGCTTTCCGAATTAGGCTACCGGATCATCTAACTGCCCTTCTTCAGTCCTTATACTACAACAACCAAGGCATAGTCAAGATTGACCGCTCGCTCTCCAAGCCATTTCTATTTAAAAAAGGGGTCAGACAAGGCTGTATACTATCTCCCATTTTATTTAACATCTATGGGGAATACATCATACGACGAGTGTGAGAAGTTTTTAAAAAAAATCCGCTAAGAGATGCTCTTATCTGCTAGACGATGGCTACTGATCATCTTTCTTTTTGGCTTTGACGGTCCCGTAGCCTTGTTGGTAGTACGTCTGCCTTTGAAGCACAGGGTCGATGGTTCAAATCTCGCCCAGGGCAAACATTCGTGTGACAAGCACTTGTGTTTGCCTTGTGTCTGGATATTGTATATTTATATTTGTATCTATCTATATCAGCTGTCTGTCACCCATAGTACAGGCTCTGCCTAGTTTGGAAACAAATGGCCATCATTGGCCGTGTGTGAGATGTCACCACATATTATTATTATTATGTTAGGACAATTGGGTGATTTAGCCTGCAATGTCCTAACCAAACTGAGGAAAGTCTCAAAAAGTGATATTTGTTCGACGAGTCTCCACCGGAATTAGAACTCGGATCCTAGATAACGGCAGACGAGCTTTTGACCATTCGACCACGGATTTTACTAATCAGCTGTTATTTTACTAACCAATAAGTATATTCTCTGTTTTCCGTCTGCTAACCAGACTAAACACTACTTAATTCATCCGCCATTAAGATTTATTGAGGCACAGTAATATTAAGAACGTTCACCTGCCTAAACTACATGTATTATTAACTTATCAATCGTGTTACTGTTGTTACCGATGACCCGGTGCAGATAAAAACCGTAATTATATTCTATACAGCACTTATCGCATAGGTGTATCGATTTTTCTAAGTAGATCGTAAAAAAACTATTCATCCGACAAATGAATCGATATCGGAGAAATAAAAAGTATCGGTGCGATCAATCAGACGGTGTTTGAATAGCGTGTTCGAATTTGGAAATGAGTTTGTTAATGAGCGACTGCGTAGCGTTCTATTTTTGAAAGTTTTGTATTTTGTTTTGTCTTTAAATATGTGTTATTAAAATTGCCAGTACCTTTATACATTTATAAATTCAAACGCGAATACAAATTGAATTCATAAAAATAAATGATTCCATTTTCAAAAGTGCGAGCTATAATTGGCTGGTAATCATGTCACCGTACCTTTTCTTCTTTTTGTATCAAAAGGCTACCACAGCGTTAAGTAGCCAGCACCAGTATGGAGCCGGGGGTAATGGCGTGTTAATATGTTAGTTATTGAAGGAATATTACAATTTGTATATTATAATTTGGATTGTGAAAGGGGACCACGCTGCGAGCTTGTTTGGGGCGTGGTTCGCGTTGTAAAAGAACTATTGTTGATATTCGACACGGGGATTTATAGTTTTGTAATTATAGCTGTACTATTTTGTTTAAAATTCCATATTTCGTAGTGCTTTTTTATACGCAGTTTTTCAGGAATGAAATTTTCGTTAAAAAATTGTAGCTAGTTAGCGTTACACTAGGTACCTAATTAAATGTTAGACATAAAGGTCGGTTTCTGTATGAAATTTGAATCTAAGTGATCATAAAAAAATATAATTACCTACCTACATTTTTGCAAATAAGTAACAAAGTTTGTGTGTATAAAATCAATCAACAAGCAGCATGGAATCATTGGGGTATTTTACCATCAACATAATTTAGAGAGAAAAAAAAAATTATTTTGTCACAAAATAAAGGCTAAGCTAGCTTACGCTTCACTAGGTGTAGGGTTGCAATACCTATGTCCGGATTTCTCCGGACATATCCGGTATTAAAGCCTGACCAAAGAAATAAAAAACCTGCTCTGGGTGCGCCACATGTATAATTATTTTTATATTTATGGCAACAATTTCCATTATAAAATTAGTTACATTGAAATTCCGCAATATGGCAAGTTTTTTTATTTCTTTGTTCTTTACAAGTCTTCAGAGATATCCTACATTAATGGAGCCCGATTTTGGAATAAAAATCTCTAGAAAGACGGTTCATTTTATTTTTAAATAGACTAGTCATCACAAATAAGCTCGATTTAAATCTCCTAGCACTGAGTCACGCTGAGCTGTTCTGATAGTTTAATTTTTATGTATCGCAAAAAATGTTCATTAACTTCGACACCTAATTGTGCTTATATACCTACGTATAGTAATTAACAGAAAAAAAATTAGTAGGCTTCCCAGTCTTGTGTGCATCAGATACTAAGTCCGGTGATGCTCGATTGGTAGTACCTTTTCGACGAAAGCTTATTAGGTCAATTAAAAAAAGAGGGATTTTTCGACAAGTGAAAAAAAGTAAATGTGATCTGATAGATACTGGTAGCATTAATAAAGGCCGCGCCGATTCTATTATATTATGGGGACATGTCACACACGGCCATTTGAACAATGGGGACATCTCACACACGGCCATCTGACCAATAGGGACATCTCACACACGACCATCTGACCAATAGGGACATCTCACACACGACCATCTGACCCCCAAACTAAGCAGAGCCTGAACTATGGGTGTCATACAGCTCTGTTGTTTTTCATACTATATCATTCATCATTAACAGCTCATATAATGTCCCCACCGAGGGGCTCGAGCCTACTCTGAAATTAGGGTGAATGCCTAGTCGATCACGCTGGCCCAGTGCGGGTTGGTCAACTTCACACACAACCCTTGAATTACTTCGCAAGTGTGTGCAGCAGGTTTCCTCGCGATGTTTTCCTTTACCGTACATACATAAATATACAAAATGCAGACACAAAAGTGCTCATATGAAGTTTGCTTGAGCGGGACTCGAACTCTTGACTCTGTGTTTTGAAGGCAGACGTACCACCAACTAGGCTACGGGGCCGTCAACTTTAAAGCTGTACCCACAGACGTAGGAAAGAGCGGAGTTTATATGCAGCCTGCAACACAAATTGCGCTTGTTTTCTATGGAACAGACAGCATATAAACTCGGATTCCATTCCGCAATCCGCTATAGAATGTCCATGAAGATTAGTTATACTGATAAGACAAATAAAATAGTATGACCACGTGGAAACGGCGCTCTTTCCCGCGGCTTAAGTTTAATCACAGAATATGTGAGTGGTTTGGTAAAAAGGGAACTCAAGGGAAAATAATTGATTTAAAGTTTCGTAGCGAAACTTGGGGGAAGGGCTCACTAAAAAAGAAAAAAAAAACTACGGCACCTGAAAAATATTATTATTGGACCAAAACAAAGTCGAAGAATAAAAGATAATAAAAAAAAAACAAAAGCTGTTTAAAACTTGACACTGGTGCAAAACACTAGCTCCAGAACCAGAAAAAAAAGCGGTTTCCAATACCTTCAGGCTCTACTCTTGAAATCAATATCGATCCCGATTTCAACCCAGTACAATACCAATGTCAATTTTAGACCGCTACTCTTGAATTCAATTCTTAGAAATCTTACTTGCCAAGAGTTGACAAATGTCCGATTTCATTTTAGACCGCTACTCTTGAAAATCTGCCCGCCAAGCGTTGAAAAATGTCCGATTTCATTTAGTTCACTCAATATCCGCCCAATATGAAACCAAGGTGGCGCTAGTGTGGCATTAAAGAGTACGAAACGCCCGATCTCAATGTCAACGGATCGGAATCGCAGTCAAGAGTAGTCTCAGAGGGCTACTCATGACGGCGATTGCTACAGCTTGACGGAATTCGGACATTTGTCAACTCTTGGCGAGCAGATTTTCAAGAGTAGCGGTCTAAAATTGACTTTGGTATTGCATTGGGTTGAAATCGAGATCGATATTGATCTCAAGAGCCCCAGGTCCCTTTTTGCCTAACCAGTAACCACTCAATGGGCTCAATTCTGCGTAGCCGCTAAAATATCTAAATTTAAGTTGTTATGTCTCTTTCACGTTCTTAAGAACGAAAAGGGACAGGTGATTGCCAACCTACATTTAGACACGTCAAACATCGGTTTTACGCGTAATTTAGCAGAAATTTAAAAACATCCCGACTAAATTAGGCTGAATTTGACAGCTGCGCTGCTTATTTTAAATATCATTCATTCAAAATTAAGTTCATTCATATCCCCATCCTTTTCGATTCCCATATGAATGAAAGAGACCAACAACTTAAATTTAGATATTTTAGCGGCCCAATGTTTAACTGAGTTCTCGCCCGTACAGCAATGAAGGGGCGCGATGGCCTTGGCGGGTCGGGCTCCTGCGCTCCAAACGACGTGTTCTGTTCAGTTCCCGGCCGACTGTCGCTGCTCTCCTCGACCAGCAAGTACAAGGTCACCGTGGCCGAGGTGCAGAGGAGACTATCGCCGCCGGAGTGTCTCAACGCCAGTCTGCTGGGAGGGGTCTTAAGGAGGTCAGTATCTCTACATAGTATAAAACAAAGCCGCTTTCTCTGTCCCTATGTCCCTATGTATGCTTAAATCTTTAAAACTACGCAACGGATTTTGATGCGCTTTTTTTTAATAGATGCAGAAAGGTTCATTAAAGTTAAAGCTTCTTTAAATCTATTGCTGATTCTTTCTTTGTCAACAAGATAAAAAGGATCAGCAATAGATTTAAAGAAGCTTTAATTTTAATGGATCTTTCTGCAACTGACGGAGAGTGATTCAAGAGGAAGGTTTATATGTATACATGCATGATATACTTATGGATAATCCACAATAAGCATTTTTCCGTGCGGAGCCGGGGCGGGTCGCTAGTTAATCTATACAGCATGATAACGGAATGTTTAGCAAAAACGCGGCTACGGACTCTATGACATGAATAAAAAATATAATTTCCCTAATTTTCCATTTTCTTTTATACAAAACAGTCTACAAATTTTTAAATTTATCCGGAAAATTCTAGTTTTCATGCGCACTTTGTTTATCAATGAGCTGTACCTACCTACTTGCGACTGACGACGGTCGAACGACCACTTCGCGCGCCCCCCCGCACCTCGCCCCTCCCGCACCCGCCTGATACCGTGGCAAACAAAGTGTAATTTGATGTTTATTGCGTAGTAGCATTGTCTCAAGTGAATCATTTTGATTTTTATCATACTGGGTTCGCAATTTACGTCGAAATGTGAACTATGGTGTTACACAAGTTGCAATTTTTGTAGGCACTTTCACGGGCTTCAGAATACAGAATTTACGGCTACATACCTACAGATTTTACGTTAGAAATGTTAATGTGTACTGATAGGTATGAAATTAAGTACAACCACATCAGGGCAAACTAAACAAGCGCACAGTGATTCTGTTCATTTTAAAAGATCAACTAAAGTAGGTACCTACCTACTCTGCGTAGCGTGCTCTTGACTGCACCTTGCAGGCCATTAATTTACTACACTTTGCACATTTTCGTTTCGTTACGTTCTTACTTTTCACTAAACTCGCGAGGCGGGTAAATGCGCGCGCGCACGTGTATCCATCAAAGGAACTGCAGGCGACTGACTGTCGGGCGATATCGATCGCCTCCCGGAGGGTGTGCGCGGGGGTGCGGTGAGGTGCATTGCTTCGCTCAAGGTCACAGTGCGAGCCACTCTGTCTGTCTGTCACGCGTTGCTCCATTCATAACTAGATTTACTACGCGCACAGATAACCTGTGACTGCGCGTTACGATATTTTCGGACAACTTTATGGAAAATTATGAAAAAAAAACTATTTTTTTTTCTTGGTGGAATATGTTCTATTAACGATACTGAGTGCCTGGTTTTTTTTTGCCAAGGATTAAATTATCATCCTGTATAATGAAATTGTAGTCCTGTACATTAAAAAAAATGCGAAAAACCAAGTCAAAGGGATGAAAAAAGTGATATAGAACATTTCTAGATATAAGTATTAAGATTTAAAACGGGATATTTACCGTGGTATTTGTTTTGTGTGAGTGCCCGATATTTCGATGCAGTTGCATGCACCATGATCACGGGACGACTGAAGAGAACTTGCGGGTGACTGCTATGGGCAAACATATCTGTCTACCCTCTTTCTGTTGCGTTTACTAATGTTTGTATAACTCGACTCCTCCGAAATTGTCGCATCACCACTCAATACACTTTCACGACACACAGAACTTATTACCTACGTCTTTATTGCATACACATTTTTCTGGACGAGTTTTGCACACATACCTATCACCGGATTCCACCCGCCCCGTCGTCACCTCGATTGAAATTCGGATACTTGGCAATTTCTATCGTCAGATATTGCTATAATTATCCAGATATTTTTTCAATACAAATAGCATTGCGGGCGTAATCAAGCCGAACTTCGCGTAAATTCGGCATGTCTGTTTTGACGACAGCTGTCAAAGACCACGCAGGCAGATGCGGTAACTGAAATCAATATACCAGTTACTTAAACGGTTAAGGAACACTGCAGGCTTGTAACTCGGCACAAATGAGGGGATAATGACGCCATTGCGGCGCTAGTTGGACGTATAATGCTAAATAAACAGTGCGTCGACCGCAGGCCGCACTCACGAGGATTGTACTTTTTTTACATCACTACCACAGAATACCAAATATGTAGTCTCTGTGTGTAGTAGATATGGAAGCAGCCTTAACTAAGAACTACTATTTGGTATTCTGTGCCTTAACTTCACTACATAGTATAAAACAAAGTCGCTTTCTCTGTCCTTATGTCTCTATGTCCCTACAAATCTTTAAAATTACGCAACGGATTTTGATGCGGTTTTTTAATAGAAAGAGTGATTCAAGAGCAAGGTTTATATGTATAATACATGCATAATATACTCAAAGATAACCCACAATAACCATTTTCCCGTGCGGAGCCGGGGCGGGTCGCTAGTTTCCTATCCTATATAATATATCATCAAATAACATGAACCCCAAACTGTTTAAAGAATTACCCTTTATCGATACAATCGTACATAGAAGCCGCTGTTCGCCGTTATTCGGTTGAAAGACGTTTCTTTCAGCCGAGACCTGTAAGCTTACTATGTAAGAAGCGACAGGCTCGAGAAGCTGTCAAACGCGACATAGTGACATTAGAGCCATATCAGTTCTGTCAATATGTCGCGTTTGACAGCTTCTCGAGCCTGTCGCTTCTTACGTAGTAAGCCTACAGGCCGAGACGTCGTCTCGCCGACAAACAAACGTTAGCGAAAAGCTTTATATTCGATCGAACGAAGGCGAAAAGAGAAAAATGTAGTGATTTAGACTTCGATCAAATAAAATGATCGTAGGATTTAGATCAATTTACCAGTTATACCAAAAAGCGACAGTTATTTATACTGCGGCACTAATTATGTGATTTAAATTGGCCACCTTCCATCGTCAACATCTACAGATTTTTTATTAAACTAGTTCGCAAGATCATTAGCAGTACAAACTACAATTTTATTAATTTCTAGCTTTCCGACCTACGGCCTCGCCCGCGTTTACCGTTTTCCCGTGGGAATGAGATATTTTACTGCGGTAAAAGGTAACTCATGTCCTTTTTCAATGTCTATTCTTTTTCTGTACCAAGTTTCATTGAAATTGGTTCAGTGGTTTTTGCGTAAAACCATAACAAGCAAACTTGTAGGGGTCGAAAATGTGAAAATCTGTACATAGAAAAAAATGCTAAAAACCGAGGCAGGGGGATGTAAACATCGATATAAAGTAAATTCAGATATTTTATTGCATGATGGTACCTTATATCTCTGTTCAATTATCCTAGATAGTTTTTACCTCGGGAAAAATATCTCATTCCTACGGGAAACTGCCAAAAAAGTCAAAAACAGCAAGAAAGTTCCTTTCTCAAAAAAATATAATAAAAACCTTATTGGCGTAAAGCGTAGTGTACAATAATAACTTACGCAAAACTGTGAGATGGGCGTATAATTAATTATATTAAAATTCACTTGGCAATTACTTTATGAATAATAAACGATATACGTATACTGCGTAGATATGTATTCGTTGTTATATTTACGTCTGTAGTTTTTTTTTTACATTTCATACGCAAAGATCAACGGCATAGTGGCGATAGGTTAAGTGGGCCTTAGTCGACCAAACTAGTCATTTGCGGGTTGGTCAACTTCACACACAACCTTAGAATTTCTTAGCAGGTGTGTGCAGATTTCCTCACGATGTTTTCCTTCATCATAAGAGCATCGAATATACGTATATATTAATTCAAAAATTTAAAACATATTAGTGCATGCCGAGCCTTGAACCCTGGAACTTCCGAATGGAAGTCAACGGCCCTAGCCACTGAGCCATCAACGCTCTCACCGTTCCTGTTTCGTATTGTTCTATTATTTGAATTTTTTTTGACAAACTTATTGGCATAAAAAAGTTGGCGGCAATATTATAAACGTTTTATTACAATTTTATACGACCGTTTAGTCTACTCGTACTAGCGGTTAGTAAGGGGAATTTTTTTCGTGTGGTTAGAAGCCTGTAGAATAAAAAGGTGGTTAATTCTGCCTTTTACATGTTTATTGAATATAATTGCTGGTTAGACTACTCATTGTAACTATCCAGTGGTAAGACAGTTTAAAAATATTGTATTTTTAAAAGTTAGATAAGGCCTTTTTTGTTACAATAATAGAGTTCTTTGATTATAAAGATTCGGGGTTTTATTTACCTATCGCAAAAAAGTTAAACAAGATATAAGCGCGTTTCTAAAAAAATCTCCTTCAGGAGGCATAGCTTTCGGCCACTTTCGAAACCAAGGTGCAAAACCTGTAACTAATCTATATAATAAAACTGTAGAGGTCGAAAATCTGTACATAGAAAAAAAAAGCTAAAAACCGAGTCAGGGGGATGTAAGCAGTGATATAGAACATATCCAGATATTTGTATTTTTATTATTTCTCAGATTTTTCTGTTTGTACGGCTAATTACCGAAACTGTAGGACCGATTTGAATGAAATTTTGTATGGTGGTACCTTATATCCCCGGTCAATATCTTAGATAGTTTTTACCGCAGGAAAATATCTCATTCCTACGGAAAACTGCACGGAAAAGTCACTGGTTTCGATAAAAGAATAATAATTCTTATCTCGACCTTGGTTTCAAAAGTGGCTGAAGGGAAATTCTATGAGATTTATTGATGATTTTTCATAGGTACACTTTCTAGACAAGCGTACTAGCATTTAACTTTTTGTAGTAAGAAGACTATGCCATACATGAAGGAAGAAAAAAATTTACGGGCACATAGACGTTTAATAACTTTTCAATTTATGTAGGTTAGGCAAGTAATAAAATTTTAATCAGAACTTTAACATTTTTGAAAAAAAAAGTCCTGGAGTAAAAACAAAAAAATGTTTTACTGAAATATATAAAACAACAAAGAAAACATTTTAATTCACAACATAATATAGCCATTACGCAGGACATTTTTCAACAAATTTTCAATAAGAATAAAATACTTCACCTTTACAAAAATAATTCAATTTTTTATATTCTCTGTAGTCACGTCCAACAATTAGTGCAAGATTAAAACGACAGCACAATATCAAGTTTTTAACATGAAAATTGCAACGTTTAAACGGTAAATTAGCTGTCGTGTGACATTGTAGGGAACAGGCCTTTAAATTTATTAAAATATAAAGGTAATTGCGTGGACGCATCAAACATGTAAGGAATTTCAGACAATGTTAGGGGGCGTCCATTGACTACGTAAGGTGTCCTACCAAGACCGGTGAAGCTTGATTGGTCGTACTTTTTCGACACAAGCATTGATCAATTCAAAAATAAAAGTGTCCTAGAGGGTAAAGCTAAATCTTGCCAAATGTCACTTATTAAATATCAGTTTTAACTCCCGACAAAAAGAGAGTGTTAGAAGTTTGACGTGTGTGTCTGTCTGTCTGTCGCATCGTAGCTCCTAAATGGATGCGCCGATTTTGGTCTACATTTTTTTGTTTGCAAGGTGTTACAATCGAAGGTTTTCTTAGCTATGATCCAAGAAAATATCTTCAGTCATTTGAAGATTATCAGCTCTTTTCTAGTTGTTGAAAAGATCAAATAACGGTTTTCTGGCGGGCTTTTTCTTACTTTTTTTCTAGCACAAAACGGTTTACTGTGTAATATTGCGCAAAAATATTTCTAGAATATAATATGACCAAAGACATAACGCATAGCGCCAGAATTTTTTTTAAGGATCTCGCGTATTGGATGGGGGGATAAAGTTGAGAAAAATCTTACAAAGTATTGTCCCTTGGAGGGGCGTGTCGAAAACTTATTTAAAATGCCTCACGTAATGAATGAACGCCCCTTTACCCGTGGTCACAGTCAGGTGTCCCGAGTAAAATATTGTTTTTAATGGTGTTCAAAGAATAATTAATGAGAAAATAAAGAAAAAACTGGGTATGTTACAGCTTAATATCTATTAAAAATACTTAGATAGGCAAGGGTATAATTATTTAATAATAATATTTTGAAAAATTGCCTTCCTGACCTTACAGTGGACTGTTATAGTTATAGCACAGATTATATAATAGAATAATAGTGCTTGTACTCGTACCTAACATACGTACAGTAGCCATCACATGCAGCTAGACACTCGCATTATACGAAAGTCACCCCAACTGCTACGGAATAACGGCATAATATGCTGGCTACTGAACATAATAAATTATAATTATAACCTTTTTTAAAAATCCATACGCCTCACTTCTTTAGTTATTCGATAAACTGCAAGAAAGAATAAAAACAGAAAACAAAAACACAGAAAGGAAAAATATTGTTTTGTCATGTTTCAAATTTATACTATTCACGCGTGAAAAATAATTTTACGACAAAATACTTAACACTGGCACACAGTTACTAGTGCCATAAAAGAAAAAAAAACGGAATTTTTAGCTCATTAAACCCACTGTACCAGTCAAAAGGCGTATGAATGATACGTGTTTATTTCAAACCTTAATCCAATAGAAATCAATCATCGGCAAAATATCTCTGTCCAAAAGAATTGCTGTCAAAATACAATATGGCCGCCATTCTTTCGAAATTCGAATTGTAAAGGCTAGTGTCGCAAGATGACCGTTTGGGTCCGGGCTTAATCAATAGGAGATTATTAATGGATAGTGGTATGAAAAGTTTGGGTATATTTGGTATCTACAATAGATGTTATTTATATGCGGTCTTAGTTTTGTTAACTAGTATTGAACTTTATAGATAATGGGGATGCTGTTGACTAGATTCAAAATAAATAATTATAAACTAGGTATCACTCGTGTGGGCATTCCTATCTTAAATGCCCTTTTTCTACTACTTATACTTAAGTCCTTATTTTTCCCCGACTGTAGAAGAAGGGTTATATTTTTTCGAGTATGTATTATTTCTTTCTTAGGCACGCACTGTAGCCTAAACGACTTGATGGATTTTAACGTTAAATTGGTCTTAACGGTAAGATTTGGTAAAAATATTTAAAAATTTATACTTGCCTCGTGGATTTTTAGGAAAAAATGTAGTGTAATTATTATTTTTTGATTATTGAGTTATATTATAACAAAATAAAGAGTTATAAATAAAGCTTATATAATTATAGTATTTACATAAGTATTTAGATGTAATTTGGAATAAGAAAGATAAAAATATTTATTTTGAGATCAAATAATCACAATTAAAATCAGCCCGACCCAGTTTTTCCTGTGGTTTCTATACTCGGTGCTAAAAATGGCAAAGGCTATAAAAAAATTGCGAACGGAAATAAATGGTACAACTTGCATAAAGATAAGATCAAATGTTAAATTTTATAGAGATAAATGAAGTCTCTGATGTTACGTATGCAATTTTATTATACTTGGACTAATTTGGTGTCAAACAAGTGCTACTTTCAATATCAAAATCAAGTTTTAATTTCGACTAATTACCTAAAAAGTATTAAATAATCTTTCAACAGTTTAGGATACAAAATAAAAATTTTTTTAGTATGCATGCAATAAATAAAATAATAACTATGTTCGAAATGTCGATAGCACTGGCCAACAACAAATTATCTATGAATTCCAGCCAGTATGCAATAAAAACTGTCTATTAAATTAATAGAAAAAAAACTCAATCAAGAGTAAAAATGATTTCTTTTTTTCTCCAATCAATCAGCTAACCAGCCAGCTCGCATTCCATCGCTCACTTTATTTTTAAACGACTATCATCGTTCGAAAATCGAAAACAATTTCGTTAACGAGCGTTTATTTTTCTGGCTGTAATACTGGTAGCCAGTACTAGTAGCCAGTTTTGGATGTTAACGGTGCCTGCCTCTGTGCTACATATTCTACATACAGCCATACTACCTCATAAAACCAATATTATTTATTATATTCTATGTTTATTTAGCAAAAAAAAGCAATTGTACAACTTTTGAAAAAAAAAACTATTTCGATACAAGCTTTTATGATCATGTGAATTGTATATGTCACAGTTAAAACCAGTTTTTAGATAGAACGCGTTTTTCCTAGTTAGAACTAGGTTTTACTTCAGGGCTTTGTTAATACTAGAAATTACTACTGATTCATTTGATTTTCAGATAAAACTAGTTGTACGTTCAACTCATTACCAGGCGGGTACACGGGAGTTCAGGGCACCCCTACTTCGGATAGTATAGGTTCGAAGGGTATGGCAGAAGCGATGTGGGCGAGCGTAGCGAGCCCAGATCGTTTGCCATACCCTTCGTGTTAGGTTACACATGGATATTAAAGAATAAATGGATATTATATAATATTAAACGCGTTTTGTCTAGTAAGAACTAGTTTTAACTGATATTAAATTTTGAGCATTGGTTAATTCTAGTATTAACAAAGCCATAAAGTAAAACCTAGTTCTAACTAGGAAAAACGCGTTCTATCTAAAAACTGGTTTTAACTGTAAGACTGTAACATATATAATGAAGTTATAAGTTGATAGTTTAATTTTTAAAAGAAAGAAATATTTTCTTCTTAGTATAGCGTTTAAATAAAAGCTTTTGTAAAAAAGTTTTTTGCATTAATTTTTTTTAAATATCATTCAGTCAACATCCTTTTCGATTACCATATGAATGAAAAAGACCAGCAACTTAAATTTAGAGATTTTAGCGGCCACGCCGGATTTGAGATTTGAGCATCTAAGATCACTACAGATCTGTTCAAAGAAACAAAATGGCATTTAGGAAAAAATAATGGTCTAAACGGTTTATCGTATAGACAATCTCCAAACATAGACGTGACAGAATACCTAATTTAAATTACCTACTAGTTACCTTTGCGTCCGACAGACCAAATCAGACATCCAAATCTTACCGTATATGTTATTCTGACGCACACACTTGACCACTCTATTTTTTTCCGTCCTCAAACTAAAACATAATTAAAATCAAACTCTATTTCCTAACATTAAAGCTCGTGTAAGTTTTGAGGATGGTATATATGTGAGTGTACTTTCTAAGCGTCAATCACGCAATGTGACGGTAATTGATAGGTTATCGGTAGCCCGATCTACGCGGTAGCTGCTACTGGCAAAGCTGTGACGAAATACTAGAGTAGGTACTAGGTTCATAAACATATTTTACAGTAAGATTATTTGAAAATGGGGAATTATAAAACGAGCGAATAAAAAAACAACTTTGCGACTGATGATGACATACTGTTTTAATAACTTGAGCGGCATGAATTTGAGTAGGTAAGCGAAAAATTAACTAAACTAACGACGAATATTGATTATAATAAAATCCAGAACGAGCTTACAAAAAGTGCATAGTGAATAATCCATTTTAGATATTAATATTACCAAGTGAGCGACTAAATTACTAAGTGAGCGACTAAATTACCAAGTGAGCGACTACATTACCAAGTGAGCGACTGGAAATACAGAGAGGGCAACTGGCAACACGAAGGTCACTGGCTTTAATAATAGAAGTCAGGGTGGTAAACGAAGCGGGGGGTCGGGGGGGCGCAGCCCTCCACCACAGGGGGGGCTCGGGGGGCACAGCCCCCCGCTAAAAAAACAAATCTACCCAGAATATAAATATAAGAAAAGGTTAGGTTAGGTTAGACTGATGTCAATAACAGAGTGGAGGGAGCCGAGCGAGCGGAGCGAGCGTGCCGCGGCAGCGGCCGGGGACCGCCGGAGTTTTAATTTTTTCAAAGTTGTTTTTGTATTTGAAAAACTTCATTTAAGATAAAATGACACTCAGTATAAAAAATACATTTGCCAAATATTAAAAAAAATGCAGAACGTAACGTTGACACTCAAACAAATATTAGGTCGCTCAAATATTATGAAGCTGCTCATTTTGTATTTTAAGTAACTCAAATTAATATTTGTAAGTTGCTGTTCTGTTGATTTCTCGTCGCTCGCAGTCAGTCGCTCACTTAGTAATTCTATACTTAACCCAAATTAATTAATTTTGACACTCAAAACTATAATTTACAGTCACTCGTTTAATTACTACCTACCCTTTGAAAATTATCTAGCCACGGTGTTGCGTTAAAATAAGCCGCCCCATGCTGCAAATATTTTAGTCTAAGCCACCACTTGTAGTTACACTCTATTATTTATAAATTGAAGCGAAAAATAAAAATCATTGAGCTTGGGCAGGGACTTAAAGCCGCATCTCCTTTGCTATCACACTATGCACACTCTAGAACACTCTCGTTATATTTACACTCTGTTTATATTTTTGTTTGATTGTAAATGATTACTGCAAAAGTAATGTAAGCAGTTCAAATTAGTTGTTACTCGTATATTGAAGAAGGTGTAATAAAAGCTAAACTTTATATTTTAACTCAAATTTTACCAAAGCTTCTAACACTTCTTGTCGAAAAATATGCAATTCATTCTACTCGCAACTCGTCGGAATCACAGATCAAAATATTTTGACATACCTATTTTCATGCATCATAGTCTTCTAAATTCTTTCTATTCTTCTTAAATCAGTTCCAAATTCGAATTGTGCTCAAAGCGTCTTGACCAATCACCTAGCTGTGAATAAATGTGCACATAATTGAGCCAAATGATTTATATTGTTCAAACGTGATTGGTGGAAAATCACAATTCGAGCTGCCTTTCTTTAATTTATCACAAGTATTTTTACCTTGATTTTTACACAATGATTGTTCGAAATTTTGTTAAGATGTTGACTAACATATTTCATTGATTTGCTTTTTGTACAATAACTTTATTTGTCTCTATAAATGCACAAATAAAAATGTATTCTTTGTAAAAAATACATCTGAAACCACTGTACGGTATTTCATTCATCATACAAGTTTATTTTTATTATTTCATCAATTTTTTGTCTCCGTCGAGACAGTAACAATAAAATTAACTTTTCTTTTTAGTTTTTGTAGAGATAGAATTTAGAGTGATTGGATTACACGCTTTATGTCAGATACGCAAAATGTCATATACGCAGATTGTCAGGTTAGTGAAATTGTACGCAAAATGTCATATACGCAAAATGTCACAAACGCAAAATGACAAATACGCAGAAAGCCAGAAACGCAGAATGTCAGAAACTCAGAATGTCAAATACGCGAAATGACATGAAATTAACGATGGGCAGGAAGAAATTAATAAAACAATTTCTGTTTACATTAATTATATTTTTTTATGTAGCATTGTACTGTTTGATAACCACCTTGTATGTTAATACTCTTGCGCATCTAACTGGTGTGGTATGCGCATGGTATGCGGAACAGATACTGCACGTCCTCATAGATTCCATGAGAAGATAGGTTCTCTCTCCTATAAGCACGTAGTGTGTAGCGAGTGACGCACGCACTATATAGTATATAAGCTTAGAGAACCATTGAATAAATAGACTTAAACCTGGGCTTGTGTCTTGCTAACAACACCTCTCCCTCCGGCGTCATTGTATGGCGACCGTGCGGCAGGCGCTGCCTTTGGGCGGTGTGCTGTGGGAGGTTAACCTGTAGTCGGGAAGTTTCGTGATTCGTCATCGCTCGAGATTCGTCGTGTAGCTGGTAGCAGTCCGATGTGATCGACTGACTGGCTGGGAGCGCAAGCGGTCCAGAACCGCTACCCATTGGAATGGGATCGCCGCTCCGCTCTGTTTGGTCCCGTCGCTAGTAGCTGATGGTTATGGCTACCGATGACCGTGGGACAGCAGAAGACAACAACGACGATGGGGCGAAGGCGACGTCGACGGCGACGCGGGGGAGATGGTGCTTGTCCAGGCAGGACAGGAACGTTGCCATCACCAGATGGCCTAAGGACCACCCTGGGGGTGTGTTCGAAAGACTCTAAGTGAAGTGAGTGATGTGAGTGTTTTTTTTTCGTGTGTTTTGTAGATATGTATTATATAATATAAATTAGAGCGAGTAGTTGTTAGTATTATTGTCTGTCTTAGTATTGTCACGTTTTATTCACAGTAGTTAGAATTATGTTTGTATCGAGTCAGCAAGGTCGTGGCCATGTCATTTCATTTCAATTCTGTGGAAATGCGAGCGCAGCAGAATGGCATCGCCTTTTGTTTTGGTTGTTATTGTTTTTAATATAGGTAATTTGTAATCAGTGTATAACGTGAAATGATAGGTTTAGGTAAATTTTGTGTTAGAGAAGCAACAAATGGACAAATAATGATTTCTTGTGTACTTGTTAAGGGTTAGATAAATTTAAGGAAATAAGTGTATCACGTTAAGCTATTAAAACTATTCCGAGTACAACTATCCCTACTACTACTATACTCTATAGTCTTATATAACTTGTTTAGGTATAATGCATAAGGGTTTTATTAGGTATGTTTTTATAAGGATTGTATGATAATGTATTGTCAACTCAGCAATTAAGTTCCCACACACTCGTATAATTTAAATAGATAGTTTTAAGTAGGTATTATTATGTTTATTAATGTGTTAGTTTAGAAGTGATTGCCTCTGCCACCTGTTCCATCCGTTTAGTTTAAGTTAATAGTTTGAAGTTCTGTTTTTTTTTATAGTAGTTTTGGCTTTTCAGGGGAGGGAAGCCTAACCTTTTCAGGGGAGGTGTGGTATGCGCATGGTATGCGGAACAGATACTGCACGTCCTCATAGATTCCATGAGAAGATAGGTTCTCTCTCCTATAAGCACGTAGTGTGTAGCGAGTGACGCACGCACTATATAGTATATAAGCTTAGAGAACCATTGAATAAATAGACTTAAACCTGGGCTTGTGTCTTGCTAACAACACCTCTCCCTCCGGCGTCATTGTACTGGTGCTAAAGACTAGATCTAGTTCTACCATTAAATTATTATAGATGGCGATGTAACAATCATTCATACAATTCTATTCTTACAATAGCAGCTCATAATGGCAGCCGCGCCGTGTTCACGCTTACCAATACAATTGTTCTATTTTGTAGACCCCGGCCTCTTATTTTAACACTAGCTTTCCGCCGCAGCTCCACCAGCATTAACAGTTTTTCCCGTGGGAATGAGGAATTTTCTCGCGGTAAATATTAATTTAGTAATAATAATTATTATTATTGTCCAAGCTCTATTTTATCTTTGTACCAAGTTTCATTAAATTCGGTACCTAGTTTCGGAGCCTATAAAAACAATCAAATCTTTCGTAAACATATAGATGACGTTTTGCGTATCTGACATTCTGAGTATGACATTCTGCGTATTTGACTTTTTGCGTATGTGACATTAGGCGTTTCTGACTTTCTGCGTGTCTGACTTTTTGCGGATCTGACTTTTTGAGTTACTGGCATTTTGCGAATTCTGACCAACTGCGTGTCTGACATTTTGCGTATCTGACATAAAGCGTGTAATTTGTCTCTTTGGAGTTAGCTGAGACAGAGATTCGTCAAACGAAGTGGGCCAAGTTACACGCCTTGGGAAAGGGTTGTGTATGTCCAGCTGTGGACACAAGTAGGCAATGATAAAACATAGGATCGCTTTAGTTACAGTCCTGCCCAAACCAAATCGTTGGAACACTAGAATTTTCTGTGTACTTAACTTAGTAGCTAGGTATTATAAAATCTGTGATATTCAGCACGTGTGGTTGGACCCTCGCATTACGAAATTCGCGTCTACTACCTACCGAATACGGTCGTTCTCAAGGTTAAAGTGTCCAACTGCATGTGCTGGTTACTGCAACTGCATTTGGTCGTACAACGCGACGCTAAAGTTTCGCTATTGAAAGTAGACAATGAAAAAACGCGGCAAATTTGAAAAATTCTATGGATTTACCTAATATGTTTTTTTTTCTATGTAACATTGTTGCCAGTACAATGTTTTCCAACTTCATCGACTGTCTACTTTCATTAGCCAAACTCTAAAAATAAGAATTGGTTGAATTATAATAATAATAATAATAATAGCCTTTATTCCAGAATCTTTTCTACAATGTTTACATTTTTAAATTAATTATTTTTTTTTACAATATATCTCTGCATTCTGTGTGCCTTTTGGCATAGGCCTCCTCCAACTGCCTCCACTGTAGTCTGTCCCGCGCCACTCTTGTCCAGAACGGTCCCAGAGTTACCCTTAGCTCGTCCTCCCATCTTCTCAAGGGTCTTCCACGTTTCCTGGTACTGTCCCTTGGGTACCATAGTGTTACTTGTTGGCTCCATTTGTTTGTCTGGCAGCGCAACATATGGCCTGTCCAGCCCCATTTCAAATGGTCAATCCGAGACAGTATGTCGGTGACTTTGGTTCTGCTTCTTATATCGGTGTTTCTTATTTTATCATTAAGTTTTATCCCCAACATACTCCTCTCCATTGATCTCTGACATTTTGCTAGTTTCTCTCTGTGTTTTCCAGTAAGTGACCAGGTCTCGCAGCCATAAGTCAGACAGGGTAGGATACATGTGTTGAATGTTTTAGTTTTAATATGTATGTTCAAGTCTTTGTTTTTCATAACTTCTTTAAGGGCCCAGTATTTCTTCCATCCCACAGCTATTCTCTTTTCCACCTCCTTAGTCATCAGATCCGTTGGTGCAATTATTTGTCCTAAGTAAACATATTCTTTTACATATTCGAATTTGTTGCCTTCTATTTTTATTTCGGTTTCAGTAGAGTTTGTCATCAATTTTGATTTATTTAAATTCATTTCTAGTCCGACTTCTCTACTCTTGTTGGCCAGAGTTTGTATCATTACTTGTAGTGTGTTTGGATTTTCTTCCAACAAGATTAGGTCGTCAGCGAATCTCAAGTGGTTTAGACGGTTTCCATTGATGTTAAGGCCGTAGTTTTCCCAGTTTAGTCTTCTGAAGATACTTTCGAGCACGGCCGAGAACAGTTTGGGAGATAGTGGATCCCCTTGCCTTACCCCTCTATTAATAGGAAATGGATCTCCCTTAGACTCTAACTTTATGCAGCTTTTGCTTTTACTATATATTTCCTTCAATAGGTTGATATAGGTGCTATGTACTCCCTGTTCTTTAAGGCTTTTCCATATCTGGTCGTGAATCAGACTGTCAAAAGCTTTGGAATAATCTATGAACGCAATGTATAGCGGTTTTTGGTATTCATTGTATTTTTCCATGATTTGCTTGATGGTGTGGATATGGTCAATTGTACTATAATTCTTTCTGAATCCCGCTTGTTCAATGGGTTGATTTTCATCCAGTACATTTGTCAACCTATCCAAAATCACCTTTGCGAACACTTTGTAAATGTTAGATATGAGACTTATCGGCCTGTAGTTACCCATATCATCCCTTGCTCCTTTCTTGTGTATAAGGACAATATATGATTCTCCCCATCTGTCTGGGACTGAACCTGTGAGCAAGATGTCATTAAATATTTTGGTTAATGCTGGACTTATATCTTCTATTGTACCTCTCATCAGTTCATTTGGTATTCTGTCAGGGCCAGGTGCTTTCTCTGTTTTCAGCGAGTTGATAGCTTTCACAACCTCTGATACTAGAATGTTTGGTATCTGTTCTTGATCTGGTTGTATTGAGCTTGATAGCATTTCCCCTTGTTGTTCATCAGCTACATTCCTGTCGTTCCAGGAGTAAAGAGTTTGATAGTAATTTGTAGCTATTCTCTGAATTTCTTCCCTATTTGTAGTACTTCTTTGATTGTTTCTTAATTTAGGAATCCACTCTTTACACTGTTCTCTTAATTTTGTGAAAGCTTTTTTCGTGCCTCCTGTTTTTTCAATGTGTTCTTGGAGGGTCTGATTTCTTCTTCTTTGTCTGTCCTTCCGCATATTTTCGCGTAATTTTTTGCTTATGTTAGTTATTTCCCTTCGGTTTTCTTTGGTCTTTTCCATTGATATCAATATCTTCCTTACTTCTATCAGTTCCATTGTTTCTTTGCTAAACTTGTTTTCTTTGGTATTGCTCCCTGTTCTTTTTGTCAGTCCTATGAGTTCAGATTCAAACATATTGTACTTTTCTGTAGTGCCTGTGTCCAAGTTGACAATTTCCAAGAGGGATCGTGATGATGTTTTCCCAAGGTCTCTGTAGTGTTTTTCTGTTGCTGTATTACCTTTCGGTAGTATATTTTTTCTAGACGGCTTTGGTGGTACAAGATTTAGGCGGCTACGTACCATTCGGTGATTTGTGTTGAAGTTTAGGTTTTGCACTATATGGGTGTCGCTGAATGACTTTACCTTGTTGGTTATAACATAGTCAATCTCGTTTCTGTACTTCCCATCTGGGGATATCCAGGTCCATTTAGTTTTGGGGTTTTTCTTGTAGACAGAATTCAGCAATGTTAGGTTGTTTTCTAGCAGAAAACAGACTAGTCTGCACCCATTGGGGCTTCGCTTTCCGTATCCAAATTTCCCCAGTATAAATTCTTCTCCCGGTCCTCTAGTTCCCACCTGAGCATTAAAGTCTCCCATAACAACCAAGTGGTTTTTCGAGTATTTTCTCACTATCTCCGCGAGGGTGTTGTAAAAGCATTCCGCGTCACTCTCTTTGGCCTGTTCTGTAGGTGCATAAATTTGTATCAAGGTCCAGTCTTTCCGATATTTAGGAATGTTTATGTGCAGCACTGCTATTCTTTCGTTTATTCCTTCGAACCCCTTGATTCTGTTTTTAAGTTTTATGTTAACTAGGAATCCTACTCCTTTTTGGCCGGCGGTTTCACCTTTGTGGAACATTATATATGAAATGAAATGAAATGAAATTATTTATTTGCAATAATTGTATTCTTTGTATTCTTCTATTCCTTCCCCTTCCCTTCTCATCTCGCTTATTCCTATTATGTCCCATTTTATGCTGACTAAGGCCAGTTCCAATTCCTGTAGGCTTTCGGGAGTTCGAAGTGTTCTAGTGTTTAGCGTGCATATGTATATCGAATCACATTTGTTTGGCATGAATAAACAACCTTTGTTTGCGGTATCTGCTGAAGAGTTGGTTGCTGTAGAATGATTATGGTAAGTTGGAGGGTGATGGTCTACTGCTCCCGCTGGGACCAGCAGTGGTGGGAGAGTTGCTTTGATGTTTTGTATGTATGTGTTAATATCCGTGTTGGTTTTTCGGTTGCCTTTTCTAGGTTTTAGTTGCTATTGCTCGTTTGTGTCATTAATTCCAGGTGTGTAATTGGGTTGTCCTATTGGGTGGGAGAAAACATTTGTTTTGTACACCTTTCGAGTTTGTCCATTCATTGACATTCTTCTGTTATCGGGCGTGGATGGTGAGGTTGTAGGTGACCGTTTCCTTTTTTCCCCAGTCCTCTCTTTGATAATAAGTTTGTCATATCTGATAAATGCTATTTTTCCACTGGCAATCTCTTTTTTCATTTTGGGCAGCAGCTCTTTTCTTTTCATGATGATATCTTTGGGGAGGTCTTCAGTTGCATACATGTTATCAGGAAACAGTTTGTTCAGTTTCAGGACCTGGGTTCTGCGCCAGGCTAGTGTCGGTTTTATCAGTATCGGTCTGTCTTTTCCGTCCGATTTTTTGCCCAATCTATATGCCTTGCTTATTTCCCATTTGTCCCAATCATCAACATTGGCCTTCTTGCTAACTTTATTGAGGGTTTCTATTACAAGTTGTATTAATTCCATGGACGACCTCTCTTTTTCTGGTATCCCATGTATAATAAAATTGTTTTGCCTTGACTCGCGGTCCAGTGAGGACACCTGTTGTTTAAGTTGTTGTATCTCCAATTTTAATATTTTGTTTTCCTCGATGAGGGGTTTGATTTTTTCATCTACAGCTATGTTGATGGTCTTAGCTACGTTGGAGTTAATTGTTTCTGTTTGTAGTATCAGTTCTTCTCTCAGTTTAGATAACAGAATTTCCATTTGTGAATCCATCTTTGATGCTTTCGAAAATTCTACTAATTGGTAGTTTTTTTTTGCGTTCTGGCAACACTTAGTTGACAATCAGAAGATTTCCGAACGAAGTGCAGCTGTCACTGACTGACACTTGACAGTTAACCGGAAGTGCGTGCTTTTATTTGCAAGAGGTTATATGTATATTTATATGGATGTATACTAAATCAGCCTCGTATTTCGCACTTTTTGTCCTTATTTACACTCCGCAATCACAGAATTCTTTTGTTCTTCAACGGTTTATAGTGTAATCTTTGTAATTGTGATGTTTTTGGCACTAAAAGTTATGATTTGCACTGGAAAACCATTTAAAATCACTGGAACTGAGAAACGACACTTCACTCTTGACAGGTAGCAACCGGAAATTATCTGAGAAATTGGTTGAATTAGTCCAATTCAAAATCGGAATTACTTTAAATATTGTTTTTTTTTCTCCAGAGCCAAGAGTAAGAACGGCGGGCGCTTACTGCGGGAGAAGTTAGAAAAGATCGGGCTGAATCTGCCCGCGGGCCGACGGAAAGCTGCCAACGTGACGCTGCTAACATCGCTCGTGGAAGGTTGGTACCACTTCTTCTTCTTCTTCACCCTTCTTTCGATTCGAGCCCACCCATAATGAGCATGTATACAGAATCTTAACGACGAATTTCCTCCTATCTTCATGTTGTCCGATTTCACCCCACAGCGGAGGCGGTGCACTTAGCGCGTGATTTCGGCTATGTGTGCGAGACGGAGTTCCCCGCGCGAGCCCTAGCCGAGTACCTCGCGAGGCAGTGCGCTGAGCACGACGCGAGAAGGCGCCGGGATCTTCTGCACGCCACCAAACAGGTGAGAGAGGGGTCAAATAGGACGGATGGGGTAATATGGGACAATATTTGTTACGTTTCAAAAAATGAAAAAAAAAAGTATAGAAGTGATTGGAATTAAGTTCAGTTATCAATCGTTAGTTCTACATTCAACTGACACAATTTTTTTTTAGATGACAAAAGATATTAAGCAATCATACACCAGATTTATAACATAATGTGAACGCTACTCTGCTGCCCATTCACAGTCACTCGTGAAACAAATGCTACCTGAGAAAGAAGAACTGAATTCTACTGATTATAAGCCTAGAACCACAAGTCTAATCCACTAACGTTCCCAGGTGACGAAGGAGCTGATGGACCTGTTAAACCAGGACCGGTCTCCGTTGTGCAACACGCGCCCCCCGCACCTGCTGGAGCCGGCCATCCAGCGACACCTCACGCACTTCTCCCTCATCTCGCACGGGTTCGGGGGACCGGCCATCGTCGCCGCCCTCACTGCCATACAGGTAAACTAAACCATCGTCGCTATCCTTACTGCTATTAGGTATTACTAAACCATCGTTGCAGTCCTGACTGCCATACATACATAATAAAAATTTTTTTTTACTTAACGCTTAATGACGTCAAATCAGGGTCCTATTTTATAAACGTGACAATTGTAAATTACAATGTCAATTTTATGTTTATTGCGAGTAGTTGATTTGTCATCTATATCAAGCTCTTTTTAACGAAGCAATCTAGACCGAATTGTCATAATAATTAAAACCAACAATCTACAAAATAGTGCCGATGTGATAACAGTTTGAACAGAACTGGCAGGTTCGCGCAATGTGTGCGCTGCTATGGTGAACAACCCGCTGAAGAAACTCCTACATCCTCGTAATTAAACTGTTTAGCTTTACTTTCAGGGAACTAACATTATATTTTCTCTCCACAGAACTTCCTAAACGAGTCACTGAAACATTTAGAAAAATTGTACCCCCAAAGTGGAATGGTGTCTTCAACAATGGACAAGACAAAGATGGATCCAGATCTGAAGAAGTAGCGAAGCGATGATTTGAACTGGACATCGTGACTACTACAACAGGAGGAAATATTCGATGACAGAGCCAAGGCCTTTCTCACCATCATTGCCGCTGGTATGACAAGTCATTGGGATAGCTGAGATTCAAAAAGTTTATCGGTTTTGAAAATTTGTTAGATTGCCGTTTTCTGACCTGTAACAAATTTTGTAAGACCTGGGCCATAGAAATATTACCAGGTTGTACCACGTCATAAAGGCTCTGAAGAACCTGAGGTAAAATAGACCTCGATTGGTTCATAAAATCGAATAACCGAGGACTTGGAAATATTTCATATCAAAGTGTTTTAAATTACTACGAAAATAAATTCGAGGCTCAGCAAAAGAAACAGCCATCTTGAATCGAAATATTCTCCAAATAAAAAGCGACTCTTTTGAAGATAAAAGTGCAATTATAATACTCGTGATTGTGAAATTTTGTAAATATAGATATAAATACAACAAATAGTATTAATTTAAGCATTTATTTAGCGTGTAACTTTGTGCAGAATATTGCTTACGGAAACAAAATATTTTTTTTAACATAAAAACATAAGTAGTTCAGAAAAACCACCGCAATACTGTTACATATCAAACAAATATTTGTAAATAGGTAAAATATGGATAATTTTGTAAAAAAATATGTTTCTTTTTACAGCAAAGTTTTTACCCAAAAAGCATTTAATTTCTTGTTTGGGCGTATCTTTCAAGTTAAGTCAAATTACCTTCAAATTTGCTCAATCCGCACCACTAAACAATTTCCCATTACGAATTATCTTAAAACCCACTACCTTATGAGTTTACAAAAGTATTTTGTCACATATTAATAAATATTTAATTTTGCTGTCCAAAAAAGCTCCTCCTATAGTAAAGCGCATAAAAACTAAAACGAAAGACGCAGTCCATTCCATTCTATTTTTCCGAGTAATTTCTTAAACTATTTCGCTCACTGCAGGATGTAGACACCCAAAGCCAATAAATATCATCTCACAGTAATTGTGATCTTAGTTACAAAGTCCATAAATATAGATAATAATTTAATGAACGAACCTCTTTAGTTTAGTAATAATTAGTTAAGTATAGTTTTTGCTAGTGAATCAATGTGAACGTGTGCCAATTAGATAAACTAATCGGATCAATTCCGACGTCAAGTGTTTAATATATTTATTATTATTGTCGCTTCTTGTATATAATTACAGAATTACTAGGTTCTTGCTCTAGATTTTTTTATAGTCCTTTTGACGAACAATGTTATAATAATCTTCGTCGAACTGAAAGTACATTCCAAACCGATTAAAAATGTAATACAAATTAACTAAAGCCAAATCATTACTCTTATTCTGCATATTTTTGTTATATATCTGTTTTAACATTCCAAACAGACTTTTTAAAAGCCTTTATCATTATATTACATTATAAAATATAAAATTGAATACCACAAAATACAAATATTATCACAGTTTTTTACCTCATTCTTATTTTACAATGCTGTCTTATCTACTACACAAAATATTTGAAATCTATGTACCTATATTTTTTTGTCATGTGCCAAATAGAACCTTAATTCAACAGAATAGCTCAATTTTAAATTTATTTTCTGTGCTTAATTTTGTAATGTACTCGTATTAGATAATTTTCATGATCATGGGGTTAGGTTTTATTAATTATAGTAACGCATTTATTGGTGGATTTTAAAAGGATGCAGAATCTACGCGATGCGTAAAACTACACAAGTAAACGAAGTGGGGTAAAAACAAAACGCGGGGTAAGATGGAACAAAATTGTTTATTTTTTGCGTATCAATTTGTTCTCACAAAATTTAAAATATTAGGCTCGATCAAAATTAAAAAGTATCCTGTCGTCAATCGATATTTATTTCACCTTTGTAAATCTACGCAGGTCTTTATTTCTAAAATGAATAAGCGCATTTTTTTTCTTTTTAGTTTATTTAAATAAACTAGTGCAAATTATTAATACAATTTATCAAGTGCAAAATTTTTCTCACCTAAAAATACCTTACTCGAAAAAAATAATTTTATATACGAGTAATAAACCCCAAGTTCTGATGATTACCTCATATGATTCTAAGAATATCGTTAAGCAATTTATTAAGGATGGATGAAAGATATAAAGTGCTTATATTATAATTGTCACCATACCATACTTGCTGCAATGACAGGATACACCTACCTACTTGGATTGCCCAAAGCTGTTACACATTTATGGATTTATTTTTTTCTATTCTTTGCATTTCGTTAATCGTGTAACAAGTTACTAAAAGCGCATTTTCAGAGTTTTGAAATCGCTTAAATCAAAAATTTCGAAATATGACTCCTTGTGTCTGAAATCTAATATGGCCGCCAAAAACATCCCATGTAGAGTATCTATGTATGTAGGTAAGGTATCACAATAATACACAAAAAGTAACGAAAACCACAGGCAAAGTTTGTTGGTTAATGGTTTGAGTTTGATCCAATCGACGAGAATACTAGGTAACGTTTGAGAACAATGGTTCTTACTTCTTGTTCTATAAAGTTGCAGTACAGTGTTGGCTGGTATATTTATTATATAAGCATTTTTGATAAATTAAAGATGATCAAAACTTTTTTGAGTGATATCAATGTCCCAGAGCCTGTAAAATACTCATTTTTAACTTTGTAAATTTTTTATAGTGCGTTGGGGTGATTTCTAATATCATGCTAAAAACGGTAAAGTTTTATAACTGTGTAAGTATAGGTGGTAATACAACGTCATTACGTAACTAAACCATTGCTGCGACTAAATTAATATTACAAATCGAAATACGAGGTCTGCTTTGATTAATTCAAAATCTTGGTAATTACCCGATTTTCGAAATTACCCCAATGGCTCACCTTTTATTTACTAACGACATATGTACCTACCCTTAAGTTGGTGTTATTTTTAAAAAGAACTACCATTTGTGTATACTTTCAATTCTGTTTGTGAATAAAAAACCGTTTACTAACCTGAATAGTTTTATTTCTATCAAAAATAGTTCACAACTTTTCCAAAAAACACGGATTTTTTATACAATGATTGGTCAGACCTAAACTTTTATAAGCAGCTTTTGTATAAATCAAATGGGTTTACGTTTAACCACACACTACAAATAATAGTACTACTAATAGTAGCAGTAGTACCTACGAGTAGTAATACTCACATAACGAAAATTGCGACTTGTTTAAATGAAAATCAAGTCCGGTGAAGCTTGATCCGCCGTACTTTTTCGACTCAAGCATAGGTCAATTAAAAAAAAAAGAAAAAAAAAATGAAAACATCAAGACTACAACTTTTTTATAAAAAAAATTTATTACATTATTAAATACCAGCAATCGAAATATTTTTAAATGAAATTAAATAATAAAATCCCATATAATCCTCTTAAACGTACTTACAAATCTCATCGCATGTCAAAAATGATATTCAAGCCCATGCAATCGAAACTGGTCTTGCGAGTTTACGATGAGGGCAAAGTAACATAACACTGAAACAAAACAATAATATCATCATTACTTTAATTTCAGCGGAATTTCCTGGTACATACAATACAATACAATATACTATAATATTATAAACACGAAAGTTTGTGAGTATGGATTCTGTGGTATGGTTCATGGTCCAAGAAAACAAGGTCTTACAATTAGACCACGTGACTGACACAAGCCTACGTCATTTTGCGCTGTTCATCCTTGCCTATTACACGCATTCGACAAGGATGAATAGGCAAAATGACGTAGAAATGACGTAGGCTCGTGTCAGTCACGTGGTCTAATTGTAAGACCTTGTTTTTTTGGACCATGGTACGGATGTATGTTTGATACTCTTTCACGCAAAAACTACTGAATGAATTTTAATGAAATTACACAATAATATAGCTTATACATCTGAATAACACATAGGCTACTTTTTACCGCGGGAAAATACTTATTTCCCACGGGAAAACCTGTTAACGCAGGCGGAGTAGGCGGCGGGTAGCTAGTACAATTACTTTATTGACAATACAGAAACACAAAGTATACTTATAGATATTTAAAAAAGCGGCCAAGTGCGAGTCGGAATCGCCCATGAAGGGTTCCATAGCAGCCAGTAACATAATATAAAAGTTTGTGGTTCGTGGTGACTTTGATCGATGTTTTAACAATAGTTAAAGGTAAATTGCGGTTTACGATTTATGACGTATTAAAAAAAAACTACTCACTAGATCTCGTTCAAACCAATTTTCGTTGGAAGTTTTCATGTTAATGCACATCATATATTTTTTTTAGTTTTATCATTCTCTTAGTTTAGAAGTTAGAGGGGGGGGGACACACATTTTTCCACTTTGGAAGCGTCTCTCGCGCAAACTATTCAGTTTAGAAAAAAATGTTATTAGGAACCTAAATATCATTTTTGAAGACCTATCCATAGATACCCCACACGTATGGGTTTGAAGAAAAATTTTTTTTTGAGTTTCAGTTCTATGTATGTGGACCCCCTAAATTTATTGTTTTTTTTCTATTTTTATAAGAAAATCTTAATGCGGTTCACAGAATACATCTACTTACTAAGTTTCAACAGTATAGGTGTTATAGTTTCGGAATAAAGTGGCTGTGACATACGGACGGACAGACAGACAGACAGACAGACAGACAGACATGACGAATCTATAAGGGTTCCGTTTTTTGCCATTTGGCTACGGAACCCTAAAAACAGGACTCAAAAGGAGGTCTTATTTCTAAGGTATCAATTTCTACCAGGCAATTCTTTTTTGCCTAAAAGGAAAATCCAGAAACTTGTTAATTTAAGGAACATTTGTAAAATGTTATTATCATAGGTAAATCTTTGACACACTGGGTTACATGACTGTCTTTTTCATCATTTGAGGTTGGCTATCCGAGTATGATTTTGCCAAATCATTCTTTTTGTTACAAATAAGAAAACAAAAATTCCTTATAATATTTCTCGGAATATTAGTAAACGGCCCGTAGTTCCACCCGTAAGCAAGCACTTGAATGATGTCGCTAAGTGAAACTTCTGTAGGGACACTATATGGTATTCTAGGTATTAATATAGGTGTAGACTTACAGACTCCATCAATCAAAGCGATCAAACAGAGGAAAGCGATGATCATCTCCGCGTGTCTCTTCTTGCAAGTCTTCTCGAGCTGAGTTTGGTATAGAACCATGTGCACCGTCCAGTAGCTTATCGATACAGGAACGACAAACACCACCCCTATTATATACAGCTCTGTTATGCCACATTTCTGAAAAGATAACATGTAGGTACATGTAGGTTTATCATTGCTTTTCTTTTTCTTTTTCGTTGTGTTGTATTGTGTTTTGTCAAATAAATTATGTCCATGTCTACGTGTAAATTTAATAACGCAACACCTCTCGGATGATAACAGCTAATGAAACTGAACAACTTTTGTTCTGCAAGTTTTCTGAATTAGCTTTCCGCCCGCCGCGGCTCCGCCCGCGTTAACAGTTTTTCCCGTGAGAATGAGGCATTTTCCTGCGGTAAAAAGTAACCTATGTTACTCAGGGTGAATGTAGCTTTCTAATGGTGAAAGAATTTTTGAAATCGGTTCAGTAGTTTTTGAGTTTATTCATTACAAACATACACACACACAAATATACAAATCTTTCCTCTTTATAATATTAGTACTTATGATTACTTTTCATTCAAATTGACTTGGCTAGCTGATCATTTCAGATAACTTGCAAAACAAAAGTTGTTCACTTTCGTGAGAGTTATCATCACTCGAGATGTTCGTTATTTGATAAACTCTAAGTATGTAAAAAAAATCTAAAAATTCAAAATTCATTTTTTTTACATTATAGGCTCCCGAACACTCAATGACGTCATATAAGAAGCTAAAAAGCTTTGCTCAAACATTGTGTTGTGATAAATTGTATAAATTTATTTATTATTAATTAAACCATTATTATTTTTCAGCAAATAATCTAAATAAAGGGTTGTCACAACTTACCTCGGCACTAGGAGAGTTGTGACAAAGTTAGAAGTTACATATTTAATAGATTTTTCAGCAACCTTCACACTTTCATAAATGCTTACTTTTACTTAAAGAGTATAGATTAAGCTATATAAGGCACAGACAAATATCAAGGTATAAGTAAAAAGTGTCTCAACCCTCCTCGGTCTCCTTAACCTTCAGACTTTTTTTAAACTGCTTAGTTTCTGCCTACCTTTATGAACCCAATTAGACTTAGTGAAAACCATTTTTTTTTATGATTTAATTTAGCTTAGGTCTTTCTTAACTACTTGTTAGCGAAAACCTATATTTTAAGCTTTATTTAGCTTAGGCCTTCCTAACTACTAAAAGCCTAAGACAAGGTTAGTGCAAACGGGTGCAAGATTTGCATGTATTACGTTTTTTTTTTAATTGGCCTACTATGCTTGTGTCGAAAAGGTACGACCAATCAAGCTTCACCGGACTTGCGGGGGAGCGGAAGTCTGCGGAAGACTCTACCCCAAAAAAAGTCATGTACCAACGCGTCTAGGGGCGGCTCGAGGGAGCCTCGGACCTCGGCCTAGCGCGTTGATACCTACTGAAAAACATTGTGAAGGAGACGACGACGCCTGAGGGACTCCGTCTCTGTTTTTCAATTTTGATTTTGGTTCTGGCCGCGCCCCCGCCGGCGGGTACGGGCACTATGTATTACGTGTCTTGCTTACGCGACAGTAAATGTCGAAGATCAGCAGCAGGGAGATTAAACTGAAGGTCAGCCCCAGCAGCAGTAGGATGACACCCAGGATGTGTTCCACCAAACCCAGACCACTCTTCCTGTACCCGTCGTCGGGACAACACGGGTTGTTCAGGAAATATATTATTGGTAATGCTCTAATCTGAAAAATTGAATATTATTGCGAATGCCCCGTAGCCTAGCTGGTAGTAAAACCCAAGGTAGCGGGTTTGAATCCCGCCCAAGACAAACATTCGGGTGATTAGTAAGTCAGGTAGGTTTATATTCGAAGTAAAATTTACGAAATCATTTTTCGACATCAAATGAGTCGAAGCTAATAAATACCAAGTGTTTTTTTGTTCTATGTACAGATTTTCGAGCCCTACAATTTTTTATATAGATTTTAATGTCCTCACTCAGTTTACAGGGCTAGAAATCAGTCCGAGACAGGTTAGCACATTTTCTTACGGAGTTAGTGAAATTAATGAATTGATAAAATAAATATTTAATTTATGGGAGGACATCCTGCACTTGTTCAAACCCATGACCCCGTGTTTTAAAGGTAAATACACTACCGACTAGGCTACGGGGCCCGACCGCCGAACAAAACCGCTAACTCGAACTGCTAACTCCCTATATACATTCTCCAAGTTTTCTTTTTTGTAACAGCGCCAACTTACTGGGCTCAAACTATACCTACTTTGGTCTTTTCTTTCAGAAATTTAATATATCATTATAAAATTACCCAAACTTACCACACTATAAATAGCTATAAAAATAGATACAGCTTTTAGTTTTCTAGTGCATCTACAAAACGTGTATGTGTATGGTAGACATTTAAAAGCCATTATTTTGATTTCAAAAATAAATAAGTATAAATCAAATTCAATATTTATAAACACAATAACAACAAATTTTCTTTCGACAATAACCTGACAGATTTCCCCAACCTCAACCGGACAGAAGAAAACGTTACTGCTGCCAAAGAGATTAAGCTGGCTCTTCAAATCTCTTTGACTGCTGCACATTATTGCAACGCCATCTGTTATCGAGTAGCGAGCTACTCTATAAACGTATAGAGGCTGAATAGTCAAGATACAATTGCCTATGTATATGACGTGTTAAAAAAACTAATGTCATAATGACATTACTTGTGTTTTACGCAGCGTTGCCAGACCGTACCAAAAAGTACGGTTTTCCGTACTATTTATCACACAACCGTACCTCAGTGTAGTCCGTACCTTTTTCGTACCTTTTCTATATTAGTGATTTATTTTTCACTACAAACTACAAAGGGTAAAAAACAAAAAAAAAATTCATTCTCAACATTCTGAATTTGCGTTTAAAAATTTGTTTTCTTTCAACCATATAAGACTTGACTGTTTGGTTTACATTACTGCGGGATTATCACTTTATCACTGATGTCTATAGTCAGTCTGGCTGGAACCGAGATCGAACTAAAGAGTACGAGTCCAAAATTGAAAATACGGTCCCATCCTGAAGAAAGCATGATAAAGATAAAGATAAAGATGAAACTTGGCATGAATGTAGCTGTCATGTGCTTCAATATCGATAAGGAAGCACATCAAGAAATTATTGTACCCCCTATTTATCTCCCTCATTCTGGTTTTTTTGAATTTTCTACTAAAACGATACGTCTTAAGAGTTTACTAGACCAAATCATCGTCGATAAATTGACTACAAAACGATACTACATTTTATAGTGGTAAGATTAATATATTTCTATATACAGCCATCAACGTAATATGAAATTTTAAAAACAGACACATTTTTTTCTTCCTTACTTCATTTATAGGAAAACGACAAGAGTGGCGATAAAACGGGCTAAAGAAATTAACTACCTTATACATTAAGCTACAAAATGTCATTTATTTCATAGTCGTAAAGGCTAATTACTTCTAGAGTTACAGCTTACCGCGTCTGACTAAAGTACTTTTTTTTACCTTTTTAGAATACCATCTTTCTGTTAACTTTGTTTCGCGTAGATTAGATTCAGATTTTCCAATTAGAAATAAAACAGTCCATGTGTTTATCCAGGCCATAGTCTATTTACATGTAAAACTAGCTGTCTGCCCGCGGCTACGCTTGCGTTGTTTTTCGACATTTCGGTAGTAATTTTTAACTATCCCACTTTTTTCCGTGATTAAAAGTATCCAAAATGTTGACCGAGTATATGTCACCGTAAAATTGTAAATACCGTTAGATTACAATGTAACTCGCGTGATTGTAAACTGTCGAAAGATTGTGAACTAAACGTACTGATGACAATTCAACGCATTAATTTTCGGTAGATTGTAATCTAATGAAGTGAAACTGTTAAATCACAATCTGTCACGCGTTAAATTGTCAACTGTCCAAAGGCTGTTCCTGATTGGTCGGTATTACAGCAAGCCGTTCTATGTCCATACAGTTGGGAATAAAACACAGGCGTCAGTTGAATAAAATTAATGCACTTCAAGAATTGTGACATCAAGTATTTATCTATTATTAAGTAGATAATCAGTAATTTTTACATCGTATTATGGTATATTTTTGGAGACTAACACTAACTCATTTATCATTCAAACTACTATTCTTCGATTAATCATGGATTCATTTTACTTCCACAATAATTTCATAGAAATTATTATAAAGTAGTGAGTTATTTTCAACACGAAATCAATTGAAATTCACTTAAACACAGATTGTTTACATTAGATAATTTGAAAAAACAAACAAATATGGCGGCGCAGAGCATATGACGATCAACCAATCAGCGCGCGAGATGCGTTCCATCCTATGCCATTTCACAATTTGACGGTTTAATTTCGATAGATTACAATCTATCGAAAAATAATCCGTTAAATCGTAATCAGTATGTTTGGTTCACAATTTTACGATAGTTTACAATCTCGCGAGATAGATTGTAATCTAACGGTATTGATAATCTTACGGTGACATATATAAGGTAGGTACCACCATACAAAATTTCATTCAAATCAGTCGAATAGTTTCAGAGATTAGCCCGTACAAACAGACAAACAGAGAAACAAAAAAAATTAAAAGAAATCTGGATTTATGTTCTATATCGCTTCTTACATCCCCTTGAATCGGTTTATAGCATTTTTTTTTTCTATCTATAAAATTTGTACAATGAGGTTTCTTTATGTTCGATTCCCTATCGCTTTTTTCCAACCTATGGTAGCAGACAGCCAACTCGAATAAAAAAAAACTGATCTAGTTCTTGCAGAAGACCCAACCGTACCTTGAAGTTAAAAACCGTACCTATTCAGAAAGCCAACCGTCCTTTTTTGGGAAATCATACTGGCAACACTGGTTTTACGTCAGTCAGTGTTATTGTTGATTTCCTTGAGCGCGAATTTCACAAAAATCTAAAAAACTTCAATATTAAATTATGTCTGTGATGGATATTAATGATGATTGCGAAGATCAGACGAAGTGCTTCAAGTGCAAAGAACGTTTATATGGAACTTTGAACATAATTCACAAAGATCCCGATAGAACCTTCGTTCTTTGGAATAAGTATCAAATATTCTTATATGAAGATAATTTTGAGTCCGTATCTAAAGTATTCATCCCAGAATTCCAAATTGGTCAGGTTGTAGTGTCTAACAACTATCTAGTATGTGTGGATTGCAACGGTAATGTGCATACTACTTCATTAAAATTTAAGAATGCCGGACAGAAAAGATTCAAAAGCAGCTTCCAACCTCGCGAGCAGGGCATTCTATACTGCACCAAATATGGACCTGAGACCATACTAAGCTTAAAACTACAAGCTGACTCATATTTTCTTTGCCTACATAGAATAAATGCAGAATTTCAAGTAGAAAAAGAAATCTGCCTTACGATTGACGAAAAAGACTGGCCGCTTCAATGTTCTGATCAAGAGAAGTGTATTTTATCATGTTATGCTCTTTCTAAACAAGACCTGAGCAACTTAAGTTCCATTTTTGAAGAAAATGTTTGGAAGAACCACAGTCTAGTCCTATTATCATTTGATAAACTTACTGTATTTGCTTGTTTATTCAGCCACAAGAGTTCTGATGAAATAATTTGTTTGAAAAAGCTTTATACAAGTCCTTCCGAGATTTGTAATATTGTAATTGATAAAAAAGATGATTTGGAAGTACTAATAGGGCTGACCTGTGGAACACTGGTTCGATTAAAATTAAAGAGTCACGAAAAACCAGAGACGATTCATCTAAATATAGCTTTATCAAAATTCATAACGGTAGAGCAGAAAGATGCAATAATTTATTCCGATGGCATGACTATGTGGAAAGCAGAAAACATTAATTCTAAAGAAAATATTACTTTTGAACAGTTCATCGCAAAAGAAGTAAGAGACTTCATCAAATATAAAATTCAACTAATATGCACAACATTTACAAATTTTATTTATTTATTTTCAATAGATAATGAATCTTCTTATGTGAAACAAGATAAAAATTCTTACTGTCCCATTGAGAAACTGCTCACCAATTCTGATTGCTTGTTTAGAATAAATCAAGAAATAGAGAAGAATAAAGAAGTAATTAATAAAATACATGAAGAAGGAGAGCATTTAACTGTTGTATCTTTATCAAAAAGGCAAGATGTTATGGAGAAGTTTATAGAACAGCACATAGTTGTTTATGAAAACTATGAAGATGTCATTGAAAATTCAGCTCTAACACTAACAGAAGAAATACAGGAGTATTTCAAACCAGAATCTGCACTAATTTTAATAAAATTATCAGCTTCAACTATTCAACATGCTCTAAGCAATATCTTGACTAACATTCTAAGAAACTTAAAAATTCATATAACACTGTCAACAGAAGGGAAATGTTTAAAAACAACCACATTGAAATTGGAAGAACCTTTGAAGAAACTGCAAATATTAATTCCAATACAAAGATCTAATATTACAGAGATGATGGTTGAAACAGAAATTATATCTGAAGTACCAGGGGCTTTAGACAAAGAAAAAACTATCTGGATAATGTTGCATATGAAAAACATAGTTTTAACTGCAGAACATTTTATAAAAACAAGTACAACAAAAAATAAAAGCTTAAAACAGCCCAAAATGAGCCTAGATCAGATGATCTGTAAAACAGCAGAAAATCAACATGGTGAATTATTCCAATTCACAGATATATCTCGGTCAAGACATCTGAATGACCTATCATTTTATGTAAAACTTCCCATTATCTATAAAGAATTCTTAAAACAAGAAAATGTTTTTAAAAACCATTTCCATTCTCAAAAAGCTAAAACCATCCAAAAACATGTTACATCTGAAGAGTTTTTGAAATCAAAAAAACAAGTATTGTTTGAAATTGGAAATGAAAAGGTTACATTAGAAATTTTGAACGATGATTTTAGTAATCCCCTTTTAAAAATATTTAGCAGTAATTTGAAGACTGCTTTTGGGATAAGAAATTTCTTTGCCAAAGTATTCTATGAAAACTCCAGTTATGAAGAGGAATTTGTCAGTAACGCATTGTACACCACAACTGAGGTTTGTATGATAGATAAGATATTAAATTCATTAGGAGATAAGAGAAATGGTCAGGTGCAGGGTAAGCTGAAAACATGCACCGCGATTCTATTCCTCATTAATGGACATAAGAACTGTGTAAAAGTTTTGTAATTGCTTCAAGTGGTTTTACAGGCATCTGCTAGATGGCGTAGTACAAGGTGTATCATGCGAATATACACTTTATTTGTGGTACTTAGAAAATAGTTTTCTTTAGTAAACATAGCGTGGCGACCGACGGCCGCTCGCCACGGTCACCACGCCAATAATCAGTTTTAACCTTTGCCTATAGATGTTTCCACGATGTTTCACATTAAAAACGAGGGCGCCACTTTCTCTGCTAATTCAAATTAATTTAACAAATTCTAGTACTACAAACTTCCGCAAGGTGACGGGTGTCGCCTGAATCAATTAACTTGTATATTTTTTTCTAGAATCTTCAAAAGGCGTTCAAGGAATGCATAGGCGCGGAAGACTGCCTGGCGCTAGCTGAACGGCTTCAAAAGAATGTGATCGCCGCGCTGCCTTTATGAATAAATTATGAATATTTCATTTCGTTGTTTTACTTTATTTTCCCGTCTCTATCGACTTTATCTATAATTATAAAGCCCGACTAGAGAAATAAAAAACCTCGCCATATTGCGGAATTACAATGGAACTAATTTTATAATTGAAAAATATACACCGCTTCCCCTGGAGTTCCCCACTGTTGCTCTGCGCAAGTACTTTGTAAAGCACGACCAAAAAAAAAAGAAGCCTCGCTCGCCATATTGCGGAATTTCAATGGAACAAATTTTATAAGGGAAATTGTTGCCATAGTCGTAAACTGTGGTCGTAAATATACACGTGGCGCCCCCAGAGCAGGTTTCTTATTTCTTTGGTCAGGCTTTATATTCGTGACCACTGTCACAGAATAAATATAGTAAACGGCTGGCGCGATTTTAATAAAATTTGGTATAGAGTTAGTTGACCTTCGATTAACACAGGCCACTTTTTACCGCGATAAAATACCTCATTCCCACGGGAAAACCTGTTAACGCGGCGGAGCGGAAAGCTAGTTTCCTTATATTTTCCAAATAACTTTCTATCGCATAAGAATAACCCCTTTTTTCCGACTATATGCCGAAACAAATGACAATAAAGAATTTTGTATTTGTAATTTTGTATTTGTAAATGATTTTAATGGTAATTTGAAATAAAACACACACATAAGATTAAACTTAATTATTTATTAGTTTACAGCATTTTCCTGAGGAGGCTGTTAATCTTGTCTTCGCGGTTACCAAAGTCCCCTCCATCCACATAATGCACGGTCTTCTTGCGCCAGCCCCCGGTGGGGTTGTTCAGTTTGAACGGCCACAGGAAGTTGCTCGCATACTTGAACTTGTCTCCAACGGTGAAAATCTCGTGGATCAAATCTTCAACGCAGATGATGTTAGATTTGCCCAGCTTGTCTTCGATGATGGTGTTGGAGGCGATGGGTTTCCTCTGGCCGTTCACTTTGGCGAAACCGCGTTTGTAGATCAGCTGCGAATGAAAAGAATTTTGTGTAAAATTCAAAATAACGAGAACGCGTGTAAAAAATACATGCAAGAGTTTGGCTATTGAAAATAGACGAAAAAACGCGGTAAATTTGAAAAAAATCACCGTGGCAACCCGTGGAATTGTCATTGATTGTCTCAGAGCTTAAAGCGAAGCGGCTCCCACCTCTCTGGATTGTCTACTTTCAATACCAAACTCTATAATGATATTTTTTACACCAGAAGACTTAGTGTTTCATGTTTGTTAATTTTTTGTGGTATAACTGTTAGTAAGGTATTGCACTGATTAACAGTTTTGCTCTAAACTTAAATCTTCCATCTTTTTCATCCATACTGAAAGTGAAGAGACAGGAAAATAATAATGGTAAAATTTTTCCTTGCAGTAATGTCTTTCTCCTCTGTGCAATAAATAACACTTGCTTGCACTTGTTTATAGAATAGAATATACCAGTAAACATTAAACGAACAGGCTGTGTTGCAGTAGGCTTTGTTACTTTTTTTGTCCTAGAAATGAGCCAGTTCGATTCATGTTATTGTAGTCAAAAAGTTATCCTACCCAACACGCAAGATAGGCGCGCTTGAATTATTGAACGAACTAACAAAATTGAAGTCAAGTACACTACAACGAGATTCTGTTTCTTATTCAATGAACATAAGAGTTCAGCTTATTGTACCCTTGATTGTACCTAATGTGTTTTTGAATATACATCATCGTCATCTTTTATTTAAATAAGCAAAATAAACAAACATGTTAACTCTTACCTCTCTCACACTCTTCAAGTTGGGGTACCCCCAGGTGATGTAAGGTTCAGCAATACGCAGCATGTTGATGGTTGCCTTGTTGAGCCTCACAAACACTCCGTTGTTGATCTGACGCAGTCTGAACAGCTGCAGGACTTTACGGACCTGACACAAACATCAGTGACCATTTAGACATCTATTGGGTTACGAAGCGGTGTAAGTTTGGGAAATATTGCTTCAGTTTACAAGTTCACAGCATTGCTTTTCAGATGAACTATGCCTTTGTATTTGGTATCATCATTTTGGGAGTTTTAGGATGTCTGCTAAAACATGCATCTTTTACTATTTTTCGAAACAAACCCACAAACAAATGAATATGTACATCCATCTCACATCAAACTAGGCAGAGCCTGTACTATAGCTCAGATGTAGATGTCAGACAGCTCGTAATACAAATTATATAGATAAATACATGTATACTAGTACTCATCACACAAATAAATGTCTGCACTGGGCGGGGTTCGAACCTGAGACCGTGCTTTGATTTGAAGATAGGCGTTGTGAGTTTTATTATTAGACTAGCTAGAATCTAGCCGCCAATCCCAATTTCTGCTAGATAATTCAAATGATAGAATAACTTCTTACCTTGGGGGAAACCTGGTTGATACCACGAATACGGATTACGAACGCCAGCTTAGCTTCACCGGGTACGTAGTAGTTGCCGCGGTTGCGTGCCTAAAACACGAAAAAAAAACGGATTTATAAAAGACAAAAGGTTTTTTAAAATCTTAGAATATTATATAATTAATGCTAAGGGCGAAGACATGGTTACGCTTCATTTACGCTGGAGCATTGCGGCATGGTTGGGATTTGTCATCGTGGTGACTATGGCCCACTTGGTGTCCTGTCCTGCCTGTCCCATCACCTGTTCTAAGATTTTTTGTTTTTTTTTTTTCTAATTCCCAAAAAGGACAAACCGGGTCGGGTCTATGTCGGGGTCACATTACATGGGGACATATTACTTTTTTAGGCCATATTCATCAGATACCTGATAGCAAGTTGTGTGGGGATTTCCTTTAGACTAGTCTCCTAAATGTTGTGGTGTTTGGATATCATTGGATTGGAGGCAAGCATATTAGGATGGTTCTTGATCCTGCATGAATAAGCTTTAAGTGTGGTCTGGATATCTAGTTACACTGTAAAGCCCGACCAGAGAAATAAGAAACCTCGCCATATTGCGGAATTTCAATGGAATTATAAGGGAAATTGTTGCCATAGTCGTAAAAATATATATGTGGCGCCCCCAGAGCAGGTTTCTTATTTATTTCTTTGGTCAGACTTTAGTTAGTAACATATTTTTTATGTATTGAAATTGTAACTCTTTTTGGTAATGAAAAGGTTTGAAATTTAAATTGAACAGTTAGTTTAAAATGAAAATTAGGACAGAACGTAGCTCACTTGTCTGGCCAGCCTGATCTCATCGCGTTCCCTGATGCGGTATTCCTTCACGTACTGTTCTGCGCGCTTGAAGATCTCCTTGCGCTTCTTAACTGCTGCTGAACGCCTCTTTAGCGTCACCTGGGAATTACCAAAAAGAAGGTAAATACATAAACTTAGCTCTACTTACATTATTGACAAAGTAGTTACTTTGCTAATATACATTACATACATTGATAACTACAGGTTGTTAAACATGCTTGACTTTATAGAAGCCTCTTATAAAAGTTAAAAAAAAACATAATCTTCTCATGTAAGTGTCTTTTGTCTTTGTCAAGAAATGTTTATTTCTAAATTTGAGATTTTATGTAGGTTATTTGTTTGAACAACTACTTCCAGAATTAATGACTTTTTGTGCATTGTTATAAATTCAAATTAGAAATTAGATCTTTGCATCCCAGCCGGGATATCACTGAATTTCTGAAAGTCATTGCAAAATGGCCCAAACAAATGAAATAATTGACTTTTTCATTTAAAAAATCCATTCATACATCCAATTTTTACCCGACTACGGCGCAGCAAAAAGGAGGGTTATGATTTTGACGGGTGTGTAATATATGATATAAATTTAGATAAACTAACGTTCAAGTGCTATAATTTTATATGATCTAAAAACATTTAGTATAACGATTCAAATGATATAATGTACCATTAATATAATTTTATTTAGTATAATTTCACTTGGTATAGCAGTTATTTCATATAATGTTCATATTAACTAATAACTATTTGTCATAACGGACAATTTATATAAAATTTAGAATACATAATAAACTTTTCGTATAACGCCTGATTTGTACTCAAAAGTAAACGACCGCAGATACTTTGTATTTTTTGACACATGCAAGCATCCATGCATGCAAACGTGCGAACAAGCAAGCATGCAAGCAAGTATGCAAGCAATCATGCAAGCAAGCATGCAAGCAAGCAAGCAAGAAAGCACGCAAGCAAGCAAGCATGCAAGATAGCACGCAGGGATGCATACATGTCAACCTAACCCGAAGGGTATGGCGAAATCGAGTGGGCTCGCTACGCTCGCCTCACTCGTTTTCGCCATACCCTTCAAACCTAACCTATCCAAGTCGGTGTGCCCCGGATTTCCGTGCTCGCTACGCTCGCACCCGCCCTGAATTGCGGTGCCCTAATTTAAATTGTACTTTAATATAATAATTATGTTTTTTTTAAATAAAAATAATCTGGCATTTTATATCAAATGATCATTATATCTTATGATTATTATTTGAAATAAAGGTTATGTGACACGAATGTTATATGAAATGAGTGTTATACTAAATGTTTTTATAAAAACTGAACTTTATACCAAATGAACTTTATATAAATTAAAATTATAGCTTATAAACGTTATCCCAAATGAATGTTATATGAAACTAACGTTATGTCTTTTGAAATTATATTATCTGTTTTTATACGAAATGAACCGCACCCGATTTTGACCGGTATGTATGTATGTATGTGGTTATGTTCATCTGTTCCCTCATATCTCCAAAACTAGCAGTCGTATTTTAACAAATGGGGTGTCATTTGATGCGTCTTAATCGTCCGCTGGTTATAGGATATGTGGCGTCACACTAAATTTAATATGGCGCCCTCTACAGGACATAAAGTCGTGAACTAAAAAAATATTTTTTTTAATTGGTACCGTGTGGGGTATCAAATTTGAGGGCTCAACTGGCACAGTTCAAATATATATAAATATCATTAGTTAGTGCTCGCGGTTTCGCTTGCGAGTATCGAAAAATTGAAAATAATTTATATAATCTTGACTCAGATGTGAGCCAGGTATGTCTTATCTCCACATGAGCTCGGAGTACTACCACCAAATGCTGAAGGTGGTAACAGCAATTCTGCTGGCTAAAACTCTCATTTTATATTGTTTCTGCTTGTTCATCTGTTTGTACGGGTTAATCTCCTAACTTATACTGTTGCACCGATTTAAATGAAACTTTGCATGGTGGTATCTTACATCCCCGGTCAACATTTTATTAGTCAGCTACAATTTGAGCCTGAAACAAAGACGATCGACTTAACCTTTTTGCAGATAGTCAAAAAGTCAGAACGAAATTTTCACATTACAGATTCACATACAATGTGCTCGATAAAAACAAATATCTGGGGGCACGGAAGTGCCCCCGCCAAGTCGAGCGCGAAGCAACACTGCCGTACCATCTTTACTGGAACCATTTCGCCGCATTTTCTGGCCCCTATTTGAGAACCTCTGGATAAGACCAGAACGCAGAAATTTTCGTCATCCACTAAGCTATGACCACATACTAAAAATCCGAAATTTCAAGTCTGTAGATCATTTAGTTCCGAAGTTAAGCGAAAGCAAAGTTTGGCATTTTCGACACTCACTCATGATCATCAAAATAGAACTAGTACTTCCCATAAACTCAGCGACCTGAAATTTGGTACAGAGTTAGGGTTTAATGGCTACATAAAGGGAAAACTATAAAAACTAGGATAATCGAAGATCTGGAGTACCTGGTGACCCTGATTAGAAAACACAAGAGCCCAACCAAACTATTAGAGATCGAGACATACCGCCTTTACAAAAAATATTCAACTTGGTGGGCCGCTTCATTTGATGTCAAAAATCGAAGGCCTGAAATATCTGATGAAGAACCCTCGGCTGGTTTCAGCTGTATTAGAGATATGGTACCTAACGCCCCCTTCTGCTATTGGTACTTAAAAAAATCGACTGTCATTGCAAAAACCCAGCATAGTGGAACACATCTTCTTCTAATTTAATCCAGCCTATAGCGTCCTACTGCTGGGCGAATGCCTCCCCTTCTGCTTTTAATGCGTATATAAATAAAATTAAAGGAAAACTATGGAAAAGACTAGACTGGCTTTTATACTTATACTTACAAGTTTACAAGAAGAAATAGTCGAAAGATCGAACGATTAACTTTATTCTACTCAAACATTGTACAAATTAAATAAACAAATTACACTAAAATATTAATTCTAAAAATAATGATGGAGGAGTGGAGGTGATACCCGCACACGTCGTTAGATGGCGCTGACTGTATTTTAAAACGCGCTTATGAAAAGAAAGATTTGTAACCCTCCGCAGCAGAAGGACAGATACGCAAAATCCCGGAATAATAAAAAAAAAACATCTAAAAAGAAAAAAAACTATGTGAAATAAGAAAATCTAATAAAATAAATCAATATACCCACGTTTCTACAAAAAGAAGTGAAATCTCACCAAAAACATTCTGTAAAAAACTAGCCAACTCTCGATGGAGCTGCTTGTTTATCTCTAAAAAGTAATGAAATCTAGACAAAGTCGTACCAAGTCTAAGGTTCATTACTGCGATTTCTTTATTATTATAGTTAATGTTGTGTTACTTGGCTGTTGAAGGGTACACAAGGAGTTTTATAAACCAGGTGCTCCACGATTCCATTGCACCAATCTGTCGCCAGAACCGCTACTCATTGACGATGGAAAATCAACGGCCCAGTCACACAACATTAACTATAATAATAAAGAAATCGCAGTAATGAACCTTAGACTTGGTACGACTTTGTCTAGATTAAAACAGTAAATATAAATATCTTTCAAATCGCCGACGTTACAAAACATTTGGCATGTATTTCACTAAGCCGTTTCCTACCTGGAGGAGCCCGAACTTGGTATGTACAGAAGCCAGCACATGCGGTTGGACATTCGCACAACGAAATTCACCCGCTAAGGAATACGGGCGCTCCGAAGGTCGACATGTCCAGCCGCATATGTTGGCTACTGTACAATAAGTACCTACAATGACCTACATATTGAAAACATTTCATGCATTTTTATAAGGAAGTGTATAGAGTGCCGCAAACGGCTTTGCATCGCGATCTGTTTGGGAACCGAAAAGTTTTACGGTAAAATAGTGACGCCGTTTAATAAGCCGTAAAGTGTCCGCACGGCAAAATAACGCGACCGTTTAAAGAGCCGTAAGGTTTTTTTTATCATCCTTTGTCTAATCAACAAATCCGGTCAACAAAATACAAAGCCAACGGGCTAATGTTAATACTTTTTGAGTAAATTGACACTAAAAATCTGAATTTCTGGCGGTCGCCGTCCCCTGCCGCGGCACGCTCGCTCCGCTCGCTCGGCTCCCTCCGCTCTGTTATTGACATCAGTTTAACCTAACCTAACCAACCGATTTGTTTCTGGGTAGAAAAATATTTTGATTAATCGGGGGGCTGCGCCCCCCGATCCCCCACTTATGAGGGGCTTCGCCCCCCATCCCCCCCTTCGGTTAACGCCCTGACTCTATACACTCCCTCCGCTCTGTTATTGACATCAGTCTAACCTAACCTAACCAACCGATTTGTTTCTGGGTACAAAAATATTTCGATGAAGCGGGGGGCTGCGCCCCCCGAACCCCCCCTTAGGGAGGGAGCTTCGCCCCCCGTCCACCGCTTCGGTTAACGCCCTGACTCTATACACTCCCTCCGCTCTGTTATTGACATCAGTCTAACCTAACCTAACCAACCGATTTGTTTCTGGGTAGAAAGATATTTTGATTAAGCGGGGGGCTGCGCCCCCCGAACCCCCCCTTGTGAAGGGGGCTTCGCCCCCCCTCCCCGGCTTCACTTAACGCCCTGCCTGACTCTATACACTCCCTCCGCTCTGTTATTGACATCAGTCTAACCTAACCTAACCAACCGATTTGTTTCTGGGTAGAGAAATATTTTGATTAAGCGGGGGGCTGCGCCCCCCGAACCCCCCCTTATGGTGGGGCCTTCGCCCCCCGTCCCCCGCTTCGGTTAACGCCCTGACTCTATACACTCCCTCCGCTCTGTTATTGACATCTGTCTAACCTAACCTAACCAACCGATTTGTTTCTGGGTAGAAAAATATTTTGATTAATCGGGGGGCTGCGCCCCCCGATCCCCCGCTTATGAGGGGCTTCGCCCCCCATCCCCCCCTTCGGTTAGCGCCCTGACTATACACGCCCTCCGCTCTGTTATTGACATCAGTCTAACCTAACCTAACCAACCGATTTGTTTCTGGGTAGAAAGATATTTTGATTAAGCGGGGGGCTGCGCCCCCCGAACCCCCCCTTGTACAGGGGGCTTCGCCCCCCCTCCCCGGCTTCGGTTAACGCCCTGCCTGACTCTATACACTCCCTCCGCTCTGTTATTGACATCAGTATAACCTAACCTAACCAACCGATTTGTTTCTGGGTAGAGAAATATTTTGATTAAGCGGGGGGCTGGGCCCCCCGAACCCCCCCTTGTAGTGGGGGCTTCGCCCCCCGTCCCCCGCTTCGGTTAACGCCCTGACTCTATACACTCCCTCCGCTCTGTTATTGACATCTGTCTAACCTAACCTAACCAACCGATTTGTTTCTGGGTAGAAAAATATTTCGATGAAGCGGGGGGCTGCGCCCCCCGAACCCCCCATTGTGGGGGACTGCCCCCCTCCCTCGCTTTGGTTAACGCCCTGACCTGTATTTTCATAGCCAGTGACCTTTAGGGATCAGTGACCTTTGAGGTCTGTGTTGTTTTGGAGGTCGATGACCTTTTAAAGAAGCGAGTTATTTAAAATAATGTACTAGTGTGCCGTAAGCTTACGGCATCATAACCAATTGTTTTATGTTACTTACCGCTTGCGGCACTCTATACACTTTCTTTTTATAAAACAGATGACGGAAATCATGCGCTTTATTCTAGGAATGGCTTATGGAGTCCTCTTATTAGAAACAACACACAATAGGTACTACTACCGGAAAACAATTTTTTTTTTCATGTCCCACAATAAAATAATGACGACATAACTGTCCCCCCATGGGAATATTTTTGGGAACTGCCGGTCAAAATGATTGTTTGGACCTAAACCTGTGTACCAAACGACTATCCTGTACATCGATTTGCGTTTTTTTAGCGTTAAGCTACGCACAGAACGGACCTGAAAAGTAATTATTATAACCCCAAAATTATTTAAATAAAAATAAGTTCAAAAACTAAAACCCGACTACTGATAATTCGAGCTCTAAAAAGTAAGAAACAAGAAAATATTTTCATCAGGAATCATTATGCACAAATTATTCAATATTTTATCTTTCATGTAATAAAAATGTTTTACGTAGGTAAAGGGAATATTTCAATGTACTTATAACTTATTCGTAGTGATGTTCAGTCAGAGGATAGCCGTGGTCGTATGCCAATTTGCCTTAATTAAACAATAGATTATAATTTAAATTATATTAGCATTCGGTCTTTGGGGCCTTTGTCCAGCAGTGGTCGTCTTTCGGCTGAAATAATGATGATGATGATGAAAGCATTCATACATTTCATGGCTTCCTTGATTAAACAATAGATTCTATTTGAATAGTAGACCATTCATAAATTTCATATCAAAATGGCATACGACCACGGCTATCCTCTGACTGAACATCACTACGAATAAGTTATAAGTACATTGAAATATTCCCTTTACCTACGTAAAACATTTTTATTACATGAAAGATAAAATATTGAATAATTTGTGCATAATGATTCCTGATGAAAATATTTTCTTGTTTCTTACTTTTTAGAGCTCGAATTATCAGTAGTCGGGTTTTAGTTTTTGAACTTATTTTTTTAATTGAAGTGTCTTTTTTGTTGTTCCGTTCCTGCCCATTATGTATTTGCAAAGCCGTCTCTTACATCTTCCATATTGTTTCGAGAAAAACTGTTCATTTCAATATTTATGAGTATAATGTTTGGCTTCGGTCATTATTGACAAACAAAAACTGTTATTACCTGCAGCAGTGGCGGCTGTACCTTAAGTGCGCTCGTGCGCTGCACCACCATTTTCAAAATTATTTAAAATACCTAGATTACTTTAAACTTTCACAACAATTAGGTATCCATTCATACCGGCATTCTACAAAAAAATCATAAAACATCACATTGTTAACGTACGTAACATCTGTTTTACGATCATATGCGAGTCAAGTAGTTCTAGTTGCTACTGTAAAGAAATTAGATCTCATTATTGCTTAAACAAAAACGTCTCCGTGCGCTCGGTAAAGCGCACGCAGACAGCTCCTACAACTTGTATGAAACGCGATACAAACTGCCCGGCGCGTGAGACGGAAGATGCTTGGTACAAAATGTATTGGAATTTTTGGATAGTTCGTGCGCCGCACGCGCGACCGCTTCCGAAAATTACCGAGAGAATACGGAAGTTCGCGCTCGTATGACCCAAGGCCTTGACCCCCCTTGCTTGACTTGACCGTACACTTGTCACTGTTTGCCAGTAATCTCGCGCGTATTTGTTTTGGTAAAGCGTTTCATTACTTGTTTACGAAAAATTGGTACGAATTATGTGCAAAAAAATGAGTGTTTAAAGTAATATATTGACTTTATTAAAAACAATAGGACTTATCAAAATAAACTGGATATTAAATCAGCGGGACCGCCTTGGTTTTTCTCAATCTAAAACAAGAGTGTAAAACTAAAAATAAATCGTTCATTGGAACTTTCAAAAGTGAAATGTATGATAAAAAGAAGTGGTTACCTATGTGAATGTAAATTGGTTTGTTTTTTTTTGGTGGAAAAGCTATTTGGACGGAAACAGGAGTCAACTTTTATTTCGTAATTATTCCCTAAAATACGCATAAACATATTTATGCAGTGCACCACCGGGTCTGTGAGGCACCAGCCGCCACTGACCTGCAGGCGTCTGGCTCTGAGGGCCTCCCTGCGCTTGCGGTGCTTGAGTACGGACTCTGGGACCGCGGGCAGCTTCTTGCTGTCCTCTTTGCCTTTAGCGGGCTTGGGCGCCGCCGCCTTCTTGTCTGTAGTAGCCACCATCGTGCTGGAACAGTTGATAAATTATAAGATACCATGTTAAGCAGAAAAACATGATATATTTTGGATGGGTTTTAAAAGAACAAGACAGCAGCTGGACACATCGAATGATGAGTCTTAAATTGTTGAATATATTTTGCATTATTTATTGGGTAGATAGACATTAGAAAACATGAAAGCTGAAATCACACAAATCTAACTAACCTACATGAGTAGGTACCTATGTGTAATTACAAAACAGGAACTACTTGTATAGAGTGAAAGTAATAGTTGATCTAATAGATAATAATGAAATTAAAGCATTGTACGGGAATCAATTCATAAAGAGATCGTCAATGAAAGGCGTAGTTTTGAGGTTATGTGAACAACAACACTTCTGTGAAATTAAGACTGAATACTTGAATATTAAAATGAATATTCATAGCCCGTTTATCTGGTCAGAATATATATGCAGGGCACTATAAATAATTAGCTTTTCCAGGCGATAAATCCAGAAACGGAGACATGACGGCATGTCATCCAACCGCCGCTCACATGAAACCACTTTTCACTAAATTCACGCAAGGATTTTGAAATACTAACACTAAGAAGGGATTTCTTATGAAATAAACTACAAATTAGCACCAATTTTATAGCAAATTATTAAATTTTTAACAACCTGCGAGGCAAAACTCCACGCGGCACGTGTGTCAAGTTATCAAAAGAAAGAAACAGAAGATTTGTTTCCGGATCGCCATTTTTCTTTAATTTTAATTATGGCAACATTCAAAGTTCCAGTGGAATAAAAACGGCGTCAAAGTTATCGATATTTCTATCTCTGTTATGCTCATAGATCTTTGTAACTGTCCATCTCTGTTTAAAATACATTTCTGTTAACATTATGATCCACTAGAACGCCATTTAAAAAAAAACTGTCAGTATACTTCCGGTGGCGCTAAATTTAAATGTTTACAAAAGTTAGGTATCGACCTAACTAACGTTGCTATAGATACAATACACACCGTTTGATGTTTCTATAGATACGATACACATCGTTCGTTTGATATTTCTAAAAAAACAATTGCAGAAATTATCAAAACGTTCAAAACTAAGTAAAATTTGTTAAAATAAGTTTAGATAAAAGCAAACAAAATGGAAAAGGATCAACAATTAAGCGCCTTAAACCCAGGAGAGCTTGACTACTTTGTTGACTGTATGGAGGCGACAAAGATTGAAACTATCGGAAACTCTTCGTAAGTTTTGATTTCATTTTCAAAGTACATACTTACAATTACAACAAACCTTTTTATTACGAGAGATTCTCTTCAGGTAACAACGCCCGTAGGTATCCGACGGCGGCGGGGGTGCGGCCATAACCAAAATCAAAATTGATAATCAGAGACGGAGCCCCACAGGCGTCGTCTTCACGATGTTTTTCAGTATCGACGCGCTAGGCCGTGGTCCGAGGCTCCCTATAACCGCCCCTTGACGCGTTGGTATATGACTTTTTATTGGGGTAGTCTTCCGCTCCCCCGCAAGTCCGTTGAAGCTTGACTGGTCGTACTTTTTCGACACAAGCATAGGTCAATTAAAAAAAAATTCTCGTTCCCTACATGTTACCTACCATACCACACGTACCTGTGAACTAGACAGATGAAATCACAAGGAGAGAACAACCCTCTCCTGTTTGCCCTGGGTGCACACGGACGAAAAAAAACCGAACGGAATATAGATTTTTCGCGCACATACCAAGCGAGCTGTATGGCGCTTGTAGCAGTTGTGTAGCTCACATGGTGTGTGATGGCCACGCCACGCCACGCATGTCACACATGCGATCTTTGGCCTTTTCTGTCATTAGACGTCTATTTACAGTTAGAGACACGAAATTAATTTTATTTTTATTATGCAGATGGGTCGATTGGCACATTAGATTGCAGAAGCTCAACCAGCAAGCGGTTTTGGAAGCCACATCTATGATGGAAGAACAAACCAAAGAATGCATGATTTCAGCTGGAAAGGTAAAGTTGAACTACATTCGGCAACATGTTAATGCTAACAAAATGCGGAAGTCAAGCGGCTAGTGCATGGTCAAGGTCAAACATTATCAATGTTTTTTTATCCTTTTCTAAGAGAAAAGCAAAAAAAGATGAGCCCTTCAACCGTAAAAAATATTTAGTTGTTAGGTAATTTGAAGAGCACTAACAATAAGTACCACTGTTTATTGCACAGCTACTTCAGTAATATTGAAAATTTAAAAACATTTCTATTTATATCAGCTACCAATTTTGGTGTATGAAGCAATTTGTATTCAAGTTTGGCGTCACAAGATCTACCCACAGATCATCAAGTTGGAGCCTGCGCCTGAAAATACTTTCGGTGTTTACATGGTGGTAAGTACCTATCTATTTATATACCTTACATAAGATAGTACCCTGAGGTAACGTACACTACACCAATTGATTATAATATTTGCATGCAATGCGTCGTTATCTGCTCATATTTTTAACCCCCGACGAAAAAGAGGGGTGTAAGTTTATATAAGTATAAGTTTGACGTGTCTGTCTGTCTATCTGTGGCATCGTAGCTCCTAAACGAATGCGCTGATTTTGATCTAGTTATTTTTGTTTGCAAGGTGTCACAATCGAGAGTGTTCTTAGCTATGATCCAAGAAAATATCTTCAGTTATTTGAAGATTATCAGCTCTTTTCTACTTGTTGAAAGGATAAAGTAACGGTTTCGTGTCGGGGGTTATGATTTTTTTAAATTTATTTATGTTTCTCGTTACGTGACAGCTGTATCACGAAGCAGCAGCAGTGGGTCTCCTGGAGACGGTGTTATTCCACGAGGACGGCGCTCAGTGCGTCAGCGAGGTGGTAGTAGATCTACTACAGTACGCCGTGGAACAACTCACTACTCTCCAAGTTCTTATCGAGTTAGTAACTAAACAAAATTAGACATACCATTTATTGGTTCTCAAATGATGTAATTTATATTTGAAGGGGGAGCTGATGTCCTGAAATACAGACTTGTCTACTTTAGGCACTTGTCTCCCGCAATTTAAAATGTAATTAATTTAACATAAGTCCATGTATGTTGTTGACAAATTGTGTGGAGAAATGGGAGAAATAAACAATTATTAATATTATTATTAAATCACATTGAACTCTATCCTATTCTTTTGTTCTATGCAATATCTGTGTCTATTTAACTGATATATAAATATAAATAAATTGGGCAAGATTTAAATTTGCACATCTGAAAAAAAACAAAGACGAAGCTACAGGTTGCACACAGCTATATTACAATCAGTTGAGGATTTGTCAAACCGATTAATCTAACGTTTTCTTTTCTCTGCCAGCAACGGATATTTGCACCCGATGACTACTAAACAAATCGAGTCCCAGACAGCCATTGAGGAGTTGGAGAGACAGAAGAATGACTTGCAGTTCGATGTCAGCATGCGGTGTATCTCTATTGTCCGGTGAGTATATTTCGTGAAAATAAATTGATTTAGTTAAGAATATTTGAAATAGGTTTATTTACTTAGTTTGAAGATCTTTGGGGGAGGCCTTTGGTCAGCAGTGGACGTCTTTCGGCTGAGATGCTGATGACTTACTTTTACGTCGTAACGGTGGTCGGTTTGTACGGAGAAAGGGCTTGAAAACATAGATGTAATGCTTTAGAATAATTTTAACAAATTATATTTTGTGACAGCTACATAACAGAGCATATGGAAGCGGCTGGTTCTGGAGCTTCCATATCCACAAACCTGTACAAGACGCATGACGTGCCTTCGCTGATAAGCTACCTCCTCCAGCAGGAGCCTTGGAAGAGGACCAATCAGAACGGAGATCTTGAGACTTTTAACTGTAAGTCATCTATCATAAACTGGTGGACAAAAACCTCGTTTAAAGACGATCGGCCTTGCGCAGCCCACATCTAGCGACGACCTTTACCAAAACGAAGCGTCGGTATCTACTTAACTTAGTGAGAGGCTAGCCTACATTACGACTTCCAGCGCGCTAACACGCCCATCACTTGAGAGCAGCTGGGCTGGATAGTAGTTTCTTTTTTGTTGTTTTAGCTTTTGTCAGTACAAGGTGTCTGTGAAAAAAGTACGCCGCCGGTGGGAAAAATTACAATGCAGCGCAAAGAAGACGTGGGTGGGATTGGCTTTCTTTTTTAATGTAGTGTTCTTTTTTCTCCAGTTGGGCGATGGACCAGACCGGACGAGCAGGAGAACTCCGAAATGCATCGCAGTGAGGTCCAACTATGGCTGTGTCTTCGGCAGCTGCTGCTGGAGCCGCGTTTGGCCAACTATTATATCATTGACGATTGCCGACGTAGTGTCTTTTGTAGGGTGAGATGCTATGTAGTATATTATTTATTTATTTATTAGGACAACCTGTGGTAGAACAATAAAAATTACAATTGTTATAGGAAGACTATATAAATGACATAATTGCCCTACCTGTAGGAGCCACAGCATGCATTACAAAAGATTAACAAAGAATGTCCTATGGACACTTTTAAATAGATAAAGAAATAATACTTAATCTACTTAGCACAACTAAGTAGAATTAAGTTTATACCGTTATATTCAGCAAAGCATGGAATGGGAATAAGTAAATACTTAATTCACTGGAGTGTAATGATTATGATCCGTGATTCATGTTGTGAGGATTGTCGTGATAACAATTTATTTCTGTCTCTGTCTTACTTAATTTTTAATTTAATCAGCGCAGCTTTGTTGTTAGTAAAATTACTCAAAAGAAACTCTTTATAGGGATAAACCAAGTTTCACAAGAATTGGTTAAAGAATGCTACCTACATAGGAACAGACAGAAAAAACTGAGACCTACACTACTAAAGCATTATATCGCGCTTCGTGCACGCTACATCAATAACAAACAATCGCGAGAATCTAACAATAGTCAATACTATACTCCCAGTTGCAAGCAAAAATGACGGACCCAGTTCTAGACCAGATCCCGCCGCTGGTGGAGCTGAAGATCTTCCTGTGCCGGCTGTCGGTGGGCGACTACTCGGGGCTGCACAACAAGACCAACGGCATCAAGAACCCCGGCTGCACGCTCATCGAACTCGTGCCGCAGGTAAAGCCCGACCAGAGAAATAAGAAACCTCGCCAATTTCCCTTATAAAATTAGTTCTATTGAAATTCCGCAATATGGCGAGGATTTTTATTTCTCTGGTCGGGCTTTAGCGATCTCTTTAAAATTAACGTTAAAAACTATTTGTAAAAAATCCTTTGTACTTGAAACCTTTACACAATCCTTTGTACTTAAAACCTTTACAAGGCAGTGGCCACTATATTTCCACCTTAATTTTAACCTTATACCCTCAACATAAAGTCGAAAACGAACGTATTTTTAACCCCCGCGCCCTGACGAAAAAAAGGGGTTTTATAAGCAGTGTTGGAATTCGTACGATAATTTCATAGTAAATACTATGTGCGATCCTAATTAAGGGATCGTACGCGAAAGTACTATCTTTTTAAATTCCTTGTACCATAATTTTTGAAGAGCGCAATTGCAACACTGGTTATAAACTTTTCGTGTCTGTCTGACTGTCTGTCTGTCTGTGGCATCCTGGCATCGTAGCTCCTAAACGGAAGCGCCGATTTTGATCTAGTTTTTTTTTGTTTGCAAGGTGTCACAATCGAGAGTGTTCTTAGCTATGATCCAAGAAAATATCTTCAGCCATTTGAAGATTATCAGCTCTTTTCTAGTTGTTGAAAGGATCAAGTAACGGTTTTGTATCGGGGATTACATTTTTATCTTATTTAGGGTTATATAAAGTTGTTTTGCCTTATAAAGGGTTAATAAATTATATTTCACCTATAACAGATAAAGAACGGTTACCTGAAGCAAGTGCACAAGCGCTGCAAGACGATAGCGAAGGCCCAGCTGGAACACTTCCACATGGACGGCTCGGACGAGTCCCGCGACATGGCCAAGAGACTCATGGAGTCCTACACGAGTGATGCGGCGCTGGCCTTGGACAGCGGCGGCGCTAAGTGGTCAGTTGGAAAACTATACACCAGTGAACAAAACAAATATAAATAAGTTTTTTTTTATAAACCGATTTTCGGTTGAGCGTTTGGGGCGGGATAATGGATAAAGCGCCAAAAAACAAAAAAATGGTGAGGCGTCACGGGACGCCTGGCAGATGTGAAACATCGAAATTATTAAAGAACAGATTACGACAGGCAGAAATCGCGACCCCACCTCCCACACGCCTCACCCCGATAGAATATTATATAGAAGCAATCACATGTTTATTATAGTTTAATGCAAATAGATAGAAAGATTGCGAATAAGGGCAACTACAGCGAGGTATAATAAATAAAGTTAATGACTTCTATTACATCCTACAGAACCCCGTTTCCAAACTTGTCCAGATTTTTGAAAGATTGATTACCTACCTATATTATTCAGAGTTGTTATTTTTTAAAGGGTGGTGGCGCCACTTAGCTTCGAGAAGCCCTTTACAATAGTAGTATTATTTAAAGAATTTATTTTCACATGAACCTTGTATTATTTACAAATACAACTTTTTTACAGCGCTAAATGCGGCGAAAAGGCGAGTAAGAAGTGCTCGCGATGCAAGACCGAGTGGTACTGTGGAAGGTTAGTATCTACCTAGTATACTTTACAAAAAATACTTTACTACTGAAATTTATTGATTGAAAAAAATAACTTTCCATGTATATGTGGTACAGAAACAGAACGTGTAGAAAACTTTGATACCATACAAACTCTGTGGCACTGACTGAATGCTCCAATAGCACCAATACACTGTTCCAACACACACGGGACGACAACAAGCCGTTTGTAATTTAAAGGCAATTTAATTGGCTATGAATTATTATGCTAAGACACAAACTGCGGGCGCTCCGATTTTGTTTTTTTTTTCTCTGCCGTCCCGTCGTCGTCTCGGACACGCAGCTTTATAATGGTCAAGGTCATCTGGTCAATGCAGTGACCAGTGACCGCTTTTATGGTTACACTTGACATGCTGCCGTCTGTAATTTCGGAGTATTTTGTTTTGTTTAATAGAAAGAAATAGACCAGAAAAAATAAAAAACCTCGCCATGTTGTGGTATTTCAATCAAACTAACTAATTTTACTATGGAAATTGTTGATTTCAATAGAACTAACTAATTTTACTATGGCAATTGTTGCCATAAACACATCATCATAAACATAAAAGTATACATGTGGCGCCCCCAAAGAGCAGGTTTTATATTTTTTTGGACAGGTTTTTAAATTTATTACAATTAATCTATCTTTTATATATTTCCAGGGAGTGCCAGGTACAGCAGTGGCCGAAGCACAAGGATTTGTGCGACCAATTTGCTAACTTGGTAGTGAGCAATTAGTTATTTTTATTTGTAGGTATTTATTTTTGTGTCATATTATATTTAATTTTAGACTACTCTCAGGGTAGGCTCAAGCCCCTCTGTGGGGACTTACCTACTTGGGCTATGAACTGTCATCATAAATTACTAAAATGAGTGAATGTCATAGTAACTACTAGCGACCCGCCCCGGCTCCGCACGGGAAAATGGTTATTGTGGGTTATCCTTCAGTATATTATGCATGTATTATACATATAAACCTTCCTCTTGAATCACTCTATCTATTAAAAAAAACCGCATCAAAATCCGTTGCGTAGTTTTAAAGATTTAAGCGTACAAAGGGACATAGGGACGGAGAAAGCGACTTTATTTTATACTATGTAGTGATAGTGATAGTGATACCTACCCTTTTGAGAATCTGACGTTACGAGAAAAAGGCAATCATACTGGCTCACGGTCACGGAGCGGTATTGCTGTACTACTCGACCAAAGCAAATTAGGCGCATGACAGGAATGCGGTTTGTACAATATTCGCCCTTATTCCCAGCACTAATCCCCGGGACCGGCCGTGACGCCATTTTTGAAATACACCTAATTGTTTTGGTCGCGTAGTAAAGCCCGACCAAAGAAATAAGAAACCTCGCCATATTGCGGAATTTCAATGGAACTAATTTTATAAGGGAAATTGTTGCCATGCCATAGTCGTAAAAATATACACGTGGCGCCCCCAGAGGTTTCTTATTTCTTTGATCAGGCTTTACGTGGTATTATTTTTTATTGTTATTGTAATGTATGGTACAATGAAATAAAAGAGGTAAGTCAATTTTTTTGTGTTTTTTATTTATAACTTATCAGATAGACCTAACGATTAGCTGGACGACTTGAGATAGTCTTTGAGCACGTCCAGCGCAGGCGTCTCCTCGCCGAAGTCCTGCAAACAAACAACTAGTTAGTTTACGCATTTGATAAGCCGCTACATTATTTGAATAGCTCAATGCAATGCAGTTTGTCAGAATTCGCAAAATGACAGAAGTCGCAAAATGTCATACGCAAAATGGCAGAAAGATGACATGTATGTACGACATTTTACGAATATAGCAGTATCTGGTATTTTGACAATACAAATCGCTTATTCGGTAAAAGACAGATTAGGAGAACGCAAAACCAGTCGTTGCGGAAATATAGGAGAACAATATCAACAAAGTTTTGCGCTCACTCTTGGCGCATAAGGAAGTGCGTCCCTTTCGTCTTCCTTCCTTCTGTCTTAAACTTAAATTAATGGATGTTCTAGCAGTTATTTTAGTTATACTAATTCTTTTTTGGTTTATTTTTATTTGCAACATTTGAGGACAATGAATTCTGTCTGAATAGGCAATGTGTTTCAGTGTGTTTGTGCGAGTGCTAGGAAAGTTGCGTGTGCAGGGGCACGGCACCATAGGGGCACTCGTTAATGTGGCGCTAGTAGGCCGCTGCCACCATCGAGCTGACAGGGTTCGTGCGTAGCGCTATTCTACAGATACAGCTACTTTATCTGACGAGTGCTTGCGATCCTTACTTGTAGTTGTGTGCGTATAAACACGCGCTCTTGTGTGCATACTACTAAACTGAGCGCTACGCACACTAACACAATGGCTCTTCTGCACTCGTGAGATAAATCTTCTGCACCTTACTTAATTCTTGCAATTAGGTACTTTCATTCAGAGCAAGCTTCCATTAAAAATTCAGATGTTCACACGGTATATGGTCCTAATCCTAAACTTTATACAAAAATTAAGAAAAAAATAATGAGGGTTATAACTACATAGTTATTCAGTTATATTTAATCACAGTGAAATGCACCAAATCACCGCAGCAAAATGACGAGTCGTAATTATGCGAACGTTCTATAGTGAACCTGTTTATTTCATAATCACGTTAAAATGACCAAATCGCAACCTGGCCTAAACGCGAAATGTCAATTGACCCAAACGTCAAAAAAAAAACGTAAAATGACATATGCAAAATTTTACGCTTGCCATGCTATTATTATGCATAGCAATGTCCTTTTCTTTGTTACAGAAAAATATATTTTAAATGTTTGGTGCATTTCGTTTTCTATACTTGGAAGTTTTTTCCGCTGTGATAAGCAACTACCTGACTTTGGCTGAATTGCAAAATAGCAGAAGCCATTAAAAAAATCGGTTGTCTGTAAAGTCGGTTTATATAGTTGAACGTGACAACGATTGTGCCTCTTGGTCGCTCGTTCCGCGCTCTCGCTTGCACTTCAAGCCTTGAATGGAACGCCTCAGCCGCGCGGTAACGCCGCATTGCGTCATGTTTTTTCGTGCGTGCAGCCGGCTCCATCGAATTATAAGACGTTGTCACGTCAGAAAAAAAAGAAAGAGTAAGGAATTTGTTCGGCACGTGTATTTGTTTTACCTTGATGACGACGCAGCTGCATCCGACGATCTTCCTGGCCTTGCCGTCCTTGTCTATCTTGCACAGACCCGCCCACTCGCCCAGCTTCTTGTTATTATCCACCTGTAATAGTCACTATTGTGCTCAATACCGGCGTGGCCGCTAAAATCACTAAATTCATGGTCTAAGAAAACAAGGTCTAACAAGAAGACCACGTGACATGACACAGCTTAAGTCATCTGCTGTTCATCCTTGTCGAATAATACGCATTCGACAAGGATAAACAGCAGCAGAATAGGCAAAATGACGTAGAAATGACGTAGGCTCGTGTCAGTGGTCTAATGGTTAGACCTTGTTTTCTTAGACCATGACTAAATTTAAGTTGTCGGTCTCTGTCATTCATATGGGAACTGAAAAGGATGGCAGATGAATGAATTTAATTTTGAATGAACGATATTTAAAATAAGAGTACAGCTGTCAAACTCAGCTTAATTTAAGTGGGATGTTTTCGTATGCCAGCTAAACTAGTGCGAACTACGCATAAAATCGATGTTTGTTGACATCACTGAAATTTAAGTTGACAATAATCACCTGTCCTTTTCGTTCTTATAGGGACATATGGTTTTTAAATTTAAGTTAGAGCATAATATGTAGAATCAGGCCCATTGTTATAATAACGCTAACTGATATTATGTGCAAGAACTTGCAACTTGCACACTTATGATTTTATGATGCTCTTTCATGGTCAAATCAATCTCTTGTTCGTTTAAAGGCAGATTATTTTTACGGCAGATTAGCGCTAAGAGCAAAGTTGAACAGTCGTAGACTGTAAAAGTTGATATACTTACACATTATGGTTATGATATCAAATCTAATGAAAGGTACCTACTTAATTATGAAGGCTATTTAAAATCCAGTCTTCTTTAAAAACTTCATCACACTCACAGTAAATAATTCAAGAGAAAAGAAAGGAAAACCTTTTATGGATTAGTCTGTAAGTCTTGTCATCTGTGTATTTTTTTCTCTGATTTGTACTTGTTGGCAAATAAACATAATATTATCTATCTATAAAAGCTGGACTTTGTAGTTGATTTTTTTATTATTTTACTTGCACATTATTCTTCTTGAAGTTATTTCAACATGCCTAATTTTTGTGTGCGTTAAATGTAATGTACGGGTGCTAGGAAAGTTGATTCCACATTGTGTGGGTCACCATAGGGGCACTCGCGTCGATCTGCGCTCCTTAAAGCCTGCACTGCCAAAGGACAGGCAGGCTCGTGCGGAGCGAAGACATGGCATTATAAAGCCACCAAAGAAGCTGACCAAAGAAATAAGAAACCTGCTCTGGGGGCGCCACGTGTATATTTTTACGAAAATGGCAACAATTTCTCTTATAAAATTTGTTCCATTGAAATTACGCAATATGACGAGGTTTATTGTTTCTTTGGTCAGACTTTAAGCAGAACATTGAGGAATTACGTACAAGTACTAGAAAAGACACCTCGAATACAAGGCGGCAGCGGGAGGCGGGCGGAGTGCGCGGGGGGAAGAAAAACAAAACACAAACGACATACAAGTTGGGAGATCGCGACCTCCATATTACCACAGAATAAATAATAGTACTAGGTATAGAAGGCGTACTCTCTGATAGCAAACGAGCGAATTTAATTCTAGCTACCATGCCACTAACGTAAATTTCTTTGAACGCATCGACCGTGACCCTGGCTATAGTAGCCTACCGTTTGTCGCTGCGCTCGTATTAAAACAAAGTGCACCTAAGTCCGCGCCGCGAGTCCCTATTACCACAGAATAAATAATAGCGTCGTCACTCGCGCGCGCGCGTTTGCTACTAACTAGCCTCATTGTGAGGCCGCCCGGCGTAGGTATATTCAGGAGCTCTGGCGCGGAGTGCGCTGGGTCTGATATTACTATGATTTCGGTTCGCAGGTGCAAGTGTTTTTTTTTTAATAGTGTTATGGCCGTTACAGGCCGTTACTCCTCCATACTGGTACACCTCCTACATATTTTCGACCTCTACAGTTTTACTTTTAAAAGATTGCAAATTAGACCACGATGCCAGAAATTCATTTTCAAAAATAATCATCTAAATCTTACCTTGACAAGGGGGATCTGATGTTCGTTGCACAGAGCCTGGACAAGTTTCTTGTAAGCAGCCTCGTCGCAGTTCTCAGCCAGTACACACAGCACGGCTTGCCTCCTAGCAATTACAATGAAATATTGTAAAAAACTAAATCTGGACGAGCGAAAGAGCACCTATGGGTCAGTATAATCATTGAAATTATGATCATGTAGCACACTTGGGAGGCCACAAGCTAGATTCAGCAAGCAATGTGGTACTATGTGTGTGCGTTACTCTTGGCAACAGAGTGTACCACAGCATAACAAATACACAGCTGGTATTTCCACACAGTTTGTGACTAGAACAGCCATGCACTGTGTGAATATTTCGGGGACTCCATTGTCATGTTGTTTACACATTTAGTACAACATAGAAAAAGATTTTCATCATCTTTATGTATAGTAAGCAGCACATGCAGACATGCATAGCTTCTACTGCTAAGAAATAATGGCACTCTCAAAGTCAATATGTCCAGCCGCATGAGTTGCCTACTGTACATGTATGTATCAAGATTCTTTGTTGAATATTCTAATACAAGTTAAGAAAAATAGTTTAGAATATACTTTATGCACACCAGTAATAAATAAAAAAAATAAGTAAATGAAAGATTCTCTTAGCGAGCTATCACACTGGCGACAAAGAGAAAGTCGTGCAAAAACGAAAAGGGACGCAGTTATGCGTTAGAATGAGATACAAATACATCGCGCTCACTCTTGCGCATAACTGCGTCCCTTTTCGTTTTTTGCACGACTTTGTCTTTGTCGCCAGTGTGATAGCTCGCTTAGCAAGATTATGGAAGAACGAAAATAAACATTCCACAAATTATGACATCATGATTTATGGACCACATTTACGTTGCAGTTGTGAAACCATGACACTGTAGTTACGGTATTTTGGGAAGTGGTCCTTTTAAAAGACAATAAATTATGGTTTGGGAAGGTGACGTTTTAGGTTTTCAAATAGTAAAAAATAGTAATTAATTTAGGAAGTCGCCTTTTCAGTATATGGTCCTATGAACCGAAAGGTGGTAGATCAAAGTGTCTCACTTGTCTAGAGCCTTGGCAGCCTCATGGAGACCATGGACCAGTCCGCCGTGGATGAGAGCCGTCTTCAGGACCTCCTGAAGGGCTGTGTTCACATCCATCGCGCCGCCGCTCAGCACGGGGTTGGCAGGTACCTCACTGACAAAATGACATCGCATTTAATGAAATACTTCACGTAATTAACAAATAAAATATATATTGGTATGTTTTATTGAGTAAAATTTGTCTTGGTCCAAAAAACCTTTTTGTTTATTTCGGCCAGTTTTTAGCTGTATTCTATGCATTTCATTTTACTGCAAATCAAATAATTAATTTACTCCAACTGCATTATCCTGCCCTGCATAGAAGTAAACTTTATGAACTATGTTATGTATTACATTTTAACCTGTTACAATTTATAAATTAGTACTGCAACCAGACCCTTAGTAGTCTTATTGAACTAAAAATAGCAGATTTTACAATCTGGATGGAATAAACGTAAAATCAACACACAAGGTATGAGTTGTAAAATTTAGTGTTTACAATAACCTGAAGGTAGGTAGGTAGGGAACCTATTCAAATATAAAATAGAGCACAATATAGAGCTGGAAAATAGGAAAACCGTTGTCTTATAACCTAAAAAGCTAGATTTGTTTATAGGTTATGTTGATAACATGTTATATTGAGAAAACAGTAGAATTATCCCTAAATATGACTAGATAACTACTTTAAGTACATTAAAAACAGGTAAAACTACTTGAAACAGTCAAATAACATCGCTTTCTAACAAAAACACAGGTACTTACACTTCGACTTCGGCCATGGTTTAATTCTTTTAGGCAACCTGAAATACGAATGAAACTGAATTGAGTAACGCACAGACATCTTAAAATTATATTCACTATCACCATTTCACATAAGATTACGAATATAATAAAGGATTTAGAAAAAAAATTCAACACAAGTCATTTGACACTTTACCTTGCGCACCGGAAAAAGACTAGGGTTGAAAAAGATTGCAGGTTAGTTGTCGATATTTCTATTTTTTTTAAACTGCAAAAAAGAACAATTCTCGAAGTTGCAAACAAGATACATAGTTAAAAATTATACAAAGTAACCAGAATTATACGTAAATAAAACATAACCTTTAAAAAACATTTAGAGAAACTATAAAAGTTTAACACTAAAAAAATGAATACATATCGATAAAACTTTTTTTGTCCAACGGGGTAGCACTATTGTCATATTTTTTTTAATTATTTATGCAAAAGGATTTAAAATTAAACAGCCTATCTTTGAGTATTAAACAAAACAAAACACTTCATAAAGGATACAAACAATAGATAATGGGCTCAATAAAATTCTTCCGTGGCCGCTAAAATATATCTCTAAATTCAAGTTGTTGGTCTCTTTCATTCATATTATGGAAATTGAAAAGGATGAGGAGATGAATGAATTTAATTTTGAATGAATGTTATTTAAATAAGCAGCGCAGCGCAGTGTCAAATTCAGCTGAATTTAGTCGGGATGTTTATTCAGATATTTTAGCGGCTACGCAGAATTGAACCCATTATTGATAATGATCATCTTTACAATATTACCGTAAAATTGATGTTTTATTTATTAGGTTAAAGTACAATAGTAAAAGAACTCATTATTAATATAATGAGATATCTCGGCCAGTGACAAAAAGTCACTTCTACAGGTCAGTTTAAAACAAAAGATAGCCAACGTCAATGTCACAGATTTTGTATTAGTTTATTTTTGTAAAATTGCTTTAAAAATATTATTTGTTTAATTAAATCGTAGTGTTTTAATAGTTAATTGTACAAATTGTGTATTTTAGTTGATAAAGAAGTATTTTTCATTATTTAATATGTATAATAAACTAAGTTTATACGTTTCATCACTAATTCAATGATGAATCGGAGTCCTGATATTCTATTTACTACAGAATATATTAAAAATGTACTATATTTCGCAACTACAAGACCAGGGAAAGTCTTAAATAGCACTCCAGATGTACATTATTTTTGTGTAGACAGCGAACTTGTTTACGAAAATTATTACTGTGACTTTGGACCACTAAATCTTGGATGTGTTTATAAATACTGTAAAATACTGGGTGAAAAACTCAAACAGCATTTGAATAAGCAAGCTATTGTTCACTATACATCGTCAGATCCAAAGAAAAAAGCAAACGCTGCCTTTCTTTTAGGATGTTACGGAGTACTGTATTTGAGCTTGACACCTCGAGACGCACTGAAACCTCTTATGAAAAGTGGGCAGACCTATCGGTAGGTCAGAATATCATACTGATAGCTATTTATCATGAGTACTACCAAAGAAATAAAAAACCTGCTCTGGGGGCGCCACGTGTATATTTTTACGACTATGGCAACAATTTCCCTTATAAAATTAGTTCCATTGGAATTCCGCAATATGGCGAGGTTTTTTATTTCTCTGGTTGGGCTTTATCTACCTAAAACCTGACCAAAAAAATGCTCTGGGTGCGCCACGTGTATGTTTATGGCAACAATTTACATAATAAAATTAGTTCCATTGAAAATCCGCAATATGGCGAATTTTTTTTCTGGTCGGGCTTTACATGCATTAAAATTTCTACTACAAATTATGGGTAGGTTACCTACCCACATTACTACGTACATTATCATCATCACATTTCTTCACTATGTAGGTACCTACCAGCCATTTACGCATTCTATCTGCTGAATTGAAAGAAGACTTTCTGTGAATAGTATGACTTATTTTATCATTTCCATATGTAACTTTGATTACCTACTTTACGAGGACATTTTATCTAGTTTTGTGGCCCTTCAAATACAGAACACTGAATTAGGTTAAAGCCTGACCGAAGAAATAATGGAACTAATTTTATAATGGAAATTGTTGCCATAAACGAAAATATACACGTGGCGCCCTCAGGGCAGATTTTTATTTCTTCAGTCAGGCTTTACATAAAACTATTATTTGATTTTAAACATTTTTAGACCATTCCAAGACGCAACACAAGGTGACCCAATATACACGATATCATTAATTGACTGTTTGTGTGCAATCAAAAAAGCTCGTCAATTAGCACTTTTCAACTTTCAAGATTTTAATTACGAAGAATATGAAAGACTGGATAAAATACAAGGCGGTGACCTCAATTGGATTGTACCCGGTATTTGACAGCATTTCGATATTTTCTGGACAAGCGTTTAATTTCTAAGTTATGAATCCATACTAATATAATCTAAAGCCCGACCAAAGAAATAAAAAACCTCGCCATATTGTGGAATTTCAATGGAACTAATTTTGTTAGATAAATTGTTTCCATATTCGCAAAAATACACACATGGCGCCCCCAGAGCAGGTTTCTTTGGTCAGGCTTTAAATGTGAAAGTGTGTTCGATTTTGTTGTTCTTCTTTTAAACCTATACTAACATTTCTACGAGAAAAGTAAAAAAAAAAAACAATGTGAACTGTGATAACTCAACTGGTGATATAGATGGGGACATCTAAAAATGAATATATGGGGACAACTTACAAATGGTCATTTGACCCCTGACTAGGCAGAGCCTGTACTATGGGTGTCAGACATACACAGTACATTAATACATAAATATACAACAACCAGACACAAGCCTACCACAAGTGCTCATCACAACACGAATGTTTGCCCTGGGCGGGAAGCAAACCCGCGACCCTGTACTTTGTAGGCAGACGTACCAACCAACTGAGCTACGGGGTCGTCATAGATAAAACTTAGTTCAATCAAAGGCATTGGTTTTCAGGAAAATTCCTGGCATTCATTGGACCAGTTGACTACAGCATTTCATTATTCCATCCACCAGAGATGTACATAGATTACTTCAAAGAGAATAATGTTAGAATAGTGATTAGATTAAATAAGAGGATGTATGATGGAGACGTGTAAGTAACAATAAATTTGGTTTAGCTACTTATTCTTTCTTATTTAGAGTACCGATTTCTACTCAATTAAGAGCAAGTTCGATTGAAAATAAGAATATTAAAAGAAGCCGTGACTTTATTTCGCAACATAGGTAGGACTTTTTATAACGCGGGTCTTATACCAGTTAGAGATTAATCTTTTGCAGTTTCAATAATGCTGGCATAGTCCATTATGATTTATTCTTCCCTGATGGGTCGTGCCCACCCCGACACATATTGATGAAGTTTTTACAAATCGCTGAAGAGGCAGATGGAGCTATTGCTGTACATTGCAAGGTTACGAATTAATATAAATGTTGTTACTACTTAAAAAGTGCATACCTATATGTAGACCTTTCTTATGAAGTATATAATTACTTTATCATGTAAGAATAAAATCCTTAACTATCACAAAATTACTTTTAACAGAGTATTTTCTAGCATCCTATTATACGATTATAATGGGCGGTCAGTCATGTTATCATAATTAGTTTTGGAGAGTAAAACTTGTATTTCACTCTGCACTGATACTAATCTACCAAAAATATTATGCACTGTCGGTTTTGAAGGTAGTTAGCAGTAGAAAGTAGTAGAAGGAAAGTAAACAACCATTCTTTACTTGTTTTGTAATTTGAGGGTAGATAGATGTCGAAGTTTTTCAAACGCGGTTAGAGTAACTGTAACTGTAATGTGGCCGGACGGAGAGACCCATTAGTTGGCTAATTCAGTTCAGTGTTTTTATTCTTTGGTTTTTATGCCAGTTTCCCCTCTCCTACACCCCTTTTAGGAATTGATTAGGTTCCCGATAAAAACCCTGGTTGGTTAAATTAAAGTGTCGACAGTTATGGTATTTCTTATGGTATTTCTGTATCATTCTATTAGTATGTATTTTTATAAAACGGCTTATACTTACATCTACAATAGGAAGCCATCCATCCAAATATATATTTGTTATGACACGACATATCTAACAGAGCATTTGTTTAGGCAGGTTTAGGCCGCACAGGTTCGCTGATCGGTTGTTACCTGATAAAACATTACCGAATGACAGCACATGAAGCCATCGGTTGGATGAGAATTTGCAGACCTGGTTCTGTAATAGGACATCAGCAGGTAATAACTTAAGAAAATTGTAAGTAATTGGAAGTTTAATTTTACCTATATCGTTAATATATACCTATATAATATAATTAATTTAACGTTTTTTAAAGGGGTGGTTGGAACATTTGGAAAACTGGCTGTTGAAACAAGGGAATCTTTATAGGTAAACAGGTGAAGATTTTCTTAGTAACACATTTACCTCTCCCATTGCTTAAGTATTTACATCAATATAACAGTTTGTTATATTATCATTATTCTGTTAACTAAAAGACTCCACTTCTATAGAAATACCTAAAGTTCTCAACACAACAGACCGATCGATCCTGCGCTGTTGCCCGTATTCAGATGATTGTTAGTCCACCTTTCCATAACAAAAGTCCATGGTACTCTCTACTTTACTGTGTATTTATTGTTAAAACTTGTCTTAACATTAGCAAAGTTTGTGACAGGAAACGCATGTTTCAAGACCCGGATAAGTTACCTTTTCATGAATTTGGAGTTTACTCTATATCAGAAAAGATGAAGCGACGGACGATTATATTGAACAAGCCGTCATCGCCAGTGCCAACGGACTGGCAAACACGAACCAATCCTTCGTCGTCTCCCGTGAGATCACAAGCCTCGAAGGTCAGGCAAGGTATCTAACTTATTAATATTTAATAACATAGCTTTTTGTAAGTTTAAAAATAAATCATTTCCTTCCCTTTATTTAAAATGAATAGTTGCTAAAGCAAACAGTGTTATCTATGATGTAGTTCTCTTTCTAACATAATTTGGTTTAATCTACATTTATTTTGGTTCAATCTACTTTTGACATGAATTTAGAATAATTTATTTCCCGATTTAAAGTAACACTGTTTGTGTTGCAAAGTATTACTTTTTCAGATCAAACACAAAGCACCGCCAACTAACCTCCGATGTAAATTTCATGCAGAACAGTGTTATTTTAAATCGCGTAAAATGTAGTTATGTGGAACCGTTTCTCATTATACTTTTCATCGCTTAGACGACGACGCTGATTCAAATGAAGTATTCATCACATCACATGACTTGACAACACCATCGAAGAATAACACGATGAAGATAAAAGGGATGGTTTTAAGAACTCACACGTTTATTGCCGATGACCTAGCAGACAACCGCTCACGAGAGCCGCCCTTGACTTTTTGGCAAAAGTATTTCACTTCGTCTGGTTGTTCAAGAACATGTGACGACTGTTTATGGAAGTTGGCGGTGCATTGTGCAAAGATCACTCCTCGTAAATGTGATACGTGCTGTTGTTGTCTATGTTTCGATTGGGTCAGTAAATTTCCAAACTTGTTTGAGAATTATTTGTCAATACAACAAGAAAATACAGTAGAACTCGTTTCTTATTCTTTAACCTTCTTTTTTTGTTGGTACAGCTGGTAGTAAGACGAAAGAGACAGAACAACATGACTGGAACCTGAGATATAACTACCCGAAGTCAACTAGAGGGTAAATTGAATTTATTAGAAAGAAATAGTAAAAATCTTATCTAATTTATTTTTTTATCAAAATTAATCTATTATATCCAGTAGAGTGACTATGTCACAGTGATTTAATTTATTGCACTATGATTTTCGTTGACTACGTCATGATAGAATAATAGGATTCTAACTACTTTATTGACTGGGGGCAGGTCTCAGCACGAGTCATCATCGCAAGTGACACAGCGCAGCAGTGGCGCAGGAGAGCCCCGAACGGGACTAACGCGTTCCACTAATTCAGGGCGCTCTGGAACACGGATAAAGTGTAACCCTCAAGTAAGAACACATAATCATAAATGGAACATTAGAAAAGCAATGCATGAAGTTCTTTCTAAACAAAACAGCGGCGTAGAACCAGTTATAAAAAAATACAATTTCATCACCCGACACCCATTGTCATATGTGTATTAATTATAATAGAATAATTTGTATTGTATTGTACAGTGGGCTTGAGAGCGCCTTTACTCCGTGGGAAGGAAATTTGAATTGTGAATTGAAGGTGAATTTCGTAATTTGAGTGTCCAACTGTTGGCACTGGCTTCTGTAGGCATAATTTATTATTTCTAGTAACAGTGATATTACTTGCCTTACATTCTGTGTTTTCAGCAACCAGCTGAATCAACCCCTATACCCACGTTCCGTACTACCCAAGGTTCTGTCATAAGGACGTTAACAGATGCTAAGGTAAACTTACTATCGCTCGTTCTCATTATGTAAAGGCCGACCAGAACAATAAGAAACCTGACCATATTGTGGAATTTTAATGGAACTAATTTTATAATAGAAATGGTTGCCATAAACAAAAATATACATGTGGCGCCCCCAGAGCAGGTTGTTTGTTTTTCTGGTCAGGTCAGGCTTTAGATGAATTTTGATTTACTTATATGTAATTTTCTGTTTAATACTTCATATATATTTGCAGGATTTCCTATTGAAAAGCAGTATGTACAATCAGCAAAGAGAACGAGAAAGGTCTCTCAACTCTTCAGTTTTGGTGACACCATTTCGAGCAGCTGGAAATCCGAACGAGCCACCACCGACCACTCGGATTTCAAACTATAATACGTCATACAACCAAAGTATGGAACTATTGGAGTACCTATATTAATTGCCCCCTACTTCTTACCCTATTCTATATTTAGTTCATACGTTGGATGGTATAATGGCCTGATTATACCATAGCAAACATAAGACAAAAATTGCAAGCAATCATTATCATCATAATTTCAGCCGAAAGACATCCACTGCTGGACAAGGCCTCCCCCTAAGATCGATCTCCACGATGACGATCAGTCTTGCTCTGCCCGCATCTAGAGCATATAAGAATGAACTGAATTTCCTATATAATATTATGCAGTTAATAGAGAACATGTACAACTTCTAATCGATCGTAACACTATTTTATTTTTGAATCCAGGGTTACAGAGGAAGTTCGTCTATTCCGTCGGCGTTTATTTTTTTGGGGCAATAAAACATTTATTTTTTAATGCTCACCAGATAGAGGTGCTGGCTTAGGACCGGCGCAGCGGCGGCGGTTGCCACTTGGTCGCAGCCCGAGTCCCAGTCCAACTTCGTCCCCAACGCGTGCCACTAACACTACACCTATTGATAGGTTCTTCCCTAAAGATAGAATAACGTTACGGGAGGCCTTATCTAATCTGAAAGGTAAGAACGAATTGTGTTATTTTTTGCTAAATACCTATTACTTTTTCAGGTTAAGAGTAAGACGCCTGAAAAGAAGTGTTAATTTAAATCACTTGTAGTTATTAGGAACAGTTTCTTATTATTAATTAATTTGTCTTCTTGGATTAATATCATCATCATCATTCATTATTTTCACATAAGTACTTTATCCCCACATACTTGCTAAAATACTTGGGACCAATACTTACTGCATGAACCCATCCTCCTTTAGTTACGTTCCGTTTCGCGGGTTTTCAAATTTCGAATCTCGCTGAACTGTCAGTCGAGTCTTTTCTGTCATTATCAAATGTCAAATCTCAAACATAACCTATTCGTGTGTGATGATTTGAAAATATAGTTTTCGTACGTTTTTAAGCATGGTTATCATGCTATAATTAAGTGCTTCTGACTACGGCATTGAGCTAACGCCACCTGAGATGGGTGCTTTAGTGTCAAGGGCTATGCGGCCCATTAAAACGTTTAATATCGAGAACCGGGCTCATCGAGTTATATCAAGAGAAAAACCCACTCCAGCCCCTATGTATCCATCTAACATCGAAGATATGAAGCGTGCTTTGGAACGAGATCCCGATTTGAACGAGAAAATCAGCAAAAAGGACGACGAATTGGACAAAAGATTGCGTGACATTTATGTAACCTCGGCTGGGCGGCCCGAAGACGACATCACCAAGGAAAAACAAAAGGCCAACCCAAACAGACCATTGCCTCATGAGCGGACCCAAGTGAAAGAATATGAATACGGTTTTAAAGAACCAACAAAAATACCTTATGGCCGAACAACAATCAGACAAGTTCTTAACTTCATATCGGCTCACCAATCAAACCCTCAAGAAGTCACTGTAGAAAAAATAGCATTAGAATACAAATTAAAAGAGGAAGATGTACAAAACATACTCAAATACTTTAAAACTTATGAAGTTTATGTGCCGGAGACAAAGAAAACCCCAGCAGTGTTTGCTGGGCCTGCTACTTTAAGAAAGCAGTTAGAGAAATCTGATATTAATTTTATTGATAAAACTGGTAATTCTATAAACAAAGATAGTCTAGAAAAAGCTCAAGAAAAAATTGACTCACAGAAGTTTGAATTTCAAAACAAATAGCTTGTTAACATGCTAGTACAATTTTATAGAATTTGTTAATGCACAAAACACCATGATGAATGCAAGTTTTTACTACTCATAACTAGCAAACGGCCTGCGGGCAAAAACAATCTAATAATATTTTAATGTCAGTATTTTTCTGTAAGAGTTAAATTGTTGATATCTCCAAAATGTTTCTTGCAAATTGTAATTTAATTGCGAGCAAGTAAACACTATTAGATATTCTGCCAGCCATCACAACCTCAACCAAGAGATGCATGCATGTCATTTTTGTTGTTTAAAAATCTAGATCTTGAGTGTTGCTTGGGCCTTAGTTGATCATACTGGCTTGCCTACTATTGCCGTGGTATTAAAAGAAATATGTATGGGCTAGTTTTATTAAGTAACATAACTCTTCCAAAAGAACAGATTGTATTCTCCTGAGAGTTGAAAATCACCTTTTTTTAAAACATACTTATTTTCTTACCTTAAGTATGTAAAAGTAAAGTTTGATTTAGAGATTAACTTGATTTCTGAGAAAAGTTGCAATTTCGTAGTGTTATTCAACCCCTTATTTTTTTTATACATACCAATTCGCTGTGTAGGTATGTCAACATTTTCATTACCCTCGATAAATATGGTACCAATAATTTGATTGTTAAAATAGTTGATTGCAGCAGCTATTTTATTTAAACTATTTTTGGGTTGTAACTATTTCTGTTTATCAAATCATTATTTATTTTGAACAAAACTCATTGTATTGTGATCTATTGTAGATAGATAGTTTTAGAAAGTAGAAGGGAGACGAAATAAAAAATAAAATATGTTATGTTTCATTAACAAATGTTTAATTTTTGTACAAAAAATACCTGATAGAACATTCCCTGTTAAGTTATTAATAATTTCATACAAAAATAAAATCACAAGCTTTTATTTGAAATAAGATTTTACAAATAATTTTTCAATGTCAAAGCTAAAGCGGGCACTACACTCGACAAAACTAGACGAGACATGGCCAATACGAGGGACGCAGTTATGCGCAAGAGTGAGCGCGGTGTATTTGCATCTCATTCTAACGCATAACCTCGTCTCTTTCGGCTCTCGGGTTTTGTGGAGAGTGTAGTGCGGCTTTAATGATCAGAGGCTAATAATCTTTGCTCAAATCAAGGCTGGTTTCGTCTCACATTAATGAACGAGAATAAACTTAATAATTTAAAGATATTGGTTAAGGCTGGCAATTTCGCGCAATGTGTGCGCTGCTGTGAAGAACCCGCAGAAAAAGCTCTACAGGACCGCATCTTTTTTTCTCTCTATAAAAAAAATCTTTTCAATATTAACAACATATTTCTTGTGTCGTACTGGAGCGTCTAATAACCATGCTTTCCTATCATTTGTAAAAACGAAATAGCAGTCAACCAATTGTTTTTCGACCTTAAGTTTCATTTGCGGAAATCGCAAACATAGCTTTCGATGACATTGAGCTTTAATAAGGCCCCATAAATAAGATGATTTATATTTTTAAAGACGACAGCCCTATAGGTGTTAGTAGAGTGGCGTGATACGCGAGACAAAGAGATGCAGCAACTTCGTCTTTTCAGCTAGCGCCGTCGCGCCGTGCGATCTGAATTGCACTTTATTGCAACGGAGCTAGGTTTTCTATTTAGTTGAATTATGTCGCCAATTGAAGCTTCTGTAGGGACTACTATTTGGTATTCTGTGATACTACATATATACTCTAGCATTTATATTCCGGGCATTGTTGTGTTTATATTGAGCGCCTGTATTCAGTGTACGGGCCGCGGGCCGGAGGGTCAATCGGCGCGGCGTCAGTGGGGGCGTCGTCTCTGGGGGCCTGCCGCGACGCCCCCCCCGGGAAGCGTGCCCCCAGTGTGCGCTCCGACGAACGCCCGCTTGCCACGCAGGGTGACATACTCAATAGTATCAAGGTGACACATTTTTAATTAGGCTTGAGTTTATTCACTTCACTTAGCGTGTGGGTTTCGAGGTTAACCTACCTCACAAACCCTGGTGTCAGAATCATTGAGCCGCCTATGGGCCTGGCCACAGGTTCGCGCGACGCGCGGCGCGAACTGCGGTGCGATGGTAGGCCACAGTTCGCCGCATATTCGCTCTACAGACTGTTCACCGTAAGTTGCCCCCCGACTGCCTTATTACCACTATAGCAAGCAGGAGTCATCCATAGTGGACGGCCTGTAGACGCGATGCAGCATACACCCACAGCCGCCGTGCGCTCCTCCCACCCCCTTTACGCTCTTCGCTAGTCGCGGTCGCCGCCGTGCGAATCTCTGGCCAGGAGGTTAGGCTTCTGACAAGAATCATGTAACGACTACACCCGTAGATAGTAACCGGGACCAACGGCTCTATGTGCCTTCCGAAGCACGCTTGGCATAGGACCGTGATGATGGGTGCGCAACAGAGGACAGGCCTATACGAGTACCCAGCCGTATGGGTTGATATGGGCTTCTATTCTAAAATTGCCCAAGTTAGTACCTACTACTCCAGGCAAGGCCGGACACGCCATACCTACAATAAACGTGTTTTCATCACCGCAGCCATTTTGAATTCTGCAAGATAGCACCAACCAGCCCCCGTAACATGCAGTGCTATGACAAAAGTTTGTCACACATTTAACTGTCAAAATGTTGCGAGAAACCGACCATATTGAAATATTCTCCAATAGAATAAGTGAATACGAACGACAAGATCATGACTGTCACGCGTGGACCGGTCATGTTAGAGGGGCTGATCGAAAAGTATGCGTGTGAATGAGGCAGCCGTGGACAAGTAATCAATCACCTAGCACGACACGGGTAATGTGGGCAGGGTCCCCCTCCCTCCTTCCCGGGTGTGACGCGAGAAAGGGGGGGGGAAGAACCGCATTTCAATGCGATAGAACGATGATGATATTATATATGAGTAGGTATTTGGCAAGTAGTAAGTAGATTTCAACCTTCTTGATTCTAATTCTGTTTAAATGTTTCGACTTCAGTTCCAAAGAAGATATCGTGACAGTCTTAACGCGGAGAAGAAGCCTCTACTCAATGAAAAAAGCAGGTACCTAAGTCACATCTCTCGTTTTTTTGGGCTAGAGTTATATAAGAAGTATTTTGCTCATGGTTCCCATAGATAGATAAAATCTTCCCATGTCATTTTTTGAGTATTTTTGAGAATACCATGAGCGCCTACCGTTTAAAACGGTTTTTAAACAGTAACCTAACCATCGTTTAGTAAAGCCCCGGTGACACATAGAAAATAGTCTTTACTCAGTCCAAATCGCAGCGAATAGCCTGTCACACTCAGCGAGTTCTAATTCGAAGCGACTAATCCACAGAATACTCGTACCGACTCCTAAGCTGTGTAGGTACTTACTAATCGCTATGTGTTAAAAAGGCTTTAGACGCTATGCGCAGAAAAATAACTTTTATTCTTTTTGATATTGTTTCAGAAATATGGGTGTACCGAATTTGTATGCGTCCAAAATGTAAGAAAATTAACTAAGCTAACTCTATCTAGTCTAATGAAAATTAACGATATTTGTTTTATATTTTCATGTTTTCTATTAGAACTGCACCGTATTGATAGGACAAGAATGTTTATAACAACCTTTTTCAGTGAGAAATCTCCTCATTCACATGAAAAAATAATTCGTGGGAACGGACGGAAAGCTAGTATATTTAACATATTGAAAAGTTCAAATCGCGCATGGTAATAAAACAAGGTGTAACAAGAAGACCACGTGACTGACACCTACGTCATTTTGCCTATTCATCCTTGTCGAATGCATGTAATAGACAAGGATGAACAGCACAAAATGACGTGGGCTTGTGTCAGTCACGTGGTCTTCTTGTTAGACCTAGTTTTCTTGGACCATCAAATCGCGGTAAACTCCTAGTCCTCTCTGAACACTAGGTACACGTTTCGTATCAGCAAAATGTAAGGCTTAATAGAGCCATGTAAAGCCCGACCAAAGAAATAAGAAACCTCGCCATATTGCGGAATTTCAATGGAACTAATTTTATAAGGGAAATTGTTGCCATAGTCGTAAAAATATACACCTGGCTCCCCCTGAGCAGGTTTCTTATTTCTTTGGTCAGGCTTTAGCTCTCGTATTAAGCCTGCTGTAAGGGCTAGAAGTTTGTCGCGGTCTGTATGATAATGGGCTGTTGGCAGGTCGGTTGCGCGGGAGTTGAAGCCTATAGTTCGTGCGGACAACCAGCCAGACATGCGGGCGCCGAGCGGCTGGAGGACCGCCAGCCCCACCAGATACACGTGAGCACTTACCATATTCAACCACCAAGAGGCTCGAGCCTACCCTGATCTTCTTCTTTGTCGTTACACTCTTGGCAGAGTGGTCGTGGTTGTCATAGCAGGGGTGCGTGCTTAGCTTAACAATTCGTCGCCATTCCTCTCGTAGCGAAGCTTTCCTCGCACATTCGTGAAGTGGACCATTCAGCGCAGACTTCCCTGCCTGCCTACCCTGATACCAGGGTGAATAGGCCTTAGTCGACCACGCTGGCCCAGTGCGGGTTGGTCACGAACACACAACCTTTGAATTTCTTCGCAGGTGTGTGCAGGTTTCCTCACGATGTTTTCCTTCACCGTAAGAGCGTCGAATAAACGTACATATGAATTCGAAAATCGAAAACACATTGGTACGTGCCGAGGTTTGAACCCGCGAACTTCGGAATGGAAGTCAACGCCAGCCACTTGGCCACCGACGCTCTCCATATTCAATTAGCAGGGGTATTTGGGTATTTCACTTACTTATTTGCTTGAAACAATATAGTCCGGGGTTTAACAATTACTAGTAGTAGTAGTGGACCTACTAGTGGAACCTAGCGGTTGATCAAACCGTCCGAAAAGGTTAGTTCCAATTTTGGCCACATCACTTAGTGGCACTTAAGAGGGAGACCCACAGAAGACTAGGGAAGTTTAGATGTGAATCAGACAGCGCCCACTTTCTAGAGACAAGCTAGCTGTATCTTCATGTAAACTCACAATTTTTTATTTATTTAACATGTTAAGTATTTTATGTAGGTAAATACTATTTGTAAGTAATTTATAATAATAGGCCTGTGTCCTTAAAAAATGTAATTAGTCCGTCTTTTAGATTTTTCAAAAATAAGAGACACGTATTTTTTTATTTGTAAATCGGACCAAAAATTACAAAGATATAGCCCATTAAAGTAACGTGTGACGGCACACCGTGCTACGTTTGGTAGCACTAAGTGACGTCACACGTAACTTTAATGGGCTATATCTTTGTTATTTTTTGTTTAATCGAAAAAAGAAAAAATACGTGTCCAATATTTTTTTATAATCTAAAATACGGACTAAATAGAATGTAATTATTTTGACCCTTGACACAGGCCTATTATACATTTCAATTTATTATGCCGCCAACCCGCCATACGCTATCTGTTTTGACGTTTTCTTAAACGAAGGTTGCCTGGTAGAGATTGCTACCTTAGCAATAAGGCCGCCTGTTGACTCAAATTTGTCTAAGTAGGTACCCATTGTAATATTTATGTGTTTTCTTTTGGTGTCAATAAAGAATATTTGTATTGTATTGTATTGTAAACTGATTCCTGCACGATATCTGAGTGAGAGCCGGTATAATATTGGGATTCCAACCCAGGACTTACGTAATGTGAGGCAAGAGTCTTACACCACTCGTTTACTGAGGTTGTGGTTACATGATTTTGACACCGCATTGTGTTTCCAGGTCGCTGTGTGCGTCTCAGTGGGGCAAGTCACCGTCCTACATGGGGGAAGGGAGAAAGTCCAGGTACATACAGCCTGACCAATAGAGTAGAAATTAAAAAGTGGCAACACTAATAAGACGACACTACAGTGTTGCTACTTTTTAATTTCTACACTTATTGATCAGACTGTACTTGTTTATTTAAAACTTTGACTCGAATTTGTGATAGCATAGTGCCAGAAAAATAAAAATAAGCCTACTAATTTTATCGTAGCGGTTTTTACAAGAAACTCAAAATAGACATGTGACCAGAAGATTTTTTATTAGGGTTCCTTTAGTTCCGTACTTCAAAAACGAAAAACGGAACCCTTATATAATATCACTCGGGTGTCTGTCCGTCCGTCCTTCAGCGCCAATTTCCTCCGAAATTACTGGACCGATCGAGTTGAAATTTGGTGCACGTATATGTAAATCCGTAGCCTAAAGACGGACGTGTGACATTAAATAATTAATTTGTAACATGGAGGCCATTTGGGTAATATGATAAATTAGACTTTAAAAAAAGAAAGTTTGCAAACTATACTGTGTGCCATATCAAATGAAAGGGCTTGTTGTAAGAACCGGATTTGCATACATGCACCAAATTTGAACTCAATCAGTTCCAGTTACGGACCTTCTCCACTTGACCGGTTTTTTTCTGGTCAATCTACCTAATTTAGGGAATGAGCACTACTTAGTACTAGAACATTGCACTTCACACTTCACTTATCGCGTGGGTTTCGAGGTTAACCTACCTCACAAACCCTGGTGTTAGAATCATTGTGCATGGCTTCTGACATGGCTCATGTAACGACTACATCCGTATATGCACCCGTTGCACTAATATTTATGTATTGTTATTTCAGTGCAACAAAAGACAAGCCCGCAGCCAGTTCGCGATGCCACAGCCCCTCACCCCCCCGCCCGATGTCGCCCAAAGGACGCACACGCACCTCCTTCTTCTAACAAGCTCCATAACCCATAGGTTGAAGACTATCATTGATATTTAGTCTATGATTGCTTTAAAATAAATAGATTTCTTTTATATAGTTAAAAAAATGGAAATAATACAGAAAATTGTGAAATTGTCCAGTGGAGTCAGTGAGGTCAGTAGAGTGAAATGTAATAAACAAGGTTGTTGATTTACGTTTGTTTGTTTATTTTTACCTGACTGCGGAACGAAACGGGTAGTCGGGTTTTCGGTTTTTTAAATTGAGGAAGTAAGTTTTCGCTTTAGCACTAATTCACTATTTTAATTTCCTTCGGAGCAAAATGAGCAAAACGCAAAATGAACACCACACACGGGGAAAACGGTTGGTAATCGTAGCTTTAGGCTCTTTTGCACATTTTGCGTGTTGTGCTCATTTTGCGTTTTGCACATTTTGCTCCAAAAGGAAAACGTCCACATGCTACGGAGGAAAACTGCCCCTCCTACTTTATTAACGAGGATAAAATGATTAATAGATACTAAAGATTTTAGTTTTATAACAAGATATATTTCCAAGAATAAAAATGATCAATGATAATATAAAATTGATTGATCATGCTAACAAAGTAAAATATAACACGCGTTATATATATATATATAATAACAACCGTTTTTTAGATTATGCACCTTTTTCACTAATACTTAATTTATTGCTTATATTATTATTTTATTAGTATTAGAATAGTTAGTATATTCTTATAACATAAATATGAATTCGTACTATAAAAGACGTCATCTTTTGGAAGTTATTTTGATATTTTTCATTTGTGACGTTATTGTAAATCCCAACCAGGAAAACAAAAAGCTTCGCCGTCTAAGAAAACAAGGTCTTCCATTCAGACTGACACAAGCCTACGTCATCTTGCGCTGTTCATCCTTGTCGAATGCGTGCAATAGACAAGGATCGTTAGCAGTTTATATTATATGTCTCCACCGAGGGGCTCGAGCCTACCCTGATATCAGGGTGATTAGGCCTTAGTTGACCACGCTGGCCCAGTGCGGGTTGGTCACGAACACACAACCTTTGAATTTTTTCGCAGGTGTGTGCAGGTTTCCTCACGATGCTTTAATTTACCGTAAGAGCGTCGAATAAACGATATGAATTCGAAAATCAAGAACACATTGGTGCGTGCCGAGGTTCGAACTCGCGAACTTCTGAATGGAAGTCAACGGGCCTGGCCACTTGGCTACCACTTGGCTTGACCACTTGGCTTGACCACTTGGCTTGACCACTTGGCTTGACCACTTGGCTTGACCACTTGGCTTGACCACTTGGCTTGACCACTTGGCTTGACCACTTGGCTTGACCACTTGGCTAGATAAGGATGAACCACAGAACATTTAAAAGAGGTTAGAATGGCGATAATGCGCCGTCCGTATGAAATCCGGTGTCGCCGATTCCACCCCACCTTTCACCTCCACTACATCTGTACTTCAATAAAGATGAAGTTTACGCACATATTTGCAATTTCAAATCTAGCCAATCATAGCGCCGCCGCTCAATCACGCGATTTCAAATGGAAACCAATCATACGCATGCACGCATACCGATGTACATTTTTATAGCTATGTGTGAGTTAGATAGCGCGATCGCGTCTTTGCGTGGAGTATGAGCGTTTGCTCATAGTCTTGGCGCGCCGGCCCCGCCCACAGCGCCGCCCTAACTTCTTTTAAATGTTCTGTGGGATGAACAGCGCAAAATTACGTAGGCTTGTGTTAGTCACGTGGTCTAAATGGAAGACCTTGTTTTCTTTTAGACCATGGTTGCAATTCTTGTACATGTTACACGCCCTCCTGTGCCTTCGTATACTCGTGCACACTGCCGCGCTCTACGTAGCGCGCTTGTGTGTGCGTGTGTGCGTCACGCGTGACGTCACCGGGGGCGCCGTAGCCCCCGCCGCCGGGGGACTGCATTATGTACGTGTCCTGGAGGGGAACATTACAATTAAAGCCCGACCAAAGAAATATGATACCTGCTCTGGGGGCGCCACGTGTATATTTTTACGACTATGGCAACAATTTCCCTAATAAAATTAGTTCTTCTGAAATTCCGCAATATGGCGAGGTATCATATTTCTTTGGTCGGGCTTTATATAGGAAAACCATTGAGGTATATAAAAAGAAGAAAGAAAAATATTATTTTTTTAACCGCCAAGCATATTTTCTAAGAACTTGCTCCCACCGCCAGCCATAGAAACAAAATCTGTATCAATCAGTCAAAACATAAGTCTTATTTATGAGACGGCGGCGTTGTGAGCTCGATTTGGTAAGTCTTATATTTCAGACCATGACGGTTAAAAGGTTAAAGACTAGCTTTCCGCCGCGGTTCCGCCCGCGTTAACAGTATTTCCCGTGGGTATGAGGCATTTTCCCGCGGTTAATGGTAGCCTATGTTACTCAGGGTGAATGTAGCTTTGTAATGGTTTTTGAAATTGGTTCAGTAGTTTTCGAGTTTATTCATTACAAACATATACACACACACACACGCACAAAAATACAAATCTTTCCTCTTTATAATAATAGTATAATGTATGATAGGCTCCCTTAGAATGTAACAATTAATGACGTCATGTCTGAAATTCAAACCAAGACGGGCTCTCGTCTCAAACAATGTACAAGTCTAAACAATGAAAAAGAGATCAAACAATCTAAAAGAGGCGATGCGATATCAGTTTGAACATAATAACTGTTAATAGACTGTTCTTTTTTTTTTTTTTTTTGAATTGACCTATGCTTGTGTCGAAAAGGTACGACCAATCAAGCTTCACCGGACTTGCGGGGGAGCGGAAGACTCTACCCCAAAAAAAAGTCATATACCAACGCGTCTAGGGGCGGCTCGAGGGAGCCTCGGACCACGGCCTAGCGCGTTGATATTGAAATACATCGTGAAGGAGACGACGCCTGAGGGGCTCCGTCTCTGATTATAAATTCTGATTTCGGTTATGGCCACGCCCCCGCCGGCGGGTGCGGGCGTTGTTACCTGAAGGGTGTTCAGACTGTTCCTTGGATAATTCGGAACTGAATAGACACTCACCCCCGGATATGCTTGGATGGACGCCTTTCCACCGAGGTTGATAAGTCTGCCATCAGCTCGCTGCAGCAGGTTCAACCCTCGCTCGCCCGGCGAACCACCTGGGATAAACATTGTTACAGCTCTTAAAGTGTTTAAATTGGAGCTCTAAAATTAGAGTGTCCACTTGGTTTTGTCCTCTACCACAGTACCCCTACCATGAGTTGCTAACCAAAATAAACGCGCTCGATATCGACAGCGTAAACGTGCATTTAGTATGGAAAATTTTTACTTCAGCTAACTGTCAATAGATGGCGTAGTTTCGATTCCATACAAAATCGCGTCTACGCTCTTGATATCGAGCGCGTTTATTTTGGTTAGCAACTCATGGTAGGGGTACTGAAGTATAGGTATTCTGGGAATCGAATTTAAGTCCCACGTTGGGCGCCATTGTCACGCCTGCGACTCACCAGGGGGCTAAGCCTTGAATGCTATTCCAATCCGTCGATATTGCGATCGGGCGTTTCGTACTCTCCAATGCCACACTAGCGCCGCCTTGGTTTCATATTGGGCGGATATTGAGTGAACTAACATTTGTCAACTCTTGGCGGGTAGATTTTTTAATAGAACACTAGCTCCACATTGACAGAATATTTGCGTGGATACTATATGAACTAATTGAAATCGGGCTTGAGAATAATTTGGTACTGGATGAGAATGACGTATGAATTATGAAGTTGAATCTAAACGAAAAAGAAATGGAAAATTATGTCGCAATGCACCTTGTTACAACTACTCGTATTCCTCTATTTTATTTTGATTTTCATTTACGTCTGGCAGTTATGTTATAAAATTACTCGCTTTCCGCCCCGCGGCCCCGCCCGCGTTAACCGTATTTCCCGTGGGAATGAGGTATTTTCCCGCGGTAAAAAGTAGCCTGTGTCCGTCCCCAAGGTTTATTCTACCTCCGTACCAAGTTTCATCAAAATCGGTTCAGTGGTTTTGGCGTGAAAGCGTAACAGACAGACAGACAGACAGAGTTACTTTCGCATTTATAATATTAAGGAGGTAATATTAGTAGGTAGTATTATAATATTAGTAGTACGCGTTCATTCTTCGTTGAGCATCGTTCCCTCAAGTGGGGCATTTGTTGAACACATAATATTATCACTTTGTGACACTTTCTCTAGTTTGGTTATGTTGTTAGGACATTGCACGTTAAAGCACCTTGGCCGAAGAGAAAGACGATTCTTTCTCTTTCTTTAACCTTTTAACCGCCATGGTCTGAAATATAAGACTTACCAAATCGAGCTCACAACGCCGCCGTCTCATAAATAAGACTTACGTTTTGACTGATTGATACAGATTTAGTTTCTATGACTGGCGGTGGGAGCAAGTTCTTAGAAAATATGCTTGGCGGTTAAAAGGTTAAGATTGTCTCACCGTTCATGCCGTAGGGCGGGAAGGCTCGTCGCTCTGTTAACACGGACAGTTGCACAGGGCGACGGAACAAGAGGGAGCGGGTCACACCATCGCCGCCGCGCCACGTGCCTGCCAAATAAATAAAACAAAAAAAATACAAATGAAATTATAGGCTTTCCGCCGCAGCTCCGCCCGCGTTGACAGTTTTTACCGTGGGAATGAGTCATTTTCCCGCGGTAAAAGGTAGCCTATGTTACTCAGGGTGAATGTAGCTTTCTAATGGTGAAATAATTTTTGAAATTGGGTTAGTAGTTTTTGAGTTCATTCATTACAAACACACACACACACACACACACGCACAAATACAAATCTTTCTCTTTATAACATTTAGTTAGTATGATATGGAGTATGATGGATGAGGGCTCCCACTTCTTACACTTAATGACGTAATTTCTGAAGTTTGGGGCAGAGCTTTGCTCTGCCCAAGACCGGCTCTTGTCCCAAACAATGTACAAGTCTAAGCAATGAAAAAGAGATCAAACAATCTGAACTTGTTCTGTAAACTTTACAAAATGGGCTTTCAAATCAGGGATCGAAACCGGTTTTTAATACCTGTTAATATCGTTAAAAAACCGATATAATTCCGTTCCCAAATTGACCGGCAATAGATGGAACTTAATGAAACAAACCATTCCACATCATTCTGGTTACCCGGTTTTGGATAAAGAACGGAATTATATCGGTTTTTAACGGTTTTGTAATTATTAAAGTAATAGATATTTGCGGCAGACGAAGGCCAGGCTGCCGGTTGCTTTGCATATTATGTTCCCCCAGTAGGCCTACTATGTAAGTAGCGACAGGCTCGAGAAGCTGTCAAACGCGACATAGTGACATTAGAGCCATAGCAGTTCTGTCAATATGTCGCGTTTGAGAGCTTCTCGAGCCTGTCGCTACTTACATAGTAGGCCTACAGGACTAAACCTACCCTTAGTGATCTTAGTTAGAGCTATAGTTCGAGCTATAGGGTTTGAACTAGCGTGATTTAACAAGTATATGAAAAACCGATCCCTGGTTCAAATGCGCCACAACTCCTCACCGTCTCCCCCAGAGCGGTCCCTTAGGCTGAACCTGGTGACCACCATGGGGTAGCGCCGCTCCACCACCTCTACATCCGTGATGCGAGTGTTGGTCATGTGGGTGTGTACACCGCCCGTACCGTGCCAGCCCGGGCCCTATCATACAAACACAATGGAAAATAAACAAATATACCTATACCTGCGTATATAGCCTTCCGCCCGCTTTAAGGCTCCAGCAGACCGGATGCGTATGCGTTAGCGTATGCGTAGACGTGCACGTACCATTGAGTTGTAATGTATGGAATTGTATAAGACATAACAGACTGGTTGCGTAACGTAGACGTACGCGTCGTTACACAAGCGGTCTGATAGGTCTTATACAATTCCATACACGTTACGTCTCGTCTACGTTACGCAAGCGGTCTGTTATGTCTTATACAATTACATACATTACAACTCAATGGTACGTGCGTGCACGTCTACGCATACGCTAACGCATACGCATCCCGTCTGCTGGAGCCTTTAACCGTTATTCCCGTGAGAATGAAGTATTTTCCTGCGGTAAAAAGAAGCCTATTTGTTCTTCAGACGTATTAAAAAAGTTTATTTCGATAACAAACAAAGTTACAAACTTTAGAATCTAGGCAGAATAAGCTTTATTATAGTTTCATTAAAATCCATTCTAGATCACGCAAAAACTACTAGTCACTCTTTTCACCTCTTGTTACTAATATACAGGGTGTTTGGCGCATCGTGTTGTGTGTGCCAAATTGAATTTAATTATTGGAGGGGTCGTTGGCTACCTTTTTAGCCCCCTTAAAAAAATCTTAGTCAAACAGATGCATGATAGCATAAAAAAATCTGTTTGACTAAGATGTTTTTAAGGGGGCTAAAAAGGTAGCCAACGACCCCTCCAATCACTAAATTCAATTTGGCACACGATGCGCCAAACACCCTGTATATATTCATCCATGTATTCATCCTCAAAAACTTTCGCATTTATAATATTAGTGGGATTACTTACGGCGCCGCTGCCGCCCGCCACAGTCTCGTAGTAGCCCCAATCGGCTTCCCCTAGGGTCAGGTTGTTCATACAGCCCTGGGATGCTGCGCAAACCTACAGTACAAACTAACTATGTAATATATACAAACTAAATATGTAATAATAATTTAAAAAACAAAAAAACACGCTTTTAGCACGCACTAAAAATTACAAAAGATTTAAGTCACGTGACTATTTTTTTCGTATTCCTGACAGCAAACCGATATCATGGGGGCAAACCCTTTCATTTGATACCCATATCATGGAGGTGGATTTCAAACAGCCAGTCCGCCATCTTGGGGAGGCCGCCATATTGGATTTATAATGACGTTTCTTAGTTAGTCAGTCATGTAATCGAAGACCGGGAAGTGGGTCAAATTAGGATTCCAAGATTTTCTTACATAGATTAGTTACAACTTACAAGTGGAACTAACAAAAGCGTGTTAAAAAAATTTACGAAGATGACGTATGCATGACGAAGGAATTCTAAAATTGAATGTTTGAATTTAGACGAGAAAGAAATGGAAAATGAGGTTGCAAAGCACCTCGTTACAAGGTCAACATGCCGCATGTGCTGGCTAGTGGCTGCCAAAACACAAAACAAGAAACAGGAGCAGAATTTTGTAGAATCGCAGTGCGCATGTTCAGATTCCTTGCAATAGGCTATTTGACTGGTTTTTAAAATATATTTTTTATTATTCAGTAGAGTTTGTGGATCCCAGTAATAGTTGTATTTTTTAATTCTGGTACATATTTCCTGAAAAATATCAAAATAAAAATTCAATATTTAAGTAGCGCGCCAAAACGCTACTTTGACAATATGGCGTCGCAATGGCATCGGTGACGTCACTAGCCAGTACTACTACTACAAACGATGTTTACTGGCTAGTGACATATGTCCTATACCCGACCAAACAGGAGCGTTTTGAGTCACGTGACAAACGCCAAAAAAAATACATTTTTATTTACGGATTTTTACATAAATTAATTATTATTTTCAACTTCCCATAGTAAATATCCATTTTTAAACTTACATTACATACTGATTATAGTAATTAACACTTTATTTTTCGCATTGTCAAATAGCCTATTGACCGTACTCCTCGTTAGTTTTATTTTTTTTTGTTAACTTATCTTGACAAACCCTGTTTAGGGACATTGGGCCTAATTCTACGCTCGGCTACGATTACGCTCTAACTTAAAAATAAAAACCATATGTCCCTTTTACGTTCTTAAGAACGGAAAGGGACAGGTGATTCTCAACTTAAATTTAGAGACGGCAAACATCGATTTTACGCATAATTCGCACTAGTTTAGCAGGCATGCGAAAACATCCCACTTAAATTAAGTGGCCGGGACCAACGGCTTGACGTGTCTTCCAAAGCTCGGAAATGTCCTAACCAAATAAGGAAAAGTATCACAAAGTGATCTTCATATCAGTTGTTTTGTCATTATGTCGCGTTAGACAGCTTCTCGAGCCTGTGGCGCGTTGTAAGCTTGCTGTTCTCACCTGGAATGCCTTGAGTACGACGTCGACGACTCTTTGCGAAGTGAGCACGTTCCCCCCCACCACCGCCGCGCCCTCGCTCGGGTCTAGCACGGAGCCCTATAATATCATATTGTTAGTTTTATTGCTTTATCAACAGACGTCGTCTTTTATTTATTTATTTGGATCACCTACAGCAAAATACAATAGATAAGATTATTAAAAATATTATCAATAAAGCCATTTACAGGTGTTCGCAGAAAGATACAAATATGGATGTAGACTAACAGCAGGAGAAACAAACTCAGATACCAACACTATTGACTAATATTGAGGCTAGTTGGCACCTACTTAAAGCGTACCTATATCTACTATATCTTTTTAATCGAAGCGAAAAATGAACATCATTGAGCTTGGGCAGGGACTTGAATCCGCATCTCTTTGGCTATCCGGGCCGTATACAAGCACTACCAATTGTAACACCAAGTCTCCAAGCCAAAGAGTTTTTTTTTTTATTGACCTATGCTTGTGTCGAAAAAGTACGACCAATCAAGCTTCACCGGACTTGCGGGGGAGCGGAAGACTCTACCCCAAAAAAAGTCATATACCAACGCGTCTAGGGGCGGCTCGAGGGAGCCTCGGACCACGGCCTAGCGCGTTGATACTGAAAAACATCGTGAAGGAAAGCCAAGGAGATGCGGGTGATGATATTATTTTAAACATAACGCAATGTGTGCGCTGTTGTCAAGGACAGTAAGTGAATAGACATACCTGAGGGACGATGAGGGATACAGGCGCGAGACAGCCCTGGTTGAGCGGTACGGAATGCCCTACCATGCAGCGCAGGCAGTAGATCAAAGCGGAAAGCGTGATGGCGCGAGGGGCGTTCAGGTTACCCCACACTTCCACTCCTGTGCCACTGCAAGGACACATTACATCACTAGAATCACTACATAGTATAAAACAAAGTCGCTTTCTCTGTCCCTATGTCCCTATGTATGCTTAAATCTTTAAAACTACGCAACGGATTTTGATGCGGTTTTTTTAAATAGATAGAGTGATTCAAGAGGAAGGTTTATATGTGTAATAGGTACATGCATAATATACTTAAGGATAACCCACAATAACCATTTTCCCGTGCGTAGCCGGGGCGGGTCGCTAGTATGTAACGAGGTACATTACATGCTACCTCGTTGCCTCTTTTTTTTACTTCATTTCTCACCTCATTTACCATTTCCTTCTTAAAATTTGAATATTTAATTTTGGAATTCATTCAAAATCATCCGTCAATCATCCATCTTTCATTATTCATTAATACTTTTACTCCTGACCACGACACGTGGCCTTTTCCCAAAAATTTAATTATTTTCAGAATATATTATTAGTATACGTGAATGTGAATCTTGTTATTTGTGCATCCTCAAACATCTTCATCTAAAACGTAGTTGCCCCGCAGGCTCGCCAGGACCTAGACGAGCCGCGGGTGTAACAAGTATTATTATAAATAGGAAATATTTGATTGCTTCTTTGTTTGTTTGCATTGAATAGGCTCCGAAACTGCTGAACCGATTTTGATGAAACTTGGTACAAATATAGAATAGACTTTAGGAAAGAACATAGGCTACTTTTCACCGTGGTAAAATCTCTCATTCCCACGGGAAAAACTGTTAGCGCGGAGCCGCCTGAATGAAGATAATTTAACTTCCGAAACATTTTACGTACGTGAAGTCACAGAGCGCGTTTCCATTGTCCTTGTCGAGAGTGACGGCCAGGGAGATCGGGGTTCCGTTGTCCAAATACTCAGTTGCTTTTAGGACCGTCGACCCAGTTTTGGCTAGTGTGGTGCGGGCTATCTCCTGAACAAAAATAAATAAAAATACAAAATGTTTGATTGACTTTTTTCAAAAATACAAATCTTTCCTCTTTATAATGTTAGTATGATTGTGGTCGTAAAGCGACAGCAAAAAAACTTTGCGAAACAAAGGTATTTTTGCCGCTTCGATTGTCTAATTTGCTCTCGCGCTGTTTGCAATGGGTGCGGTCTTAGCTGCAAATAAACTTGGTAATTGTGCGCATTCTTACTTGAGATAGACCATAAAGTCAATTCGTGTAGACTGACCTTGAGCATATCTCTGACAGCAATTTCGGCGTTCTTCTGTATATGGTGCATGTAGGCTTGGACCACTTCCAAACCATACTGGTCTATCAGCTCGCCTACCAGCTGAATACCCTGGAACCAACATGGTAATCATAATGTAGGAAACGCGCTGTGACAGGGCTCAAGTTACGCTAGTTGACAAGTATTGGCCGTACTAAACACCAACAGAAGTTGAGCTTTACGGGATTTCTCTTGCGAGTTAGTGAATTTTTATGCTTTATATTAATTCGATAAAGTCGTTCATCAATGACCAATATTAACCAATCAATAGTATATTTTCAATGTTTTCAAATAGCTTTTAGATTTTCTCAAAATTTGGTGAATGCACCGTTATGCCGAGAACATGATTCTGAGTAAAAGAGTGTTTTTAACAAACTTCGACAAAACAAGATACAGATTCGCCCCTTTTTTTTAATTTAAAAATAATTGGACTTTTTTTTAAGTTGTCAGAAAATTCCATATTAATTTTCATATTTAGGTCAGAAAGTTTATATTAAGTCTCCACGAGAGTTAATATCCAGTGTTTGAGTACAGGTTTCTATAGAGTAGGTACTGTACTTACTCTCTGGTTGGCTGCGACCTGTGCTTTGAGGTCCGAGAGGTTGTCAGCCAAGTTCCTGGTGCCAGAGCATCCTGGCTCCTCCGCTGGCTTCATCAGACCTGCAGGGAAGAAATAACCATTGATGATTAAGGTGGTTGACGAGTCAATAGACTTTTTTTTTATTCAAGGCTAACAGGAAAATTAATATACCTATGACCTCGCCATATTGCGGAAATTCCAAAAAGGTGGGAAAAGAGCGATATGCAGAAATAAATTAAATTAAAGTAATTTATAACGGCAATTGTTGCCAGAATCACTGAAAAAATAATATGTGAGCAGTATTTTATCTAGTCAGGCTTTAAAACAAGGCTTCTGCGGCACAGCGCGGCTCAAGATTCTATACAAAAATGAGACATCTCCGCTCCGCTCCGCTTTGGTGGAGTCTCAGCCTAGGTAAGGCTTCTTAGTTGGGTTACTACTTAACCCTCACGAAGTTTAACTCTACGTGTATATTAGGTATGTTTATGGCAACATTTTCCTTACAAAATTAGTGTCATGATATTCGGAAATATGACGAGGTTTATTATGTTTCGACCAGAAAATGTTCTACTAAATTAATTAATTTTTTTTGGCTTTACTAAATTAACTCCCCGCCCCCCTCATTTAAAAGTCAAAAAGCTAAAATACACATGACACAGTAGACTAAGAACAGTAGGTTATATTTATACAAACGTGCCGCTGTCGGTTTAAATATGTGCGTCTGCCTATATATTGCGTCTGCCTATAGCCTATATTGCGCGCCACATTATTCCCCCGGATATTATGCTAGTGTGTGTGTGTGCGACAGAGCGTGTCTATGTCAGCGTGGTGACATCGGGACGCCACGAAGAATATCGGCTGCTTCTGGGACCTGGGAGGAGGAGAGATAGGAAACTAGAACGAAGAAGCCCTACCTTTAACCAGTTCCTCCTCATTAAACACCCCTCCATCGACCAGCAACAGTGACTTGAACGCAGCCCCTTCCTGCGCGAGGCTGGTGGAGTGCGGGGGCATTGACCCCAGGGTCAGGCCCCTTATGTCAGCGTGGTGACTTTGGGACGCCACGAAGAATATCGGCTGCTTCTAGGACCTAGGAGAAGGAGAGAAGGAAAACTAGAACGAAGAAGCCCTACCTTTAACCAGTTCCTCCTCATTAAATACCCCCCCATCGACCAGCAACAGTGATTTGAACGCAGCCCCTTCCTGCGCGAGGCTGGTGGAGTGAGGGGGCATTGACCCCGGGGTTAGGCCTCCTATGTCAGCGTGGTGACCTCGGGATGCCACGAAGAATATCGGCTGCTTCTGGGACCTAGGAGGGCATGGCTTTATTTGATAATCATTACAAATTGATATCAGACCTTCGGTGTACAAGTAGCTAGGGCCGTTGACTTCCATTCTGGAGTTCGCGGGTTCGAACCTCGGCACGTACCAATGTGTTTTAGATTTTCGAATTCATATGTACGTTTATTCGCTCTTACGGTGAAGGAAAACATCGTGAGGAATCCAGCACACCTGAGAAGTATTTCAAGGGTTGTATGTGAAGTTGACCAACCCGCAGTGGGCCAGCGTGGTCAACTAAGGCTTATTCACCCTGTTTTCAGGGTAGGCTCGAGCCCCTCGGTGGGGACATATTATGAGCTGTTAATGATGATTATTATCATAATTTTTTCACTACTATTGGACTGTAAGTTGCCTCCTGCAAAGATCTCCAAGACAATCGGTCACTGCGCTGCTATCGGCTTTTTTTATGCGAGTAATAAGTAAACTAACAGACCCCCCACACTGGCGTCTTTCTAGCATCTTTCCAGCGTCGTCGTCGCGTTTTAAGCCCCGACGAAGAAGAGGACTTTTAGGGAAGGGCATGAGCTACATTTTACCGCTAGAAATACCTCCTCTGGAAAAACTGCTATACGAGCGGAAAGCCGTACGCAATAGGTACTAACTTGTGAAACACCGGCGTGATGACGGTGAGGTCCGGCAAGTGCGAGCCGCCTGCTTTGGGGTGGTTGGACAGTAACACATCGCCCGGCTTCACACTTGCGCCGCGGACTTGCATCTGGTACAAACAATACCATTTATTTAATACTTCGTTCCACAATAAATATGTAAGACATCTCACTTATGCGGACGCACACAAAAACGCACATACACAAACACAAACACAATTAATTCCTTACCTTTGACTACTAACAATTAAATTGTATAAAATACATAAATAGTTAGACCCTGAAGATCGTTCTGAAGACTGTAACACAGTTTAAGTAAAGCAGTCCTCTGTTAATTACACGAAAATATCCTTGTAAACTTTTCAACATCCAGACACAAGGCAATCACAAGTGCTCATCACACGAATGTTTGTCCTGGACGGGAACCCGCGTCTTCGTGCTTCGAAGGGGCGTACTACCAACTAGCCCCGTGGCTGTCAAATAAAAAAATATAAGCCTCCACGTAAGAATTTTTTTTTTTGGTAGTAGAGACGTACAAGCTTCACCGGACTTGCGGGGGAGCGGATGGCTCTACCCCAGAGTAGTCATGTACCGTTGCGTCTAGGGGCGGGGAGAGGGGGCGAGGACCACGGCCAAGAGCAACGATACCCAACAACATCGTGACGAGACGACGCCTGAGGGGCTCCGTCTCTGATTACTAGTTTTGATTTTCATTTTGGCCGCGCCCCCGCCGGCGGGTACGGGCATTGTTACCTGAAGGGATGTTTGTGTCCAGCATACCCTAACCCCCTAATCAGGCCTCCGTCACTTGCAGTACTTGCGCTCTATAACTACCTACCGCCCGGCCGAGCGGTCTCGGGCCGACCCAGGGCCAATTCCCCATTCTCTAAACGTGTGACGTAGAGTGGCGCAATACAAGAGAGAGAGAGATGCAGCAACTTCGTCTTTTCGCCTAGCGCCGTGCGATTTGAATTGTACTTTATTATAACGGAGCAAGGGTTGCAATTTATATGAATTATGTCGCCTAGTCCAGGTTCTGTAGGGACTACTATTTGGTATTCTGACCCCTCACCTGGTACTGCACAGTCTCCTGCATGGCCCCCAGGTGCACCGGTATGTGCGGGGCGTTGGCCACTAGGCCTCCGTCGGGGCCGAACAGGGCGCACGAGAAGTCCAAACGCTCTTTGATGTTCACCGATATTGATGTCCTTTGGAGCACCCTGGGGTAAAATACTACAGGATGAGGGTATAATCATTAACAGTTCATATTTAAAAAAGAGGAAAATACAAAAGATGCGATCATATAGAGTTCCTTCGGCGGGATTTTCTCCACAGCAGCGCACATATTGCGGAACCCCCTAGTTCTATTAAAACTGACATCGCAGCGCCTCTTTTAGATTGTTTGATCTCTTTTTACACGCTTTATATTAGCTTCACTTGTAAGTAACTATGTATGTAAGAAAATCTTGGAATCTTAATTTGACCCACTCCCCGGTCTTCGATTAGGATGAAATTTTGCACACGCTCTGAGTTCTGATGACAATACATGACTAGATAAGAAACGTCATTACAAATCCAATATGGCGGCCTTTCTAAGATGGCGAACTGGCTGTTTGAAATCCACCCCCATAATATGGGTATCAAATGAAAGGGTTTGCTGTCAGGAATACGAAAAATATAGTCACGTGACTTAAATCTAATATGGCGGACTTCCAAGATCGCGGACAGGCTATTTGAAATGCACCCCATGATATGGGTATCAAAAGAAAGGGTTTGCTGTCAAGACTACGAAAAAAAATAGTCACGTGACTTTTGTAATTTTTAGTGCGTGCTAAAAGCGTGTTTTTTAGTTTTTTAAACTATTAACTTATTATTGCTTAGACTTGTACGTACATTCGTTTGAGACAAAAGCCGGTCTTGGAATGACGTCATTAAGTCATTTGACGTCATTTTGAACATAAATAGCTGTTAAGGAAGTAGCGGTTGTATTATTTTTACCTGCCCATCTGTTCGGCGATAGACATGAACCGGTGGCTGAATATGCTCAGTTGTACGGAGTCCAGCTCTGTGGTGATTTGTTTGCGGAGTCCGGAGCCTATAGTGATGCGTACATCGCCGTACTGCGTGATCTCAGCGCGGCAGTCTGTTGCCAAGGAAATACATTAATATGTGAGGCATCTCACACACGGCCATCTGACTCCAAACTAGGTTGAGCCTGTACTATGGGTGTCAGACAGCTGATATACATACATATCGACTGTTAAGTACCAAATAATGCTATTTGCAAAATGTCAACTTTACAGGAGACCAAAAAAATGTTCTGTCATTTTAGTTTTAGATAATTTAAATCAATTTAGAGCAGTTGTTGGTATACCTATATCTTTGAATATAGCAATCAATCGAATGTAGTGTTTGTATCAAAGGTGAAGCAACAACTGTGAAGTAGATCTAGATTAAAATCTAACAATCACAAAAATGTAGATAGCAGTATTTGGTACTTAACCGTCGATATATAAATATACAACATCCAGACACAAGGCAAACACAAGTGCTCATCACACGAATGTTTGCCTTGGGCGGGATTCGAGCACGCGACCCTGTGCTTCGAAGGCAGACGTACTACTAACTAGGCTACGGTTACTTTGAGGGCTGGAGGGTTTTTCTATTACGGTGATAAAATGCCAGGCAAAGGTAAGAATTTTTTATGATTATCGTTTTCAGATTTATTTTCCCGCTTTCTTTTGAAAAGCGGTTAAAAAGAGTAGGCATGGAAAAGTGTCTAACGCAGGGGAGTAGGGGTAGTAGTTACTCCACGAACAAGAGCGCAGTAATTAAATTAAATCACTATATAGTATAAAACAAAGTCGCTTTCTCCGGTCCTTATGTCCCTATGTCCCTATGTATGCTTAAATCTTTAAAACTACGCAACGGATTTTGATGCGGTTTTTTTAAATAGCATTTGGTATTCTGTGTAAATAGATAGAGTAATTCAAGAGGAAGGTTTATATGTATAATACATGCATAATATACTTAAGGATAACCTACAATAACCATTTTCCCGTGCGGAGCCGGGGCGGGTCGCTAGTAAGAGATATACAAGTCACCTGGCTCCACGAGTATGGTGGACAAATTGTCCATAATGATGGCGGGCCCTGGGATTAGCTGGTCGGGTTTCAGTTTCTCCAGGAGAAACACCTTGGTGTCCTGATAGCCACCCTCGAAGTACACCTGCACTGTCTGAGAACAATATTAAATTTTTAGGGTTACGTACCCGTAAAACAAAAAAGGAACCCTTAAAGGATCACTTAAGGGCCCTACAGGTGCTAAGTGGCGCCCCCACATTTAAAAAAATAATAACTCGAAAAGTAAACAAAATTTCAAAAATCTTAGCGAAAAGTGGCCGTTTTCCGCAATTTTTTCATCAATAACTACTAGCGAGATATAATAAATAAAGTCAATGGCTTCAATATATCCTACAAAACACCGTCTAGATATTCGCCGTTTTAGATTTTTGAAATTTTGTTTACTTTTCGAGTTATTATTTTATTAAATGTGGGGGCGCCACTTAGCACCTGTAGTCGACTTAAGTGGCAATGGGCTGGGCACATTGCGCGTAGAACCGACGGCCGTTGGGGCAGAAAGGTTCTTGAATGGCGGCCGCGCGCCGGAAGAGTAGTGTGGGCAGGGGGTAAGAGCGTTTCCACGGCGAATGTTAAAGGCAATTCATGTTTCATACATTTTACTTGGATAATGATAGCTTTAATAAGTATTACCTGTTCCGCAATAGGTATCGTTCCCTTCCCGCTAGGTGGCGCGACCTCATCTTGTATCTCGCTCACGCCGACGCCTCTCACTCTAATGTCGTCCACTATGACGTCACGGTCCGCCAGGGTGAACCCGAACTCGTTCTTATACCTGAACATGACACAGAAAAACTAAATAGTCCACTCAATGACTAACCAAAAACTATGGTTTGTTTCATATTAATCCGGACAAAAGGTCATTGACACCTGCATACAATGCGCAGATTTTTTTCAAATGATACGAAATACTATAGGAAATCATAGCGAAATACGTAATTTGCCATAACGTAGTAGAAGGTGGGGTGAGCGTGTGACCTTACCAGACATTTTGGCGTTACATTATTTTTTATACATTTCGAGGATAGATTTGGATTTTTGATATTTTTCTAAAGAATCAGTGCGCAACAACAAGCGCGGTCGGACGGTTGAACGAACGAATGAACGTCCAAGCGAACAAACTACTGAGTCTGGGAACCAAAAGCCTGAATGAATGAGGTGTTTTTATTAATTCTTTCCAAAGAGAAAGCCAATGAAATAAAACAAGGGCAGCCTACAGCAGTCTTTTAAAATTATTCACTCGAAACGTCAAACTCGGGTTTCAAAGTCAAAGTCAAAGTCAAATAGTGTTTATTCAAAGTAAGATTTCACAAATCATTTTTTGACGTCGAGGCGGGTTCACAATTTGGCTGTCTTCTTTATTAATCGATCTCGGTATTGCCAATAGCCAAAAGTAAAAAAGGTAACCTTCATAATTATTTCTCCGACATACTTATGGATGTTTAAATATATAAACAGATGTGTTGTGTAAGTACCTGTTAACAAATGCGGTGTAGAAATCCCCATGCTTGGTTGAGTGTGGTCCCTCCCCTGGGACCGGCGGCACCATGAGGGCGCAGTCCGTGCCCGCGTAGCGCAGGTGCAGGTAGGGCTCCACTGATATACAAGAGGACGCCACTCCCTATATGACACAAGATATAGACAGATGTGCACCTGTTAACAAATGCGGTGTAGAAATCCCCATGCTTGGTTGAGTGTGGTCCCTCCCCTGGGACCGGCGGCACCATGAGGGCGCAGTCCGTGCCCGCGTAGCGCAGGTGCAGGTAGGGCTCCACTGATATACAAGAGGACGCCACTCCCTATATGACACAAGATATAGACAGATGTGCACCTGTTAACAAATGCGGTGTAGAAATCCCCATGCTTGGTTGAGTGTGGTCCCTCCCCTGGGACCGGCGGCACCATGAGGGCGCAGTCCGTGCCCGCGTAGCGCAGGTGCAGGTAGGGCTCCACTGATATACAAGAGGACGCCACTCCCTATATGACACAAGATATAGACAGATGTGCACCTGTTAACAAATGCGGTGTAGAAATCCCCATGCTTGGTTGAGTGTGGTCCCTCCCCTGGGACCGGCGGCACCATGAGGGCGCAGTCCGTGCCCGCGTAGCGCAGGTGCAGGTAGGGCTCCACTGATATACAAGAGGGCGCCACTCCCTATATGACACAAGATATAGACAGATGTGCACCTGTTAACAAATGCGGTGTAGAAATCCCCATGCTTGGTTGAGTGTGGTCCCTCCCCTGGGACCGGCGGCACCATGAGGGCGCAGTCCGTGCCCGCGTAGCGCAGGTGCAGGTAGGGCTCCACTGATATACAAGAGGGCGCCACTCCCTGCAGGACACATGTATACATATAGCTAGTGTATCGCGTAGGGTAAACTAAGGTGTTACTGGCCATTCATGTACGGTCACGTTCATAATAGCCAGTTCACAATGTTCACATTACTCCAGTAGCATTCCAGTCCAGCAATCCAATCCAGTGCTGGAATGCATAATACCCGGTTCACATTATTCCAGTCCAGTGATCCAGCGGGTTAATCCAGTCCAGTAGTGGACTGGAGCATATCGTTTACATTATTCCAGTCTTTTAAGAGTAGCTGTATTGGTAACACATCGGTGACAATGATTTTCACTGTTAAAAGTTCAATCTAGCACTGGATTGCAACCGGAATGGCTGTCTACACTATTCCAGTGGCGCTGGATTGGGTGAGCTGGAATGAAAAGTTGACGGTCTCTCCAGTCACTGGACTGGAATGCTCACTGGAATGGGTACATTCCAGTGCAATCCAGTGTCGGTTCACATTATTCCAGTAGCATTCCAGCACTGGATTGGATTGCTGGACTGGAATGCTACTGGAGTAATGTGAACTGGCCATTAGTCCAGTCATGTCACGTGCACCTATACTTTAAATTAACTTTTTTCCAGAAGCATTCAGGACATATCATTTGAAGCAAAATTTTGAGTCCCTTACACTGTATAAGTACTCGTAACACAAAAAAATAATATCTAGCCTTTGGAAATAAAGTTATTTGAGCCCTAAATTCAACTTTATGTGTCACCTATAAAGTATAAAAACAGGTGATATGACTGCTCTTATGAACTTGACTGTACATACACACTGGGCTCAATTCTGCCGTGGCCGCTAAAATCTCTAAATTTAAGTTGTTGGTCTCTTTCATTCATATGAGAATCGAAAAGGATGGGGAGATGAATGAATTAAATTTTGAATTTTTCCGAACGATACGATAGTATATAAGAAATTATCGCAAAAAACGTAATTTGCCATACCGTAGTAGAAGGCGGGGTGACCCGGGGTGTGCCAGACATTTCGGCGTTACAATACTTTTAATAACTTTCAAGAAAATGAAGAGGTCAATGAACTTTTGTCCAGATTTATATGAAACAGACCATAGTTTGGGTTCAGATTAGAGTTGATGAGGAAGTGGTTATGAGGAAGAGGAAGCGGAAGAGGAAGTGGCAAGTACAAAGAGGATGCGGTTGAGGATGAGGAAGTTTCTAAGAGGAAGAGGATGCGGATGAGAAAGCGTATGAGAAAGCGGATGAGGAATATAAACAATATACAGACAGAGTGATATTTAAAAAAAAGTTTTTGTTGTCAATAAAATAAAAGAAGCAGTATTTATTACGTTAAATGTTCATTATCTTCTTGTAATCGAATTTCATTATTGGAGGATAAACTTTAATATACATCAATTCCTCTTAAATTCCTCATAATTTATGAGGAAGCGGAAGAGGAAGAGGATTTTTGTTACTTTTTTTATGGGGAAGCGGTAGCGGATGAGGAAGTACAAAAATTGCGGAACTTCCACATTATGAGGAAGCGGAAGAGGAATCCTCATCAACACTAGTTGAGATGGCCGTGTGTCGCATTTCCGCACATATAGCCAGTACCTATCTCACAAGTTTGTCTATAAAAATGGTCATATCTATTAAAGACACAAAATCCAAAATAATGTAGGTGTGTGTAGGCCAAACTGGCTGGTCTGTCCGGCTATTAGGTTTGGTGACCTTGCAACCCTATCATGCTTCATACCAATATTATAAAGAGGAAAGATTTGTATTTTTGTGTGTGTGTGTGTGTGTGTGTGTGTGTGTGTGTGTGTGTGTATGTTTGTAATGAATAAATTCAAAAACTACTGAACCTATTTCAAAAATTCTTTCACCATTAGAAAGCTACATTCACCCTGAGTAACATAGGCTACCTTTTACCGCGGAAAAATGCCTCATTCCAACGGGAAAACTGTGGAGCTGCGGCGAAAGCTAGTCCCCACATATAGTCAGTACCTGTGTCACAAGTTTGTCTGTACACACGGCGCTGAGCACGTCGAGCCGCTCGTCGAGCCTGGCGAACTGCTCGGGGCAGTACACCGCGGCGCACGGCTCCTGGCTTTCATGCACTATGTCTGCTAGCGCCATGCCGTACGCTGACAGGATACCTGGTACATGGTACAGATAGCATATTGAAAACAGTTGAAATTAAATGAAATATGTTTTATTCGAAGTAAGATTTTACAAATCACTTTTCGACGTCGAGGCGGGTTTACAATTTGGCTGTCTTCTGTGGAGAACAACTCGCCGGAAGAAACTCCACAGGCGTTGCATCTTTTCAAAATAGGTATTTTACAAAATTGTTATTTTATACAATTTGATTACCTAATCTAATATATAACAAAGAGTGCAAACGAAAATATGCTATTAGAGAAAGGCAACCAGTCAAAGTAGAAAAACTAAACTAAGTATATAACCATATAACCATTAAAACAATCGGCAATCGACTAGAGCAGACCAGTCCCCCCAAGCAGCACCACGTTCACGGATTTGACGTATCACAGTTCTACGGGGCGGGTCGCGGAGTCTTTTGTATTCTCTGTTGTGTTGTGATGTCTCGCAAATAAATGTTTCTTATTCTTATTCTTCACACCTGACCAGATAAATAAAAACCTCGCCATATTGCGGAATTTCAATGGAACTAATTTTATAAGGGAAATTGTTGCCATAGTCGTAAAATATACACGTGGCGCCCTCAGAGCAGGTTTTTTATTTCTTTGGTCAGGCTTTACAATACTTCTAGTGGCCTCGTGAGCTGTAGAGTAGCAGATTAGTTGTTGCTAAATGATTGAATGAATGTATAGGCACAGAAGAAAATAATAGTACTAACTCGTACGGAAAGGACACTCTTTTTTTTTTTTTTTTGAATTCACCTATGCTTGTGGCGAAAAGGTACGACCAATCAAGCTTCACCGGACTTGTGGGGGAGTGGAAGACTCTACCCCAAAAAAAGTCATATACCAACGCGTCTAGGGGCGGCTCGAGGGAGCCTCGGACCACGGCCTAGCGCGTAGATATTGAAAAACATCGTGAAGGAGACGACGCCTGAGGGGCTCCGTCTCTGATTATAAATTCTGATTTTGGTTATGGCCGCGCCCCCGCCGGCGGGTGCGGGCGTTGTTACCTTAAGGGTAATTGTTACCTGAAGGGTATTCGCTACCAGAAGGGCATTCTGTTAGGTGTAATCTAAATTCTTTGGCTGCTTTAACTGCATCAGTGATTTCGTCGTCACGTCACGTTCGGAAAGGAAAGGACACTCACCCCCCCGCGCCAAAATGAGTTCCCCGCCCGATATAGCGCCCCACGCCCCGCACCCCGCAGGCGCCGCGGGACTCTACCAGGGGTGTTCGGGCTTACCACGCGGCGGACGAACATATCCTTTCCGAACGTGACGACGAAATCACTGATGCAGTTAAAGCAGCCAAAGAGTTTAGATTACACCTAACAGAATGTCCTTCTGGTAGCGAATACCCTTCAGGTAACAGTGCCTGTACCCGCCGGCGGGGGCGCGGCCATGACCAAAATTGATAATCAGAGACGGAACCCCTCAGGCGTCGTCTCTTTCACGATGTTTTTCAATATCAACGCGCTAGGCCGCGGTCCGAGGCTCCCTTGAGCCGCCCCTAGACGCGCTGGTATATGACTTTTTTTTTGGGCTAGAGTCTTCCGCTCCCCCGCAAGACCGGTAAAGCTTGATTGGTCGTACCTTTTCGACACAAGCATAGGACAATAAAAAAAAAAAGACAGGGGTGTTCGGGGGTGTTTTACATAGCGTCTAGCGCCATTGACTTGTAGTTAATATTCAGTTGTTATTCAAAAAGAAGTAGGTTGTCAAAATGCGTTTTATGTTTGGAGTGACCGCCCAGTGGTATGTGTGTTACTCACCGGCATACTTGTGTATGTAGACAGTGTGTATGGCGAGGTGCCTCGCCACTGCGCATGCGTGCTGCCCCCCCGCGCCCCCGAAGCACGCCAGCACGTGGCGCGACGCGTCGTGACCGCGCGCTGTCGTTAGAGCGCTACCCAGAGATATAATAATAAAAACCCGACCAAAGAAATAAGAAACCTCGCCATATTGCGGAATTTCAATGGAACTAATTTTATAAAGGAAATTGTTGCCATAGTCGTAAAAATATACACGTGGCGACCCCAGAGCAGGTTTCTTATTTCTTTGGTCAGGCTTTATAAACTAGCTTTCCGCCTATGCCTATATTAACCTATGTTACTCAGGGTGAATGTAGCTTTCTAATGGTGAAAGAATTTTTGAAATCGGTTCAGTCGCTTTTGAGTTTATTCATTACAAACATTCACACACACACAGTACAAATCTTTCCTCTTTATAATATTAGTATAATAATAAAATAAATGCTGCTTGCTAATCGAGTGGGTTTCGAGGTTAACCTACCTCACAAACCCTGGTGTCGGAATTGTTGAGCCGTCTTAGGATTCCGACATGGCTCCTATAACGACTACATCGTGCCTCTGAAGCACGGAATCATCTTTGTTTTCGGATAATCAATGCCCTGCAATGTCCTAACCAAACTGGGGAAAGTCTCACAAAGTGATATTTGTTCGACGGATCCCCACAGGGATTCGAACCAGGAATCTCCATAACGTCAGACGAGCTTTTGACAACATTAGACCACGGGGAATCAACAAAAAAAAATTCCATAATTTGCACAGATTACATAGGCGGAGACTTCCCAGAAAAGAATCCAGATGATACTTGTGGTGGGAATGGTTCGCGGCTTCACTTGTGAACAATTTGTAATTAGAGGCAGGCAATACTTTGTTCAAATAACATTAGTCAAATGGAAAGGTTTGCACTGGATAGTATTCTCACCGTATTGGTCTACACATGGCTTCGTTTGCAACGTTGATGAAGCCCATGGCTACTTCTTCCATTGTCATCTGATAAAAAAAACAAGTTCTTTATTAAACCGTCACACATCAATGCTTTCAGGATTTTTAAAGTTGGCAAGTTATTTTTTTATATAAATTGGACAGCGGTACTCTAATGCTGCTGTGGTCCAAAGTTGGACAACTGCCCCTATTAAATGAAGGTCCATGGTCCAATTAATTGGACTGAGCAGTTGGACCAGTGCCCCGGACTGAAACAAACATACTGTTCTATACCTATAGATAGATAGATGAAAGTTTATTGCATAAAAATTGCACACACAAATTTAACAAAACTTAAAAGTAATACAATATCAAAACTTAGTTACTATCACGAACTTAAAGAATAATAATTATTGTTATATTCACAACCACACCTACAAATAAGTTAAAATGGCAAATTAAACTAAGGTTCGGATGTACTTTGGTAGAACACAAGACGACAAGAACTGCAAACAAGCAAATGCATATAATCCGATGTCTACATATAGGTAACTAACCTGTTTTTTACCACCATCTTCTTTCAGAAAACTATTGATTTCATCTGTTATTTTCTTCAAAGCAGCCACCGAAGCCTCTTTATCGAGTGGCTCATTCTCGTTTGGTCCAAATATCTTGGGAAAGTACTCCGGGAGCAGGCGACCTGAAGATTAAAAATAAAACTTTTTTTAAATGATCGGTTAGATAATAATGGTACAAAAATTTTAACTACAGAGAGATGTAAGACACTACAAAAAAAACCAGGAACTAAAGAGAGATATAAGGAACTAGAAAAAAGCCAGGAACTAAGTATAGAGAACTATAGGTTCTTCTCCACAGAAGACAGCCAAATCGTGAACTCTCATCGACGTCGAAAAGTGATTCGTAAAATCTAACTTCGAATAAACATATTTTGAACTTGAACTTGAGATGTAAGGAACTACAAAAAACTCAGGAACTAAAGAGAGATAAAAGAAACTACAAAAAAAGCCAAGAACTAAAGACAGATGTAAAGAACAACAAAAAAAGCCAGAAACTAAAGAGAGATGTAAGACACTACAAAAAAACCAGGAACTAAAGAGAGATATAAGGAACTACAAAAAAGCCAGGAACTAAAGAGAGATGTAAGGAACTACAAAAACAAGCTAGGAACTTAAAAGAGATGTAAGAAACTACAAAAAAAAAACAGGAACTAAAGCCTGACCAAAGAAATAAAAAACCTGCTGCGCCACGTGTATATTTTTACGACTATGGCAACAATTTCCATTATAAAATTAGTTCCATTGAAATTCCGCAATATGGCATGGTTTTTTATTTCTTTGGTCGGGCTTTAAGGAAGTACAAAAAAGCCAGGAACTAAAGAGAGATGTAAGGAAAAAAAACAGGAACTACAGAGAAATGTTATTGAATAATATGATGGTAATATGCACCAGTCTACTTTTTAAATCCTTACTTTTATGGTATTAAATAAGTTTAATTAAGTACCTACATAAGTAACTAACTAACACAGGCTTTCTCAGCTTAAAAGGAGACACCAGCGCCTATGTAAAGCCCGACCAAAGAAATAAAAAACCTCGCCATACTGCGGAATTTCAATGAAACTAATTTTATAATGAAAATTGTTGCCATAAACATAAAATATACACGTGGCTCCCCCAGAGCAGGTTTCTTATTTCTTTGGTCAGGCTTTACAGAAAAAGCCAGGAACTAAAGAGAGATGTAAGGAACTACAAAAAAGCCAGGAAATACAGTGATAGTATTCAACAATATGATGTTAATATTCACCAGTGGCGAGGTTGGCGTCAGTGAGCGCGGCGGGCCCCCGCTTGCGGTAGGCGGCCGGGCCGGGCTCCGCCCCCGCCGACTGCGGGCCCGCGCACAGCAGCCCCGACCGGAACACCAGCAGGGAACCGCCGCCCGCCGCCACCGTGTTTATATCTGCACAACAATACATATTGTACACTACACTAGCGACCTGCCCCGGCTTCGCACAGGAAAATGGTTATTGTGGGTTATCCCTAAGTATATTATGTACTAGCGACCCGCCCCGGCTCCGCACGGGAAAATGGTTATTGTGGGTTATTCTTAAGTATATTATGCATGTGTTATACATATAAACCTTCCTCTTGAATCCCTCTATCTATTAAAAAAAACCGCATCAAAATTCGTTGCGTAGTTTTAAAGATTTAAGCATACAAAGGGACATAGGGACAGAGAAAGCGACTTTGTTTTATACTATGTAGTGATGTATTATACACTAGCTTTCCGCCGCGGCTCCGCCCGCGTTTACAGTTTTTTCCGTGGGATTGAGGCATTTTTCCGCAGTAAAAGGTAGCCTATGTTATTCAGGGTGAACGTAGCTTTCTAATGGTGACAGAATTTTTAAAATCGGTTCAGTAGCTTTTGAGTTTATTCATTGAGTCGAAAAAGTACGACGGATCAAGCTTCACCGGACTTGCGGGGAGCGGAAGACTCTATCTCAAAAATAAGTCATATACCAACGCGTCTAGGGGCGGCTCGAGGGAGCCTCGGACCACGGCCTAGCGCGTTGATACTGAAAAACATCGTGAAGGAGACGACGCCTGAGGGGCAAGATATAAGTCAACCACAGACAGTCTGGTCCTTGGTATTTGATGGCTTTGAGGTCGAAGATTTTTATAATTGGATGTTTACCGAGTTGCGGCGCCTGTATGGTGACCCCGGCCGTGGTGGCCTCGTGTACGTGCTCCAGGGCTCCGGCGTAGCGGGACACGTCCGTGGATGTGCCGCCCATGTCGAACCCTGCAAACAAAATTTAAATAACCCCCGCCACAAAACCGGTATGTACTTGATTCTTTCAACAACTAGAAAAGAGCTTCTTCTTTTCGAGTAGACAGTAAATTCTCAAAACTTTACATATAACTATTACACTAACACACATTTTCACGGGGTTTTTTTTTGGGTTTTTCAACCGCGAAAACATAAGATTGTTCGTTACAGATATTAGTATTAACATCTATTTTCCCTGTATTATTTATTCTGTGGTATTACATAAATCAGTGACTAATGATGCACCATGTGTTTAAGACGTTAATTTGCAGCGTGAACTTTAGATGTATGTTTGTACAAACATTTCTTCGAAAAGGGTATAGATAGCGTTGAGAATTTAGTTTTTTCAAAATGCACTGCTCTTAGAACCAAAGGTTCATAAATGTTGGCCGCGCGCCGGAAGACGTAGTGTGGCCAGGCCCCCACGAGGTGGACCGACGATCTGGTGAGGGTCGCGGGAAGGCGCTGGATGCGGGCCAAGCAGGACTGATCATTGTGGAGATCACAGGGGGAAGCAGCAGGCCAGCAGTGGACGGCTACAGGCTGAGATGATGATGATGAAGATGCATTTGTATATATGTTACGGCTAAAAGCCGAAGTGCGGCTGGACCTAGGTTAAGCCGGCTAAAACTAGACGCAACCTAGGATGGTTTGATTTGGCTACATCTAGGTTTAGCCGATATGATAACGGCTAAAACTAGGTGTATCTGAACGATCGGTTGATTCTAGTTTTATCCAACCATCCCAGGCTCCACCTAATTTTAGCCGGCTCAACCTAGGTTCAGTCGTATTTCGGCTTTTAGCCGTAACATATAAAACATGGCGGTGTGTACCAATGACGGGCAGGCCGGTTTGCTTCTGGTAAGCTGTCATGGCGTACCCGACCACTCCCCCCGCGGGGCCTGACAGGATCGCGCGCGAACCGTTGAACCTGCAACGACAACAACTAATGCTACACCACTTACAAGTAGGGGCACGAAACTCCAGGTTGGACCGTTATTGCGCAGAAGTCTAAAATAAGGGTCGCGGGGGAGTTACAGGGTCGCGGGGAGTATGGGGAAACATGCGCGGGAATCAAGGTCAGCGTTAAACTTACGTGCCGCTACCTGTATTTACTACCATGGTCTAAGAAAGCAAGGTCTGACACTCCGACCACTGTTCATCCTTGTCTATTACACAAGGATGAACAGGCAATGACGTAGAAATGACGTAAGCTTGTGTAAGTCACGTGGTCGGAGTGTTCGACCTTGCTTTCTTTGATATAATCTGTATGGATGTGACTGTTTGCAGGCACGGTCAGAAAGGGGGCAAGTGCCGAACAGACCACAAAAAACATTTACTATTGAAAGCCCGACCACAGTAATAAAAAACCTCGCCATATTGCGGAATTTCAAGGGAACTAATTTCATTTATTCAACCTTCTTTGTATTCAACCACTACATTCAATCCACGAAATGAAATAATCGTGTTTAATAACAATGCGACGTATGACCAATATAAGTAACTTAAATTCGTCGTGGACGATAAAATATAGACCGTGAAAGCTACAATGCGAGGTACGTGCAAATTGTGCAAAATAACGTGAAGTGCGTGTCATATCATAATATGGGTCGTATATTTTGTCGCACTCCATGTTATAACGTAAAAATGTAGATAGTGAACGATAAAGTGAAGTGCGATAAAATGGGGGTCAACAAAAACATGTAGATCGTGAGCGAAAGAATGTGAGGGACGCCGGACGATCGATAAAACGTGAAATGTGGTAAAATATGAATCGTGAATGATAAAATGTTAATCGTGAGCGATACAATATAGGCAGTGAGCGATGCAATACAAGGTGTGAACGATAAAATATGAAACGTGAGAGATACTCACAAATTCATAGGAGTGAGTCCGCCGTCAGACTGCATGAACAGCACGTTGGAGCCCTTGAGTGAGTCAGTGAAGCCCCCGGCGAAACTCCTCACGTACTCTCTGATGTGCGGAGTGAGGTACGCGTCGGCCGCCGCGGTAAAGCCGCGCGGGACCATGCGGACCATTGAGGTTACCGCGTGAGACAGGGATACTTGTGTGAAACCTATGATTAAAGTGATTTATCAATTAAATGTGGTTGCAGCCCTGTAGAAGAGATTTCAGAAATTTGCTCAGCTTACTAGGATGTTTTCAAAAAACACTATAAGGCCGTTTACACATTTGCCGCAGCGGCAGCGGCGCCGCCGGGATTTGTATGGAGCCTGCCGCGGCGGCGACGGCATAGACTCGCCGCCGCCGCCGCGGCGTAATACAAATCCATACAAAACTATTTTCTTATGTTTTTTAAATTTAAGTCACAGCTTGAGTGAATGCCCGTTTTCACTAACATTGAGAATTTCCTAAATTGATGCCTAACGTATTTAGGAAACTTTTAGTCCAAATTTCGTTTTCACTAACATTAAGTTATTCTTAAACCTGCTTAGGTTATCGGTTATAGATTTTTGCATTCATATGATAACACACATTGGGCAGCTGTTAAGCAAATTTTAAAGTATTTAAATGCGACTAAGCACCTAGGTATATTATATAGCCAGGGTAACAACACCATCACAGGTTTTTCAGATGCAGATTATGGTAATTGTTTAGAGTCTAGAAAGTCTGTTTCAGGATATGTATTCGTGTTAAATGGTGGTGCGGTTACCTGGTGCTCACAAAAGCAAAAGTGTGTAACACTGTCAACAATGGAGGCAGAATATGTTGCAGCTTGTTCAGCAACTAAAGAGTTAATGTGGTTAAAGCAATTGTTAAACAGTATAGGTTTAAACATTAATAAAATACCATTGTATCTTGATAATCAAAGTTGTATAAAACTTGTACAAAATCAAGAGTTCCACAAACGCTCAAAACACATAGATATTCAATATCATTACATAAGAGAAAAATTTCTGGAAGGTTTTGTTGATATCAAGTATATAAGTACTAAAGAACAAGCTGCAGATATTATGACTAAAGCTATACCTAAAGGTCAATTTGAAGTGTTAAGAAAACTACTTGGAGTTATTAATTTGTAAGTTTTTATTGCTTTATATAAAGTTTACAGTGTCAGTAGGAGTAAGTAAATATGTGAGTTACTTATTTAGTAGGAGTGTTGAAGTAGAAATAAGTTACTCAAATGTTACATTGTATTTCCGTATCCGCCCGCTTGTAGAGGGCGCTGTCGTCCACAAGAAATTCAATATGGCGTTTTCTCTTCCATGAATAAAGTGTGTGTTCTGTAAGTTTCCTTGTTTCCTTTGACTAACCACTGCGTAGGTCCTCTGAAGCCCATAATTCTCATTAAAAACTATTCCAATTCAAAACATCAGAATAACGCACACGACTTACCTCACTAACACACAAAACACTATTATTTGATAATTGATAGCCTTTTTGATTACAATAGAACAATTGAGAGCCTTTATTTATGTTTTATTATCATTCTATTGATAAGGTTGATTAATTAACATAATATGACTCTTATCACAAGGATATCAAACACAATTTTAACCCAAACACAGTCCACCAAACAAATTTCTAGTCAACCCTCTTTTTAATTTTTAATTTTAAATCATAAATTTTTAATTCATTTTATTTTAACTTTGAATTTATTTAATTTTAGTTCTAAATTTATTTAATTTTAATTCAAATACATTTTTAACATTGACATGACACATTTAAATCCTTCCTAGTTTTAATTCTTTGTTTTAATTTATAGAACTATATACAAGCCACGATCCAATCTAGTCTTAATGAACAATTGAATTAGTTTTAATTTATTATAGTAATTTGTGGATTAATTTTATTTAATATTGTTAAGAATGATTATGTATTTTAATTTGTAATTGACGTACCTATAGATAATTATGATTAATTTTAGTATTCTACATCAATTGTTAAATGTCTGCATGCTTTCATTTTATGCGATGCCCTACCAGGGTACATGTACTTATCCGCCAATTTATGATAAGAACTTAAGCTTGTACATGTGTGCATGAATAAATAAATAAATAAATAAATAAATATACGAGTGACAATTGATTAACAAAACATAGCATCTCAAGTTTGTTTACTTGTTATTTTCCGTGATAAAAAAGACAAGTAATGAATTTGTATTTGTAAAGATACATTCTTCATTACTTAATATGTTAGAAAACAGTTATCTCTGTATAAAACAATAAATAATGGCATTCTATATGAAACTTACATGCGTTCGTTCGTGGGAGTTTCGGGGAGGAGAGAGAGGAAGGGAGGGGAAAAGAGGAAAAGAATGACTTTATTTTTTTTAATTGTGTTGGCCGGCACGGGGCAACGGCACCTATTTCACGGGAGACAAAAGCACACAAAAGACAGAAGACGAAAGGGACGCACGCAGTCGAGAGATGGGCACGTACCCAGGTATTTACCCAACTACCCGGTAAATACCCGTATCTACCCGGTAAATACCCATATCTACCCAAATCAGTGGGTAGATTGAATTCAATAATTTGTTCTAGCATTATTTTGTTTGTTTATGCGCCGATTTCGATGAAACTCGGTTTGTAGCACTATTTTGGCACGGAAAATAGAATGCAATAAAGAAATTTACAAAAATCCAAGATGGCGGCCAACTTTTCAGTTTATAGACTGATTTCGATGAAACTCGGTTTGTGAGACTATTTTGACAAGGAAATTAGAATGCTATGTGAAAATTATCAAAAATCCAAGATGGCGGTTAACTTTTCTGTTTATGGACCGATTTAGGTGCATCTCAGTTTGAAACATTATTTTAGCATAGAAGTTAGAATAGAATGTCAAAATCTACAAAAATCCAAGATGACAGCTAACTTGCTTGTTTATGGACTGATTTTGATGAAACTTGGTTTGTTACATGTATATTTTTTGACTAGAAACCGAATGCAATGTCAAAATTGACAAAAATTCAAGATGGTCGTTAACTTTTTTGTTTATAAAGTGATTTAGATTAAACTTGGTTTATAACACTATTTTCGCAAGGAAATTACAATCCAATGTCAAAATTGACTAAAATCCAAGATGGGGGCCAAATTTTTTGTTTACAGACTTATTTCGATGAAACTCTGTTTGTAAAATAGTTTTGTCGAGGGAATTAGAATGCAATGTCAAAATTGACAAAAATTTAAGATGGCGGCCAACTTTTTTTGTTTATAGGTAGACCGATTTTGATGAAACTCGGTTTGTGACACTATTTTGACAAGGAAATTAGGATGCTATGTAAAAATTGATAAAAATTCAAGATGGTGTCTAAATTTTTTGTTTATAGAGTGAATTTAGGTCAAACTTGGTTTATAACACTATTTTGACAAGGAAATTAGAATGCAATGTCAAAATTGCAAAAATCCAAGATTGTGGCTAACTTTTTTATTTATAGAGCGATTTAGTTCAAACTTGGTTTGTAACACTATTTTGACAAGGAAATTAGAATCCAATGTCAAAATTGACAAAAATTCAAGATGGGGGCTAACTTTTTTGTTTATAGATAGATTTCGAGGAAACTCGGTTTGTAACACTAATTTGGCAAGCAAATTAGAATGCAATGTCAATATTACAAAAATCTAAGATTGTGGCTAACTTTTTTGTTTATAGACTGATTTCGATGGAACTCGATTTGGAACACTATTTTGCCAAGGGAATTAGAATGCAACTTTAAAATTGAAAAAAATCAAGACGATGGCTAACTTTTTTGTTTATAAACTGATGTAGATGAAACTTGGTTTGTAAGACTATTTTGACAAAGAAAATTCGAATAGAATATCGATATTGTCAAAAATCGAAGATGAGAGCCAACGTTCAAGTTTATGAACTCGTCACTATTTTGGGAAGAAAAGTATAATGCAATGTAAAAATTCACAAATATCTAAGTTGACATCTAACATTTTGTTTATGTTCTGATTTCGATGAAACTTGATTTTACAACACAATTTTAGAACAAAAATTAAAAAAAAGTCCTAACAAGTTGTTCTAACTTTGCTTCAGTATTTCGAAGAGCTCAGATAATTATGTCTTGAACAATAAAGCACCATGTCTGAGGAGGACTGTAGAACGCTGGTATTTAGAATTCTAGAGTTCTGGATTTGGATATAGGGAAATAACAAAGTTAGATTTCAGCACAAACTTTTGAATGATAATACATTTTTCTTCTCATTTTCTTGTTAAATTAGTGTTACAAACCGAATTCCTTCGAAATCAGCCTATAAACAAAAAAGTAAACCATCATCTTGAACTTTTGTCAATTTTGAAGTTGCATTTCTAATTCCCTTGACAAAATAGTGTTCCAAATCGAGTTTTATTCAAATCAGTCTATAAACAAAAAAGTTAGCCACAATTTTGGATTTTTGCAATTTTGACATTGCATTCTAATTTCCTTGTCAAAATAGTGTTATAAACCAAGTTTGAACTAAATCCACTCTATAAACAAAAAAATTAGACACCATCTTGAATTTTTATCAATTTTTACATAGCATCCTAATTTCCTTGTCAAAATAGTGTCATAAACCGAGTTTCATCGAAATCGGTCTATAAACAAAAAAAGTTGGCCGCCATCTTGAATTTTTGTCAATTTTGACATTGCATTCTAATTCCCTCGACAAAATTGTGTTACAAACAGAGTTTCATCGAAATAAGTCTGTAAACAAAAAATTTGGCCCCCATCTTGGATTTTAGTCAATTTTGACATTGGACTGTACTTTCCTTGCGAAAATAGTGTTATAAACCAAGTTGAATCTAAATCACACTATAAACAAAAAAGTTAACCACCATCTTGAATTTTTGACAATTTTGACATTGCATTCGGTTTCTAGTAAAAAAATGTACATGTAACAAACCAAGTTCCATCAAAATCAGTCCATAAACAAGCAAGTTAACTGTCATCTTGGATTTTTGTAGATTTTGACATTCTATTCTAACTTCTATGCTAAAATAATGTTTCAAACTGAGATTCACCTAAATCGGTCCATAAACAGAAAAGTTGACCGCCATCTTGGATTTTTGATAATTTTCACATAGCATTCTAATTTCCTTGTCAAAATAGTCTCACAAACCGAGTTTCATCGAAATCAGTCTATAAACTGAAAAGTTGGCCGCCATCTTGGATTTTTGTAAATTTCTTTATTGCATTCTATTTTCCGTGCCAAAATAGTGCTACAAACCGAGTTTCATCGAAATCGGCGCATAAACAAACAAAATAATGCTAGAACAAATTATTGAATTCAATCTACCCACTGATTTGGGTAGATATGGGTATTTACCGGGTGCGTGGGTATTTACCCGGTAAATACCCGGGTGGGTAGATTGGGTATTTACCCGACCGCCCATCTCACGGTACGTTACGTACGACGCAAACGCAACGCTCACGCATTTATGCTATTAGGCACGGCACATACATAATTTATTATTAGGAGTTTTAGGAGGGTGTTGTTTTTTGATGTGATGATTCCATTTTATTTTATCTTTTATTAGAAAAAGATGTTTGAAAAAAAAAGCCATTTATTGAACGCATTCATATATAAATGTGTGTTTACATGAACGCATCAATAAACATAACCTCAATTTCTTTTGTTGGGTCGGTCGTGTTCTTGAATGATAATTTCTTGTTGTTTTATACAGAAAAGACTAGTTTCTCTAGGTGCATATTTAAAAAGAATGGGTAAAAGAAATCGTAATGTCAACAAATTCGCCCAGAGAAAGCGAGAACGCAGGGAACAGGTACAAAACTTTTCAACACAATTTACACGTAAACATACGGAAGGTTCCGGCTTATTTGATTAAAACTACTGTAAATTTTCAGGAGAAAAACCCTCAAGAGAAGCCCACAGCCGATACACGCAAGCATTATGAAGATATAGTTAAAGAAAACGCAACTTTTGAAGAGTATTATAAGGTTAGTTTTGCCTTGTAAACAATCAGAGTTCTCATGTGTTACATCCGAAAACTTTTGAGATGTTATAGATTTGTGTAGATTTAGAACGAATTACGCTTAACCAGTTTATCACCTTGCTCCGATCATGCTTAGAACTTTACTAAAATACAACTGCTATGTATGCACAAGATATCTCGTTGAACTTGAATATTTGGATTACACGATTTTCTCGGCTTTGACATGATTTTCTTGCATTGACTATGTGATTTGATTGAAGACTTGGCTTCGGCCTTTATGAATGACAGTAAGAAAATAAAAATTCCTGAAAATGAAATGAAATGAAAATATTCTTTATTGCACACAGAAACCCAAGTACAGACACTTACACAAATAACACAGAAAATATGCAATTGGCGGCCTTATTGCTTAGGTAGCAATTTCTTCCAGGCAACCACTTAGATGGAAACTTTAAACAAGAAAAGAACTGATGCGGGTCAGTGCGCCTAAACCAAACTTAATCCTAATTACAAGTACAATCTTAAAACTATGACTAAATAATAATAATAATCTGACGTGGCTGTACGGGCTAAGTTTCCCTTCGTTCCAGAATGGACAAAGAGAACAAAAAAATTTGAACTGACAAGTAACACAGAATCAATACTTACAGGACCAATGTTTTTACAAAGGTTTTTACTTTTTCTAGGCTCAGAAAGTGTGCCCTGAGGAAGAATGGCCAGCATTCATGACAGCTCTGAGGCAGAACTTGCCAACCGCTTTCCGCATCACTGGCTCCAAAAGTGAAGCCGCTGGCCTGATGGACCTTGTACGGAGTAAATACTTCTCTGAGCTGGTGAACATGAAGCTCAAGGTTGAAGGCACTGACGAAGAGGAAGAAATCAAACCATTCAATCTGCCCTGGTAAGATTATTATTATTATTTTTAATTCTTTCATCATTGTTTTTCTAAAATTATCTATTAATTTAATTTTACTTTTGTTTTCTGTTTTGTCTCTTTCCTGTCGATTGGTTTTCTCCTTTGTATTTTTCTGCTCACACTAGAATTTATGTTATGTGTAACTGTAACTTAACTGGTTTTTGTTTTGTTATATTTTATTGTTTAATTGAAAAATTTCACTGTATGTTTCCCTAATAAAAATAAGATAAAATCTATTGTGAATTAAAGGGTTTTCTTCCAAACCAATAATTTCTAATTTAATTGATCCCAGGTACCCCGGAGGCCTGGCCTGGCAGCTCCGTCTCTCGCGCACAGACATCCGTCGCAGCGAGCCTCTTTACCGCCTGCACAACTTCCTCGTCTCAGAGACCGCTGCCGGAGGGGTCAGCAGGCAGGAAACCGTCTCCATGATCCCTCCGGTCGTGTTGGATGTTCAACCACATCATAAAGTAAGAGTGTTTTTGTCGAACATTAGTTGCAGGGTGTAAGGAAAAGTATTATTACAAGTTAAACATTGAAATGCTATATAAAGCATTCCTGAACACCCCAGTCAGAGTCCCGCGGCACCTGCGGGGTGCGGGGCGTGGGGCGCTATATCGGGCGGGGAACTCATTTTAGCGCGCGGGCACTGGGCGGTCACTCCATACAGAAAACGCTATTTGACAAGCTACTTCTTTTTGAATAACAACTGAATATCAACTACAAGTCAATGGCGCTAGGCGCTATGTATGCACACCCCCTCCACCACCGGCGGAGTCCCGCGGCGCCTGCGGGGTGCGGGGCGTGGGGCGCTATATCGGGCGGGAAACTCATTTTGGCGCGGTGGGGTGAGTGTCCTTTCTGTACGTGTTAGTACTATTATTTTCTTCTGTGACGCTATATAAAAAACCCCTGAACACCCCTGTCAGAGTCCCGCGGCGCCTGTGGGGTGCGGGGCGTGGGGCGCTATATCGGGCGGGGAACTCAATTAAATGCGGGGTCTGTACGGGTTAGTACTATTATTTACTTCTGTAACGTCACTAAACTAACAATACTGGGTATAAAGGATAATGATACTTTTCCTTACATTAGTTGTACAATATAACACCATAGTGCGCTTATGATTGACACATTATATTCGATTATTGCGTAACACTGGAGTATTCTGATTATTGATTCCAGGTGCTGGACATGTGCGCCGCTCCGGGGTCTAAAACTGCGCAGTTGATCGAGTTCCTACACGCAGACGAAGATAACATGCCTACAGGTAATAATGGGTGCAGCAAAATATACACCAAAGGGTTCAAACTTACCCAGAATCAGGGTAAACGAATAGGCCTTAGGGCCGCGACGCGCGGCGCTAACTAATGATTATATAAAATAATAATTTTGTAATAATAATTTGAAAAGATGCAACGCCTGTCTGTGGAGTTTCTTCCGGCGAGCTCTTCTCCACAGAAGACAGCCAAATCGTGAATTCGTCTCGACGTCGAAAAGTGATTTGTAAAATCTTACTTCGAATAAACACCTTTTGAATTTTAAATTTTGAACTGCAAAGAGACCGGGTGCGCGAACGGCGGTGCGATGGTAGGCCACAGCTCGCCGCGTGTTCGCTCTGCAGACCGTTCACCGTAAGTTGCCCCCCGCCTGCCAACTGGGGTCATCTATAGTGGACGGCTTGTAGGCGCAAAGCCGCATACGCCTCACGCCGCCGCGACTAGCTGTGGCCTGCTATTGTTTCCATCGCTGTTGCTTGGCCGATTTGGTACACTGTGTCTTTTAAGCGTGTATTCTAGACTGCCCTTTCCCTGAAGCTGTAGAGCAAACTCGTTGACGTGTTCAGTTAGTGTCTTTTGATATCTACGATAAATTCAATGTAATAACAGTAGTATTTATGTAGAGCGTCGGTTGCCAAGTGGCTAGGGCCGTTGACTTCCATTCCGAAGTTCGCAGGTTCAAACCTCGGCACGTACCAATGTGTTTTCGATTTTCGAATTCATATGTACGTTTATTCGACGCTCTTACGGTGAAGGAAAACATCTTGAGGAAACCTGTACACACCTGCGAAGTAATTCAAAGGTTGTGTGTTCGTGACCAACCCGCACTGAGCCAGCGTGGTCGACTAAGGCCTATTCACCCTGGTATCAGGGTAGGCTCGAGCCCCTCGGTGGGGACATATATGAGCTGTTAACGAACGAGTATTTATGTGTCAGGGTTCGTAATGGCCAACGATGTGGACAACAGTCGCTGCTACATGTTAGTCCACCAGGCCAAGAGGCTCAACTCCCCCTGCATCCTCATCACCAACCACGACTCCGCTGTCATGCCGTCCATACTCACACAGGACACACAGGTACGCGCTACATTGGTCCTTCAGGCTAACAGGTACGCTGCTACATTGGTCCTTTAGTCTAACAGGTACGCTGCTACATTGGTCCACCAGGCTAACAGGTACGCTGCTACATTGGTCCACCAGGCTAACAGGTACGCTGCTACATTGGTCCACCAGACTAACAGGTACGCTGCTACATTGGTCCACCAGGCTAACAGGTACGCGCTACATTAGTCCACCAGGCTAACAGTTACGCTGCTACATTAGTCCACCGAGCTAACAAGTACGCTGCTACATTAGTCCACCAGGCTAACAGGTACGCTGCTACATTGGTCCACCAGGCTAACAGGTACGCTGCTACATTAGTCCACCAAGCTAACAAGTACGCTGCTACATTAGTCCACCAGGCTAACAGGTACGCTGCTACATTAGTCCACCAAGCTAACCTCCTCTTCTCCTCTTATTACTAAGACGATGAATGAAAATAGAAAACAAACAGAGGAAATTTTGGGTAACACCTAAATACTTTAGGCATCAACTTAAGCGATTCTTAAGTTTTGTGCAAACGGGTGTTAGACACATTTTATATTGTTTTACGTGATATAATTTTGAATTGATCTTACCAAATTAGCTTGTGTGGTATGCTATCAAATTTCCTTATTCATCATAGGTTTTTTAAAACACTTAACGACGTCATATCAGAACAGATGTCATGATGTCATGTTGTTTTATTGTTTAAGAATCCAGAGAAGAGCATACCTTTGAAGTTCGACCGCATCCTATGCGACGTGCCGTGTTCAGGAGACGCCACTCTCAGGAAGAACCCAGATATTTGGCTCAAATGGTCCACTGGAAACGGGAACAACCTTCACGGGTGAGAATAAACCCTCATTTAGATGATTTAGTTAGATGGATAGATAGAAAGAAACACACTTTATTTATACAAGAAACACAGGTAGCACATAACAAACAGAAAAACAATAAGGTAGTACAAAATACGACACACGAAACGTGGGACAAATCCGTACTAATATTATAAATGCGAAAGTGTGTTTGTTTGTCTTTCCTTCACGCTCTAACTAAACAACCAATCAACTTGATTTTCGGCATAGAGTTAGTTGAAAGGATGGAGAGTGACATAGGCTACTTTTTACCGCGGGAAAATATCTCATTTCCACGGAAAAAATGGTTAACGCGGGCGGAGCCGCGGTGCGGAAAGTTAGTATGATAATAAAACAAGACAAGGAGACATAAAAGAGGCAAACAAATTTAAACACAGGATCAGACAAGCTACCTACATTCGCACATGAAGTCGGCGGCGCTGACTTAGCATATGCTACTAGTATGCGGGCATCCCCATTCCCTTAACGTGTTAGTAGAGTGGCGCAATACGCGAGAGAGAGAGATGCAGCAACTTCGTCTTTTCGCCTAGCGCCGTGCGATCTGAATTGCACTTTATTATAACGGAGCTAGGGTTGCAATTTATATGAATTATGTCGCCTAGTGTAGCTTCTGTAGGGACTACTATTTGGTATTCTGTGGTATAACTACTACAGCAATAGATTTGTTTTCAAAAGTATGCTAATCTTTTAAGACAGAACCAATTTGACGCTTTTTTAATCACAACAATTAAAAAAAAACGAAAAAAAAAAACGTGTGCCTAAATTTGTAATTTCCAGCATCCAATACCGAGTGTTAAAGCGCGGCTGCGAGTTGCTAGCGGTGGGCGGTAGGCTTGTGTACTCGACTTGTTCCTTCAACCCGGTGGAGAATGAAGCCGTCATACACAGGGTGCTGCAAGAGGCCGCCGGGACCGTGCGGCTGGTCAACGCCGCTGATATGCTGCCGGGACTCAAGTATCATAAGGGTATGATTTATAATATTTTTGTATTTGACCTGGTGAGCATGAAGATGGCGGGACCAGTCGACGGATTCGATTGTTTTTACATGAAGATGTTAGAGCTCCATATGTACTAATTGTACAGTAAACAACACATTTGTACCTCTAGACTCCAAAATAGCAGGTTAATATCAGTCTGGTCCCGCTATCTTGACGTCAAAATGGCGGTTCTAAAGCAAATTGCTGTTCTTTAGCAATGAAATAACATTTAAATACTTAGTACTACCTTTGTTCTAGAGTATTTGTAATTGTAAAGTTGATTCCATAAACCATAATAAAGTTATTTAATTAAATTTCTGATCCCGCCATCTTGGCCAATCAAGGCTAGAGGCTTGGGTAGACTCCAGAGTAGTTATCTACCAACGCGTCTAGGGGCGGGGAGAAGGGGCCTCGGACCTAGGCCTAGGTCGTTGGTACGAAAAACCATCGTGAAGGAGACGATGCCTGAGGGGCTCCGTCTCTGATTAATAATTTTGATTTTGGCTGCGCCCCCGCCGGCGGTTACGGGCATTGTTACCTGAAGGGTATGATTTGTAAATACATATTTTATTCTAGTTTTTTATCGGGTGATCCCACTTCTGATTTCCCAGTACCAAGTTAACAACCGCCCTGGGCAAACATTCGTGTGATGAACACTTGTGTTTGCCTTGTGTCTGGATGTTGTATAATATGTATGTATATCAGCTGTCTGACACCTATAGTACAGGCTCTGCCTAGTTTGGGGTCAGATGGCCGTGTGTGAGGTGTCTCCACCGTTTGTCCGTTTTCGTAATTATAATTTCATAATTGATTATGAAAGGGGAATTATTTTTCACTGTTTCGTAATTAGTTATCAAACAAAAATTGATTTTCCTTATTAAAAATCGAGTTGTATTTCCGCGTATATATTTATTTATTTAGTTATGTAGCATTAGACACTGTTGCACGTTGTTGCCGCGGCGTAAATGAAGTTTGACAACGACGCCATCTATTGTTACCTCCAGGTATGTCCTACTGGCGTCCGGCGTCCAAAGACATGGTGTTCTACGAGAAGTATGAAGATGTTCCCGAGAAGTGGCAGACGGTGGTCAGACCGCAGATGTTCCCTCCCGCTCCTGAGGATGTTGGCAAATACCAGCTGGATAAGTGGTGAGACATCATACTAATTGAACCGTGAAAATTCATTAGGGTTCCATCCAAAAGTCATATTACTTCAGAAAAGATCAGTAGTCATATCATATTAATTTATAAGGAGGAAGTATTTTTGTGTGTGTATGTTTGTGTGGCGGCGCGTCACATGCTACGTCATTAGAAGAGCGACCAATTAGAAGCCGAGGCCTGAAACGCGCTATCAGAGTTTTTGCAAGACATTAAACAAATACAAGTTCCAACGAAGACAGTTGGACCGCGGTCCCCGGGCTCACCACCATGCCCCAAGGAACATCTTCCCTTTGCCTCCACATTTGTAATGAATAAACTCAAAAACTAGTGAACCGATTTCAAAAATTCTTTCACCGTTAGAAAGCTACATTCACCCTGAATAACATAGGCAATCTTTTACCGCGGGAAAATGCCTCATTCTCACGGGAAAAACTGTTAGCGCGGGCGGAGCCGCGGCGGATAGCTAGTTGTAAGTAAGTTAATAGTGAAAAATGTAAGAACCACTAAGAACTAGCCCTTGCAATACAAGCTATCTTAGTGCAGGGACATGGTCCAAGAAAACAAGGTTTAACAATTAGACCACGTGATTGACACAAGTTTACGCCATTTTGTGCTGTTCATCCTTGTCTGTGCGTGTAATTCGAAAAGGATGAACAGGCAAAATTACGTAGAAATGACGTAGGCTTGTGTCAGTCACGTAGACTAATTGTTAGACCTTGTTTTCTTGGACAAGGTGCACCAGTGTGCATCACGAATTGTAAATTTTGTAAATAATAATTTCATTTCATTATTTCCAGCATAAGAATCCTTCCGCACCACCAAGACACGGGTGGTTTCTTCGTCGCGGTCCTGGAGAAGACTGCCCCCCTCCCCTGGGAGAAGGCAGAGGATACCAGCGCAGAGGGAGCCAAGGAGGAGAAGAAGGAACCGCCCAAGAAGAGAAGGAGAATGGGAGGGTACAGGGAGGACCCGTTCGTGTTCTTCAAAGGTATCTCAAAGTTCAAAGTTCAAAAAGTCTTTATTCGAAGTAAGATTTTACAAATCGTCGAGGCAAGTTCACAATTTGGCTGTCTTCTGTGGAGAAGAACTCGCTGGAAGAAACTCCACAGGCGTTGCATATTAAAAAAAAAATACAAAATAATTAATACAAAAAAATCAATACAATTTAACTTCTCTTATTACAATTTGATATCTCTATTCACGTTAACAGCTCATACACGCCCACCGAGGGGCTCGAGTCTACCGTGAAATCAGGGTGAACAGGCCTTAGTCGACCACGCTGGCCCAATGTGGGTTGGTCACGAACACACAACCCTTGAATTTCTTCGCAGGTGTGTGCAGGTTTCCTCACGATGTTTTCCTTCACCGTAAGAGCATCGGATAAACGTACATATGAATTTCGAAAATCGTAAACACATTGGTATTTGCCGAGGCTCGAACCCGCGAACTTGCGAATGGAAGTCAACGGCCCTAGCCACTTGACCACCGACGCTATTAGAATTCTTATGTCTGTAAAGCGGTCAGATGCGTTTGCGCACACGCGTTTATAATAACAAAAGTAAAAACATTTTTTTCCCATTGTGGTTAGGTTTGGTTAGGACATTGCAGGCTGAATCACCTGATTGTCCGTAAAGAAAGATGATTCCGTGCTCCCGTACTTGTTGTATGTTTTATTATTTACTAGCGACCCGCCCCGGCTTCGCACAGGAAAATTGTTATTGTGGGTTATCCCTAAATATATTATGCATGTATTGTATTATACATATCGACGGGGAAGTTCTAACAACTCCTAACTAAAATTTTTTACGAAAACGACTTATGAATGCAGTTCGATAGAGAATCGAATTGCGCTTCTAGTGCTGATAGATTTGGATTTTGGTCCATCTCAATATTTTTCTAAAGATTCAGTGCGCAACAACAAACGCGGTCGGTCGCTGAACGAACGAATGAACGTCCAAGCGAACGATCTACTGACTCCGGGAACCAATAGACTGAATGAATGAGGTGTTTTTATAATTCCCAAACATTAACTTTTACTGAGGCCGAAAATAATCTTGCAAAAGCACTTGAATCCCTTAGCTGCTATTATGAAGAGAATTCGTTGCGACCCAACCCAGCTAAGACACAGTCCTGTGTCTTCCACCTAAGGAATCGCGAAGCGCGTCGCATGCTAAATATTCACTGGAGGGACGTGCCGATTGCCCATTGCTCTTATCCTAAATACCTGGGCATTATCTTGGATAGAGCACTTACATATAAGCAACACTGCCTTCACACCAGACAAAAAGAAGGCACTAGAAACAACCTCTTACGCCGCCTCACTTCCACCACGTGGGGTGCCTCGCCTATAGTCCTACGGGCAACAGCCTTAGCGCTATCCTTTTCTGCTGGCGAATACGCCAGTCCGGTGTGGAGCCGCTCTGCTCATACTCAGCTAGTGGATGCAGCTCTAAACGAGACATGCCGGATAATCACAGGCTGTCTCAAACCCACTCCTGTTAGCATGCTGTATCCACTGGCTGGCATTGCCCCTCCGGAAGTCCGTCGAGATGTGGCTAGCTCTTTGGAACGTGCTAAAAAAGAGTCGGATCCACGGCATCCCATGCACTACCATATGCCTGTAGCACCAAGACTGAAGAGTCGGCACAGTTTCATGGCAGACGTTCTGCCTTTGGATGGTGAAGCCTCATCAGCGCGGCTGAAAATATGGAACGAGAGATGCCCCACAGCGTCGCTCACCCCACTGACAGAGAGCCTCCCCGCTGGACAAGACCTGCCCTGGCCGACCTGGAAGTCTCTAAACAGACTCCGGACCCAGGTTGGCCGAAGTAAGGAGAATATGTGCAGATGGGGATACAGCTCGGATAGTGCATGTCTGTGTGGTGTCTCTCCCCAAACCATGGCCCATTTATTGTGCTGCCAAGCGTGTCCCAACAGCTGCACACGCGAGGACCTGTACAATGCTACGGACAATGCCGTCGCCGTGGCGGAGTATTGGTCCTCTTATATCTAGTCGCCGAATCGATACGAAAAGAAGAAGAAGAAGATAATTCTTTCTAAAGAGAAAGGCAATGCAATAAAACAAGGGCAGCCTATAGCTTAGTCTTTTAAAATTATTCACTTGAAACGTCAAACTCTGGTAAGTTTATTAATCGATCTCGGTGTTGCCAATAGCCAAGAGTAAAAAAAGGTAACCTTCATAATTATTTCTCCGACATACCATTCAAGTTCACCTTACTTTCTGCATACTAAACTTTTTAAAACATATCACAAGCTTTGTAAGTTAGAGAACTGTGTACGTATATATTTTGTTGTTGTTGTTGTTGCAATGTTAGTTGTGTGTTTCAGGTGAGGAAGAAGACGTATTTCCTTCCATCAAGCAGTACTATGAATTGGATCCCAACTTCGACCCCAAGTGTCTTCTGACCAGGTATCTAAGTTATTTGACGACCCCGTAGCCTAGTTGGTAGTACGTCTGCTTTCGAAGCACAAGGTTGCGGATTCGAATCCCGCCCGGATTTTTTTTCGCTTTTTGATCGCGGAAGAATATACTCCTATTATTACTAAGACAACGAATGAAAAAAAAATCAGTAACAGAGGAAATTTTGGGTAAATCCATATATTTATACAATGAACCAAGACGGAGGTCATTTTGAAAGGAAATATAGAGCGCTAAAATAATGTGGGAGTAAAAAAAATTTTGATTACTTTAGAATGAGCATATCAACATTTGAAGAACTATTTACCAAAACAGCACCTTATTTATAAAAACAATATTATGTATTCAGAAAATCTGGACCAGGACTTTCATTTTTATGAAGTAGAATAAGGAATGTTACTAAGTATGTAAAATCACTTGAAACTTTGTTACAGTAGAGCTTTTATATATACAGATACACTAGTTTTTGTTTCATTAAAAAATATCAAGTAGTTTTGATTTTATATGCATTCAAAGTTCCCATAAATATCGAGTCCCGCTGACAGTCACGTGACCGCGTGTGACGTCACATAGCAACACTCCGCTCCGCAGTAGTTTACTCGCGCAGTGTTTTGCTTTATTTCATCGCTTCCAGTTATATGAATTGAATTAATAATAGATGAAGGGTTCGAAAATGGACAATCAAATAATCTACCTAAAATAGAAGGACTTGGTTGTTCATTATTTAGCGACAATAGTGATTTCTTTGCCGTCGAAAGGCGAGGAGTAAAAATGCAAAGGTAAGTTAAGTTAAACTTTTTATAATATAACTCTCGAAAATAGATATTAATATCTGTTCTATAAGTATTCTTTTATTGAAGTACCTAAAATACCCAAGTATTTCATTTCGTAATGCCACTAGCTATAGCTAGAAGTAGGTATCAGAGACCTTAGGTTTTAGGTAATGTAATATAGGTCAATATAAAAATAATAAAACAAAATATACTTTATTGCACAGAACAAAAACAAATACATTAACAATACTCAAAAAGGGAGAAGGCAAGTGGCAGCCTTATCGCTCTAAGCGATTTCTTCCAGGCAACCATTAGGTCTTAAAACCGAAAACTACTAATCCCTACTTAATATTACAAATGCGAAAGTAACTATGTCTGTCTGTCTGTTACGCAGATAGAATAGACCTTGGAGACGGACATAGGCTACTTTTTATCGCGGGAAAACAACTGATTCCCACGGGAAAGATTCGGGCGGAGTCGTGAGGCGGAAACTTGATATCTACGAGCTATCTGACCTTGGGGTTTGATAGAATAGACCTTGGAGATGGATATAGGCTACCTTTTACCGTGGGAAAATCCCTCACTCCCACGGGAAAAAGGTCACCGTGAGTAGAAAGTTTTGATAAAACCTGGTACTTACATAGATATAATAGACCCTAGGGATATGTATAGGCTACATTTTACCGCGGGAAAATACTTTAATCCCACGGGAAAAATAGTAGTACAGGTGAAAAGTTTTGATAAAGATTGGTACAGAGATAAAATAGACCTTGGAGTATGATATAGATTATCTCTTACCGCGGGAAAATACCTTATTCCCACGGGAAAATGGGAGGTCTGGCAGAAAGTTTTAGTGAAACTTGGTACAGAGATACAAAATATTTTAGGGGGGATAAAGGCTATTATACCGTGGGAAAATATCTCATTCCCACGGGAAATATACCTAGTAGCGCGGCGGGAATTTTTGATGATACTTGGTACAGATATAGAATAGATCTCGGGGGGATGGATTAAGTCTACCTAATACTAGTAGCGCGCGCGGCTACTTTTTCAGGCTAGAAATCATCTCATTCCTACGGGAAAAGTCGAAATCCAATGCGGTTGTAGCCACGGGCGGGCAGCTAGTAGGTACATAAAAAGGTAATCACTACTTATACTTAAGTCAAAATGATCTTCACAACAATAACTGTGCTTCGATTTCTAACAGGATCTGATCTCTTCATAGCTTGTAATCATTACTTCGTATTTTGACATCCATTGGAACGACAAAAAATAACTTTTCCGGCGCATTGATAGCCGTATTTGTACATTTTGGCACAACACATGATTTTATGGTATTTGGATTGTTAATTTTTTTTTAAATTCAGAAATCCAAGTACAAAATACCTAATAACGCAAGGCAGCCGTACGGAAGAGCGGGAACGGACTGAGCGAGCGTTGCATTATGACGTCACGCGCTTGAACGCGGAATTTCGTCGCGCGCTCACTTTAAACTTCTCTATCTTGGAAACTAATTGACGTATCGAAATAATTCTTTCACTAGTATTTTTTATTTTGAACGGAGAATTTATAAAGCTAACATTCAAAATTAGTGAACATTCTCTATTGGCGCCCGCTGACGTACAGCGTCGGTGGCCAAGTGGCTAGGCCCGTTGACTTACCTCGGCACGTACCAATGTGTTTTCGATTTTCGAATTCATATGTACTACGCGACCAAAACAATTAGACACATTTCAAACATGGCGTCACGGCCGATCACGGGGATTAGTGCTGGGAATAAGGGCGAATATTGTACAAACCGCATACCTGTCATGTGTCTAATTGTATTGGTCGAGTAGTACGTTTATTCGACGACGCTCTTACGGTGAAGGAAAACATCGTGAGGAAACCTGCACACACCTGCGAAGAAATTCAAAGGTTGTGTGTGAAGTTGACCAACCCGCACTTGGCCAGCGTGGTCGACTAAGGCCTATTCACCCTGGTATCAGGGTAGGCTCGAACCCCTCGGTGGGGACATATATGAGCTGTTAACGACGTACACCGTCCGCGGCGCCGTGACGGGCCGCGCCGCGCCGCACCGTAGACATGTGGACGGGCTCTAACACCTTGTTTTCTTGGACCATGATAACAGCAAAAAAATACTATCCAATTCGGTGCAGCCGCCGCCGCGCCTCTAAAGAGACAAGACAAGCTTCATTATTATCAATATTGATATATAAATGTGAACACTTGTTTGTTATTTTTAGCTGTTACTACTGACAATTAATTCAATAGAAAACAGACTTCAAAAATTATTTTTACAATAAAAAAGCGGCCAAGTGCGAGTCGGAATCGCCCATGAAGGGTTCCATTGTAGTTCGTTATGACTTTGATCGATGTTTTAATAATAGTGAAAGGTAAACTGCGGTTTACGATTTATGACGTATTAAAAAAAAACTACTTACTAGATCTCGTTCAAACCAATTTTCGTTGGAAGTTTTCATGGTAATGCACATCATATATTTTTTTTAGTTTTATCATTCTCTTATTTTAGAAGTTAGAGGGGGGGGGACACACATTTTTCCACTTTGGAAGCGTCTCTCGCGCAAACTATGCAGTTTAGAAAAAAATGTTATTAGGAACCTAAATATCATTTTTGAAGACCTATCCATAGATACCCCACACGTATGGGTATGATGAAAAAATTTTTTTTGAGTTTCAATTCTACGTATGGGGACCCCCTTAATTTATTGTTTCTTTTCTATTTTTGTAAGAAAATCTTAATGCAGTTCACTGAATACATCTACTTACCAAGTTTCAACAGTATAGGTATTATAGTTTCGGAATAAAGTGGCTGTGACATACGGACGGACGGACGGACAGACAGACAGACAGACATGACGAATCTATAAGGGTTCCGTTTTTTGCCATTTGGCTACGGAACCCTAAAAACCGGGGATGGTGGTGGGGTCATTTCAATTTCAAGTGGTCAAAGCGAATTGACCTAACGTTAGCGAGTTCTTAAAAACTATCAGCGCCATCTCTGGAGGAGCGCGGGTACTGACTGACGCGGCCAAAAAGTGAACTAACGCCACAGTTATACGAAACGGTCATGTTTGACTGTATTTTTAATAGCAATAAATCTATATAATAAAACTGTAGAGGTCAAATGTCTGTACATAGAAAAAAATATATGAAATCCGAGCCAGGAGGATGAAGAAGTAAAATAGTACATATCCAGACAATTTTCTTTTTTTTGTTTCTCTGTCTGTTTGTACGGGCTAATCTCCGAAACTATTGGACCGATTTTAATGAATTTTGCTTTGTGGTTCTTTACACCCCTGTAGGCCTACTATGTAAGTAGCGACAGGCTCGAGAAGCTGTCAAACGCGACATATTGACAGAATTACTATGGCTCTAATGTCACTATGTCGCGTTTGACAGCGTCTCGAGCCTGTCGCTACTTACATAGTAGGCCTACAGGTCAACATCTTGGATGTAAGTTAACATAGAATTAGCCCTTGCAATACAAGGTATCTTAGTGCAGGGCTGTTGGGGAAAATTGGTTCTTGAATGGCAGCCACGCGCCGGAAGACGTAGCGTGGGCAGGCCCCCTACAGATGGACCGACGATCTGGTGAGGGTCGCGGGAAGCCGCTGGATGCCAAGCAGGACCGATCGTTGTGGAGATCACAGGGGGAGGCAGCAGGCCAGCAGTGGACGGCTACAGGCTGAGATGATGATGATGATGATGATGATAGTGCAGGGGTGCATCACGAATTGATAATTATGAAAACAAATACATTCATTTCATTATTTCCAGTATAGTAAAGAGACAAGACAAGCTTCATTATTATGAATATTGATATTTGGTATATGAATATGAACACTTGGCTGTTATTTTTAGCTGTTACTACTGACTATTAATTCAATAGGAAACAGACTTCAAAAATTGATTCTTGCTATGAAAATTAGGGTGGTGGTGGGGTCATTTCAATTTCAAGTGGTCAAAGCGAATTGACCTAACGTTAGCGAGTTCTTAAAAACAATCAGCGCCATCTCTGGAGGAGCGCGGGTACTGACTGACGCGGCCAAAAAGTGAACTAACGCCACAGTTATAAATACGAAACGGTCATGTTTGACAGTATTTTTAATAGCGATAAATATTAAATAATTATTGTTATAATTGCTAAGTTAAAATGATCAATTATATTTTATTATTACATAATATAAAATTACAAAAACAATAAACTTTAAAACTAAACAAAAATATACAAACAACACAATAAAATAAATTATACACAAAAAAGAAAAATACAGAGAAATAATTAAAAAGAAAAATAGTATATATCCTAACTATTTACACAAATTAGTCGAAGAGCCCCCTCTTGACACACCGGGCGCAAAGGTGCCCATAACGCTGGCTGCGTTGCCACGCTGAATATAGACTGGGATAGAAATTGAAATATCGCTCTAGTTTCAGAGGTGAGAGGCAAATCTTGTAACAAGTTGCTAATAGTACTTTTCAGGGGTTTTGGACATCGCTGAATCCGAAAATCACTATTAGCAGTTCGAAAAATTACTCCTTGTACCTTAAATCCAAAATGGCGGCCAAAAAATATAAAAAAATATAAACATGCCATTTGGGGTATCAAATGAAAGGGAATCATGAGTAGATTACAAATATATAACATGTTACTATATCCGCCCTTCCTGGTCAAAGTTGTACTAAATATAATTTTTCGATAGTAGCGTTTCGAGCCTACTTTGCATAGTTGTAGATTCAAAACTTGTGAATCAATATTTGTAGGTAAATTATTTTTTTTAATATCAGAAATATCCTGAAATATGCGCGAAAAATAAATTTAGCCAAAAATATTCATAAACAAGCAACTTAACGCATGCGAGTAGCGTTCTAATTTTTTTCTCTATCATTTTTACTCGGTGAGGTAAAATAACACTGCTTACATGCGTTAAGTTGCTTGTTTATGAATCTTTTTGACTAAATTTATTTTTCGCGCATATTTCGGGATATTTCTGATGATAAAAATAATAATTTACAGATATTGATTCCTAAGTATTGAATCTACAGCTATGCAAAGTAGGCTCGAAACGCTACATTCGAAAGATTCTTTTTTAAATTATTTTAACCAGGGAGGGCGGATATAGCAACATGTTATATATTTGTAATTTACTCATGATTCCCTTTCATTTGATACCCCACATGACATGTTTATTTTTAAAAAAAATTTTTCGGTCGCCATTTTGTATTTCAGGTACAAGGAGTAATTTTTCGAACTGCTAATAGCGATTTTCGGATTCAGCGATGTCCAAAACCCACGAAAAGCACTATTAGCAACTTGTTACAAGATTTGCCTCTGACAATCACAATTCAGAGATTTTTTCCCAGTCTAATAGCTATGGACAGCCTTTGCGCCAGGAATGCCCCGGAGCGTACATCATACCCTTTATCGGCCAGCCGGCGACCTATGTCCCTCCCTAACGTCAAGGCCTCGGTTCCCCACGGGCCTCCCGTCTCAACGGCAAACGGGATGAAATAGTATGCACGCTCCAACATTGCATACTTCATGTGCTTCTGGCGAGCGGCTTCTTCAGCTGCTGAACCTGCTGCCTTGATGGTCTTGGGCAGATGGGACGGTGCGAAGGTGCTCACGCATGTTGCATCCCACAGCAAGCATCTTCCCTTTTGCCATGGGACTAGCGAAAGGCCATCGGGCCTTTTTCCATCGGTGCGGCAAAGTCCTGGAGGTTCGAGGATACACGGCACGTTTGCGGAGATGAGTGCTCGACGCAATATATCATTCAGAGAATGATGACGTGGGAACCTACCAGAACACTTGGCGCTTAAGGCATGGTGACCGTCAGTTACAGAACACTTATTTGTTATTTTTAGCTGTTACTACTGACTATTAATTCAATAGAAAACAGACTTCAAAAATTGATTTTCAGTATGAAAATAACGGATGGTGGTGGGGTCATTTCAATTTCAAGTGGTCAAAGCGAATTGAGCTAACGTTAGCGAGTTCTTAAAAACTATCAGCGCCATCTCTGGAGGAGCGCGGGTACTGACTGACGCGGCCAAAAAGTGAACTAACGCCACAGTTATACGAAACGGTCATGTTTGACTGTATTTTTAATAGCAATAAATCTATATAATAAAACTGTAAAGGTCAAATGTCTGTACATAGAAAAAAATATATGAAATCCGAGCCAGGAGGATGAAGAAGTAAAATAGTACATATCCAGACAATTTTCATTTTTTTGTTTCTCTGTCTGTTTGTCTGTTTGTACGGGCGGCTAATCTCCGAAACTATTGGACCGATTTTAATTAATTTTGCTTTGTGGTTCTTTACACCCCTGTAGGCCTACTATGTAAGTAGCGACAGGCTCGAGAAGCTGTCAAACGCGACATATTGACAGAATTACTATAGCTCTAATGTCACTATGTCGCGTTTGACAGCTTCTCGAGGCTGTCGCTACTTACATAGTAGGCCTAAAAGGTCAACATCTTGGATGCTTTTAATCCCGGAAAATGAAAGAGTTCCCGTGGGATAGTTAAAAATTACTACGGATAAGGCGGAAAACAACGCGGGCGTAGCCGCGGGCAGACATCTAGTATTAAATAATTTATTGTTATTATTGCTAACTGTATGAATTCTGGATGCAAATTTTTACTAGTAGCTTTCCTGCGATAAAAAGATCAGTGTAGTATTTTAGTGTAAAATTTTTAAAATGTAGCCATAGAAACGTTAAAAGTTCAGTCATACTAATATTATAAAGAGGAAAGATTTGTATGTGTGTGTGTGTGTATGTTTGTAATGAATAAAGTCAAAACTACTGGGCCGATTTCAAAACTCTTTCACCATTAGAAAGCTAAATTCACCCTGAGTAACATAGACTACCTTTTACCGCGGGAAAATGCCTCATTCCCACGGGAAAACCTGTTGACGCGAGCAGAGCCGCGGCGGAAAGCTAGTATTTTATAACTTAATTATTACTTATTAGCGACCCGCCCCGGCTCCGCACGGGAAAATGGTTATTGTGGGTTATTCTTGAGTATATTATGCATGTATTATACATATAAACCTTCCTCTTGAATCCCTCTATCTATTAAAAAAAACCGCATCAAAATCCGTCGCGTAGTTTTAAAGATTTAAGCGTACAAAGGGAGGGACATAGGGACAGAGAAAGCGACTTTGTTTTATACTATGTGGTGTAATGTAGTGATTACTGTAAAGAAAATTATAAATAAAAAGGAAAGAACGAAGATGCGATCCTGTGGAGTTTCTTCTTAGGGTTTGTTCTCCACAGCAGCGCACACATTGCGCGAACCTGCCAGTAGGCTTACTACGTAAGAAGCGACAAGCTCGAGAAGCTGTCAAACGCGACATAGTGACATTAGAGCCATAGTAGTTCTGTCAATATGTCGCGTTTGACAGCTTCTCGAGCTTGTCGCTTCTTACGTATATGTTACGTAGTAAGCCTACTGATATGTGAACAACTGCTAACGCATCGCCTATTTAAATTATTGAGTTAATACTTGTTCATTAGTAGGTTTGAGCAAAACTTTTTAAAGTCAGGTGTTTTTGAATATATAATTTGATCTTCTTGTATAAAGTTCTGTGCGCTGCAAATCTGAGTAAATTTTTGTATCAACTTTGTAACCATTTTTGTTAACAGTTGGCAATAAATTTATCTTTATCTTATCTTATCTTATCTTTTAACCATTGTTCATTCCACAGGTGTCACGTGGGCAAAAAAAAGAATATATACCTGGTGTCGCCGCTAGTAAAGGATGTGGTGACTAGAAACGAAGATAAAATCAAGATCATAAACACGGGAGTGAAAACATTCGTGCGCTGCGACAACAAGAATATGACATGCCCGTTTAGGTGAGTTGGCTGTAAGTGGCGACTTGGCAAATACATTACAGGGTGTAAGAAAAAGTATTATTGTCCTTTATACCCAGTATTATGTTAATGTGTTACACACCATTAACACAAAAAAATAACAATGTTGAAATTACGAATTTTTTATAAGTACGCATCTTCGCGTGTAAAAATGTGATAGAAAACCATTAGAAAACTACCTAGTTTTTGTTTTGGCAACGTCGCGTCGCGTCGTTTCACAAAGTGCATACTATGCGTCGCCGCCACGTGATTGTTAGAAACTAAAAAAACAATTGAACAATGTTGAAATTACGATTTTTTTAAAGTACGCACCGCTGCGCGTTAAATTTCTTTTTTTTTTCCATTTTCTATCTGCAATCAGCTTTTCCTCATCAGCCTTCAACAGATTATTGCGTGGAAATGAGATTGAAAATTATCTAGTTTTAGTTTTGGCAACATCGCGTCGTTTCACAAAGTACATACCTACTATGCGTCGCCCTCGCCACCACGTGATTGTTGGCGCCAACGACGGCGTGAGGTGAATGAACTACCTACTGTAAATTTGTTTATGAATTATGTGGAATGCCGCAAGCTGCAAATTGTCGCTCCAGCGTATTATAAGGCTTTAAGGAGTTAGTGAAAGACAGGAACCTAAACTAGGATACTTTGTACTGTGGTTTCCTCGCATCAAATGTCATTCATTCATTCACAGCTCATACATATCCCAACCCGAGGGGTTCGAGCCTACCCTGAAATCAGGGTGAATGAAGGGCGTCGGTGGCCAAGTGGCTAGGGCAGTTGACTTCTATTTAGAAGTTCGCGGGTTCGAACCTCGGCACGTACCAATGTGTTTTCGATTTTCAAATTTATATGTACGTTTATTCGACGCTCTTACGGTGAAAGAAAACCTGCACACACCTGCGCAGTAATTCAAAGGTTGTGTGTGAAGTTGACCAACCCGCACTGGGCATCAAATGTATCATAATAATGTGCAATTCCAGGTTATCCCAAGAAGGGCTCCAAAGCGTACTCCCATACTTGGGGCCGGCGCGGCGCGTGCGGATATTGAAGGAGGATATGGTGTTAGTACTGCAGAACGATAACCCCAACAACCCGCCTGACGTCAAGATGTTCAGCGAACACACGCAAGCACTGGTTAAGGATTTCGGTAAGGGTTCAAGTTTTTAATGAAGTTTTCTTAATCTATTTAAATATCACTGATTTTATTAAGTAATAGTGTGATATCCAGGTCAATCGTCGATTCCGTGATACAAGCGTAGAACTCCAACTTACTACATTTTTTGACGATATCCAACACTTTGGTTTTCTGCCGGATGATCTCATTTCGGATTTTATCCCTTAACCATAAAAGTATATAATAGTACTGACCCGTACAGAGCCCGATATAGCCCCCCGCGCCCCGCACCCCGCAGGCGCCACGGGACTCCGCCGGAGGTGTTCGTTGGTGTTTTACATAGCGCGTCAGTGTTTGACTTGTAGTTGATATTCAGTTGTTATTCGAAAAGAAGTAGCTTGTCAAAACACGTTTGCTGTATGGAGTGACCGAAGTGTGCCTTAACGAGACACCCAGCATAGACCGTTTCATAGCTCCAATCTTTGATGCTCCAATAATTACAATAATTTACATTTACGTAATTTCATTTACAAACATTTGACCAATTATTCTAAAGATCCTTGGAGGAGTTCTTTGTCCAGCAGCGGAGGTCTACAGGCTGAGATTAAAAAAAAAATCAAAAAGTTTTTATACAAATCACTTTACGACGCGACGTCGAGGCTAGTTCACGATTTGGCTGTCTTCTGTGGAGAAGAACTCGCCGGAAGAAACTCCACAGGCGTTGCATCTTTTCAAAATATTTACACAAAATTATAAATTATTATTTTATACTATTTTATTAATATAACAAAGAGTGCAAACGAAGTATACAATTAGAGGAAGGCAACCAGTCAAAGAAGAAAAAGTAAATTGTATAACCAATAAAACAACCGGCAATCGACTAGAGCAGACCAGTCCCAAGCAGCACCACGTTCACGGGTTTGACGTGTAAAATGATTGTATTTATTGAATTATTTTGTATGTTGTTTCCCCAGCGACGGGCAGCTGCGTGCTAGAGTTGCAGGGCGCGGAATCGAACCTGCAGCTAACGCTGGTGGGGTGGCGCGGCGTGCACTCTCTGCGCGCCTACACCGCGTCCGCAGACACCGTGCACTATCTGCGGCTGCTGGGCTCCGACTACACTAAATACGGTAACTTACTTCACTACATAGTATAAAACAAAGTCGCTTTCTCTGTCCCTATGTCCCTATGTATGCTTAAATCTTTAAAACTACGCAACGGATTTTGATGCGATTTTTTTTAATAGATAGAGCTTAGAGTATAAATAGAAAAAAGTCTGGGAGGGATAGAATACGCCTAATCGAGTATGAACCGTAAGCACGGATATGAACAGTCCGAATATCTTCAGCGCGTTCGTTTAGTATCAAATGGTTATCGGAGCTGATTATTTTTTCCGGTGAAAATAAGAAATTGAATAGGAGACCATTTTGAAATGTGCAGTGATAAGTTGCAAACATGACTCGAGGAATAAATCAAAAAAGAAATATGTTATTGATTTCACTGTCCATACAAAATCTGCCAAAATTTGCTTACGCTTGACATAAAGGCAGCGGAGCGATGCGCGTGCTCTATGTATATTTATTCTCTAAGAGATAGAGTAATTCAAGAGGAAGGTTTATATGTATAATACATGCATAATATACTTAAGGATGACCCACAATAACCATTTTCCCGTGCGGAGCCGGGGCGGGTCGCTAGTTTATAATAAACTCATAATTATTATTTTTTCCTTGTAGATCTAATAATAATAACTAAAATAATACTAATCATTACTTTAAATAAACCTTTTACATTTTACATACATAATTTACAATACCTAAGCTAAACTGACCGCTTTTAAATTGTAAGACTACTCATGTAACTAGTTCTAGCACAGGCCTCGGCCTTTTTTGAACTGTTACTGCACACCGATATTGTAAGCTTTTAGCTAATAAGGAGAAATGTTTGTATGGTGTAAATTTGTAATTTAAATTTGCATGTATTTAATAAATAAATAAATAAAAATAGCGCCTCTTTAAAATACTTATATTATAAAGAGGAAAGATTTGATGGTTTGTAAAGCTTGATCAAAAAAATACAAAGCCTGCTCTGCTCTGGGGGCGCCACGTGTATATTTTTACGACTATGGCAACAATTTCCCTTATAAATTTAGTTCCATTGAAATTCCGCAAAATGGCGAGGTTTTTTATTTCTTTGGTCGGGCTTTATGTTTGTTTGTTTAGACTCTGATGAACCTATTTTAATGAAACTTGGTATAAAGATAGAATAGACCTTGAACTGTAACATAGGGTACTTTTTACCGCGGGAAAATTTCTCGTTCCCACGGGAAAAACTGTTAACGCGGGCGGAGACGCGAGGCGGAATAATGACTAATTAACTACATTATTTTTCTACAGACGTAAACAAGTTCAAGAAAGCGGGCGAAGACTCCGCGGACGGCAGCGAAGCCCCCGAGCCCGCGGAGGAGTCCCCACAAGCCAACGGGGACAGTAAACCTGGAGAAACCAGCGCTAGCACTAGTTGTACATAACAACCATTCGATTACCTTAGGTAAGATTATTGTATTTAATATTGTATTCTGTTGAATATATTTTTATTGTAATTAACATTTTTCGTGTTTTTTTTTTATGAACTTAACTTTTTATTTGTGAAAATTTTAAATGGATTTTAATATTGACGGCTCCGAAGCGTAACCGAGTTGGAAGTTGGATTATTATGTTGGTACACTTTAAGATCACGGGTCTATAGAGACCCGGTCCTTTGGGAGGCGTGCATGGGGCCAAAGCCAACATGTAGAGGCCCGTTTAGTACCATTTGATCTACAATGTGGGATGGCACGCACCTACCGGGGCCTATCCTCCAACACACTACAGAAATGTGCTGGGGGACAGTCCCCGCTAGCTGCAGAACTATTGCCAGGGAGGGACAAACGTTGGTCTGGGCTATGGGGGTGGGAGTTAGTGGACTGGATAACTGGGCTATTGAGGTGAGATAACGGACATCTGCTTGTTAAAGATCTCACAACATTAAATCTAGCAGACGGTGACTTGCCACTTAATAAATGGGCTACCCTAAACGGCCGCACGCATGGTGCGACAAGGGAGCAACATTGTCGTAAGTGGCTCAGGGTGCGGAGAGGTGAGACTGCGGGGCGTTAGACGTCGGTGGAACACCTAGTAGAACCCCCGGCGTTTCTTCCACCCTGAAGCATAGGTTCCGCTCTTGCGCTGTTCACTCGAGGCCAGTTAAGGCAAGCCAAGAGGCGAGGGCTAAAGTTGGTAAAGTGCCCTCTGAACTCGGGTCCGTGGTGACGCCAATCACCAACAGCTTCGCCACAAAGCTGCCCTGCGGGTGGATTATTATTATTATTATTATTATTATGCCTGACACCCATAGTACAGGCTCTGCCTAGTTTGGGGTCAGATGGCCGTGTGTGAGGTGTCCCACATATTATTATTATATTTTTTGGGGAAGGAACAAATTAAGTGACTAAACAGTAAGTAGTATGAAGCACTGAGACTAGCGATTATCTCACATTTGTCAATCAAAAAACTGCGAGAAATCCGCCATGTTGAAATATATTCCATCCACGTTTTGATGGAATATGTCTGTCTAACGTAAACGCGTGACAGACATATTTTTGTCGTGCATATACTCTTACTCTATTGGTGGATATTTCAATGTGGCGGGTTTCTCGCAACTTTTTGACAGGTAAATGTGCGACAAACTTTTATCATAGCACTTCATGTTACGGGGGCTGATTTAAAGTTTTGTCATTTGTCAAATTGAAAACGCGATAACACATTAAAGTTTATATTTATTATTGTTCGAAATGATCCCCTTTTTTAAAGTCGCGAAAATGATTTAGAAAGAAAACCCAAAAATCATTCCAAAACCTTTATTACCATATCACACTCGCTCCAGCGATAACAAACAGTCTAAACACCACCTCATAAGGTACACTTTCCCTCAACACACAGTGCTAGGTCAAACTGACTAAGATTACTAACTAAAGTGAATAAAAATACACTGCATAAAAGTGTTTAGTAAATACAAAATTCAAAATAAATTACAGTTTATTTCTGCATATAAAAATTAATTATAATGCTAAAGATTTAATTTTTTAACAGACTTTATTTGCTGCTAACGTTTATTAATACGAGTAAATAATTTAAATTTAGAAAAGTTAAATAAAAATCCATAGACAATAAACAAAATACATAGAGATTTAAAATAAAAAAGGGAAATAATATTCAGAACGTGAATTTTTTTAAAAAGATAATGTTGCCAGTATAAAAATGAGAAAGAAAGGAAAGCATATACCTATGCAGTTAAAGCAAAGAAATAAGGAGCCTGCTCTGGGGGCGCCACGTGTATATTTATGTGTTTATGGCAACAATTTCCCTTATAAAATTAGTTCCATTGAAATTCCGCAATATGGCGAGGCTTCTTATTTTTTTAGTCGGGCTTTATTGAAAAACATGTTTAAACATCAGAGACGCTTTACGTCGACAAAATGTATAATTTAACGTTTCGTTCAGTTCACATTGAATAACATATTGGTCAATTTAAAAGTTGAGCGGAAAAGTGTTACGTAGAAAGACAAGTTTCATATAAACTTTGACAACAAATACACACTTTTTAGCAATATCAAAACTATTTTATCAGTCAAATGGATTTGTGTAAAGTAGGTACAAATATATTTATTTTATTTATTACATCCTTATTGAAATGTGAACGAAATTTTGTTTTATTTTGATTGCGCAAATGCATTTTTATGGTATAAGCTAAGTTTATAAAAAAATATTTGCCACTGATACAATATTTTAAATGTTAAAATTGTTGTTATGTGTTGTAGGTTGTAGTGTTATGTTGTAATTAATGTTCTACTCTGTGATGGGATGTTTTTTTTTCTTTCACGCTCAATACATTCAGATACAATTTGATGGGCTAAACGCCGGTCCAGTAAACCATAGATAATATTTCCCATAGAAGAATTATTTAACACGCGATCGAGATTGTTGAAAAACAGCTAATTAATTTATGGTTATGTCAGCCCTTGTTCGGTACTGTGCGATCTGAATTGGACTTTATTGTATTAGAGAAAAAAAGCTTTTCACTTAAATATTTTGCGGGGTGACTCTTCTGTACTATAGTCACACGTCGGTCACTCCATACAGCAAACGCGTATCAACTACAAGTCAATGGCGCTAGGCGCTATGTAAAACACCCCCGAACACCCCTGGTACAGATTTTCTTCTGTACTATAGTACTGTTGTATATTCTGTGGCTAAGGCATTTTGTGTTTCGTTCACATAACAATCTACTTAATGCAAACATTATTAATTATATATTATTAATTTGTAATTATATTTTGCTTTTATCCAGCACTAGACGTCTTTCGGCAGAATGAATGATGATATAATAATGAAAAAAAGATAGGTAGGTATATATTTAATTATCGTACAGTAGCCAGCATAAACGGCTGGGCACTTTAACCTTGAGAGGGCCCGTTTTCCGTAGCGGTAGGGTTGAATATCGTAGTGCGGTTATCCAGCCGCATGTGCTAGGTTCTGTACATTATATATACTAGATTATTTCTGGTTATATTTGTTTTTTTAAATAACAAAACAATGGAAGTCAGTCACTATACAGACAGCTACAAAGTCGACCATTCACCATGTTACATACAAATGCATTTACCAATACACATATTTATTTATGAAATTAATTTTATGTATGATTATTTTTATTGTTGTGTTGTGCGCCTTTATACTAAAGTTTAATATAATAAGAACTTTGTCTCCGTACAGAGATAACACAAAACTATTTCATACTGTAGCACATAGCCTAAGAGTTTGTCCCAGAATACCGTCAAGGTGCAAGATGTTCTAGTAACAAAATGTCCAGTGCCATGAAATTATACACTTTGGATATTATGCTATTTGGAAATTTTACAACCACTAACCTAACCTAAACATCTTATCTGTATTGTACACATAACCACCACATACATAATGGTACACTATGGTATAGTTACCAACTTCTATCAGTAATTAAATATAAATTTGATTAATTTAAATATTTATAAATCAAATAATTATTTATGATTATAATCTTGTTTATTTTCTCAAACGTGCTTCGAAAATGTAAAAAAAATCAAATCTGTTCTTATTATCTACCTAAGTAAGTAAGTTTCTACGTTACCACAATAAAATGGTGAACCGTCACGGGACGGCTGGCTGGTGTGAAAAATCGAAAGTAAAGTTAGATTGTGATTGCTTCAAGTGGTTTTACAGGTATTATAGTCCGGTCTCTTATGGGCATGCTTGTATGGAAAGGTATACATTTTGGGGTGAAGCAATGCCCTTTGGTCCGAATGTTATACACATCCACCTGAGCTAAAATCGCCCGGTAGCCAGTCATGACCCCGCGACAGGTGGGGGGGAGGGGGGGTCAAAGTACAGAGTTCCCAGCGCTCAGAAAAAAAATTCTGGCGGATCTGTTTGGAGCTTTAGGTCAAGTTTGGTGTCGTTATCAGGTAACTAGATGATGCCCAATTCATTCCCCATACCAGTTTTTTAGGGTTCCGTAGCAAAATATGTCGTAATACTTAAAATTGTAAACTTTTAGTAGTAACAAAATCCAAACAACCCTTCATATTTTAATTTTTTTTGTAGTAAACATGGTTTATAAAAAGCACTGTCCGAAAGCACATTTAATTCCCATTCTAAAAACATTAACAGTAAATATAAATTTTACTATTTTAATCGTAGAATTAATTATTTAAAGTTCAGCAACGTTCGTCAGCGCAGCGTAGGGGATGGCAAAAAAACTCGAAAAACAAACACTACAAAAAAAATCCAGTAGGGATATAAGTAAAAGTTATGGTTGTTTTTAAACCTCAACGGAGCACTCGAAATATTGAGTGTTTTCTATAATGTGAATGCTCAAAAAAGCAGTCATGTGCATTCCATCTCCAACAGGCAACAGGTACCAGTTTATTAAAGGCTATTTTATTTCTTAATGTTTAAATAATCTTTTAGAAGTATACACTTGGTATATCTTTTAATCCAAACTTAAAATTTCTTAAAAAAAAAGTCTTTATCCTGATCCCTGAAAAAATCTTGTACAGCTTGTAAATTTGACTAAGTATTTATAATGTGCAATTAATTATTTAAAGTATAGCAACGTTCGTGAGCGCAGCGTAGGGGACTACAAAAGATTCGCAAAACAAGCTCTACTAACAAAAAAACAACCAGCCAAGTGCGAGTCGGACTAGCCGATCGAGGGTTTTGTACAAACCTGTAGAAATATAAGTACTCGTAAAACTGCTCGCAAGAAAATCAAAATCCTTCTTCTTCTGTTGTGTCGATGGCTGGCTAGTTTCAATTTTTGTTGCCTAATACCTACCCTGCCACGCTGATTGCTCTTTCTGTGTCCTCTATGGGCTCCTCCGGTGTGTAAGACTTAGGGCATGCAGAACACGACAAACCATGGCCCACCTATCCATGGTTTCGTACTGGAGCTCCGTCCCGTCAGAAAGACCCCACCTTAACTGATTTTGTTTGATTCAACCAACCTGGGTTCGAAGCCTGTTTAATGATATCCAAAGGGACCTTGGAAGTACTTAGGTAGTAGGGGGGAGACTTTCCGAGAGTGGGACAAACGAGGAAGGCGGCGGGCTCCGCGCCCACCACAGGTGTCACGTATAAATTGGGATTTCTCTCGATCGATCGGAGCTATGAGCTTGTAGAAACTCCCAAAGCTTTTCAGCCTTTTTGGACGGGGAATAATCGTACATTAGGTGCCTTAGGTCCATTTCAAACTTAGCTCTCTCCATAGCACTCGCTGCGCTTCTACGACATCTGTCGAAGCTTTGCCAGCAAGCCAATACAGCATTTGAACCGGAAACGGCTTAAGGCAGCCAGTGATAATCCGGCACGTCTCGTGTAAGGCTACATCCACCTGCTTAGCATGTGCGGAGTGGCACCACATGTTCTCGAAAATGGAGAAAATTTAAGTACGCGCGATAATTAAATGCCTGTGTGTGTATCAAACATTTCAGTACGGAGAAGATAAATCATGACTTGAAGGCTTGCAGGATACATTAGGTGTTAATGCTTCTCCATATTCTACAGTGGCACGTTGGTGTGCTGAGTTTAAGCAAGGACGAACTTCCACCAACGACGACCCACGCTCGGGACATTCTGCGACAGCAATAACAGAACAAATGGTTAAAAAAGTTGAAAAAATATTTTATCCGATCTTCGTGTAACGTTCGTTTTATTGCTGATAAAGTAAGTATTTTGACAGGAAGTGTTCATAATATTATACACGACTATTTAGGCATGAAAAGTGTCAGCGCACTGGGTGCCTACGCCTAGAATGCTTACGGACGCGCAGAAACAAACCCCCTCTAACATGCCCGGTCCACGCGTGACAGACATAATTTTGTTGTGCGTATTCTCTTATCCTATTGGAGGATATTTCAATATGGCCGGTTTCTCGCGCGACAAACTTTTATTATAGCACTGCATGTTACGGGTGCAGACTAAGAATTTCACAAAGCTGTTTAGATTTGTTACAACAAGATCCTGACCACTTTTTGGCTCGATAAATAACTATGGATGAAACGTGGCTTCACCATTACGATCCTGAAACGAAACAACAGTCTATGACCTGGAAGAGACCGTTTTCTCCAAATCCTAAGAAATTTAAGGTAATTCAATCCGCCGGCAAAATTATGGGCTCTCTTTTCTGGGATAGCCAAAGGGTAATGATGAGATAAAGCCTCCGCGCACAAGTCCCAAGTTGCGATGGCTGCCATTGAAGATGCTGGCTTTGAAAGGATGGAGCACCCACCCTATTCACCGGACCTCGCTCCTAGTGGGTTTCATCTCTTTCTACGGCTATAGGAGCACCTGGGAGGTCAGAAATTTGATGATAATGACATACCAAGTGTATACTTCTAAAAAGTTTGAAAAATAAAATAGCCTTTAATAAAAATACAACTGTTGCGGAGATGGAATGCACATGACTGCTTTTTTGAGGGGTTTTGTTTAAGAGTATTCAATATTTCGAATGCTCCGTTGAGGTTTCAAAAAAAAAACATAACTTTTACTAATATTCCAACCGGTTTTTTTTTGTAGTGCATGTTTTTCGAATTTTTTTGCCGTCCCCTACGTTGCGCTGACGAACATTGCTGAACTTTAAATAATTAATTGTACATTAAAAATAGTCAAATTTATATTTAATGTTAATGTTTTTAGAATTAGAACTAAATGGGCTTTCGGACAGTATTTTTTATAAACCATGTTAACTACAAAAATAATTAAAATATGAAGGTTTGTTTGGATTTCGTTACTACTAAAAGTTTACAATTTTAAGTATTACGACATATTTTGCTACGGAACCCTAAAAAACTGGTATGGGGAATGAATTGGGCATCATCTAGTTACCTGATAACGACACCAAACTTGACCTAAAGCTCCAAACAGATCCGACAGAATTTTTTTTCTGAGCGCTGGGAACTCTGTACTTTTACCCCCCCTCCCCCCCACCTGTCGCGGGGTCATGACTGGCTACCGGGCGATTTTAGCTCAGGTGGATGTGTATAACATTCGGATCAAAGGGCATTGCTTCACCCCAAAATGTATACCTTTTCCCATAAGAGACCGGACTATTAGCTAGATGGCGTAGTACAAGGTGTATCATACGCATATACACTTTATTAGTGGTACTTAGAAAATAGTTTTATTTGGTAAATATAGCGTAGCGACCGTGGCGATCGCCGCAGTCGCCACGTCATTAATCAGTTTTAGCCCTATGAATTTATTTGCTAAGAAATAATAAGTAAAAGCGACAGCCCTTATAATTTATTTTATTTCTATACCAACAACAGAAGATCCACTCGTTTAGCCTGATTCACTATGATGTCCGCTTTTTAAATAAATTCCACCAATTAAAAAGTGTTACAGATGTTTTATCTCAATCTTGCAGGCGAGCCATAGTTGTGTGTGTCTTGTGTGTGCACGTTGTCTTTGTGTGCGTAGCGCTCAGTTTAGTAGTACGCACACAAGAGCGCTGTATATACGCACACAACTACAAGAAGGCTCGCCTGCAACTGTAGAAAACTTAGTAGTTAATGGATTTTCTTTTAAAAAATACGGACTTTCGACTCGACCCTATCACAGGGGGTGATGTGGTGTAATCTATACTAAAACTAAACTATATTTAATCATTACATTATATACTCTACACGATATTACTAATCAGTAAGCTTTACAATAGCAGCCTAGGTCGTTAAATTATAGCAATGAGTAGTAGATGTAAAAATAAATTTGAAATTTTTGAAAAACGTTTTTAAATATTAGAACAAAGCCCTTAGCCATGTCTACGGTCCTAAATTATATTTGAAATAAAAAAGATATTGCACCAGAAATATTATTTATCATTATTTACCTGATTCTTGCTTTCTAATTCAATTGAATTTCTTACTAAAATTAACTACTGGTTGTCAAAAATGAATGTTACAAAACTATGATATGCACTCAGAAAAAATATAATTTTCTATGTAGAGTAGGCAGTAAATGCGGCTGGAAATGTTGACCTTGAGAGCGCCGTTATACCGTAGCAGTAAAGCTAGTTTCGTAGTGCGAGTGTCCAGCCGCAAGTGCTGCTTACTGTACTACGTTCTATTCTATGTTTAATTTAAAAATCTATTCTATTTACATTCTGTGGTAAAACCTTACTATTAATCTATGTGATACTAATCATATTTCATAATATTAAACGCTCTTTTCAAAGTATTCACTAAACTATTTACTACACTATTGAAACTTAAGAATACTTACTATAATAAATAATATTTGCTATAATTTACCAAATCCATTTGACTATTAAAAACAAAAAGAATTATGCTACTTTTACATAGGTTTCTCATGGCAACACTAATTTAAATTCTCCGAACGGCTTTGTACCCATAGCCGTTAAATATTTTACTGAAAGAAATCTGCAAGAAGGATTGGAAATTAAGGTTTCAACTGCGTAATATGTTTAATATACAAAAAAGCAATAATAATTTAAGTGTCTAAATACACTATGCCGAAATTACGTTCCGACGTATTAGGCTGATATCACTGGGCGGTCACTCCACACAGAAAACGCGTTTTGACAAGCTACTTCTTTTTGAATAACAACTGAATATCAACTACAAGTCAACGGCGCTAGGCGCTATGTAAAACACCCCCGAACACCACCGGCGGAGTCCCGCGGCGCCTGCGGGGTGCGGGGCGTGGGGCGCTATATCGGGTGGGGAACTCATTTTAGCGCGGGGGGGTGAGTGTCCTTTCTGTATGGGTTAGTACTATTCTTCTGTGCTGATATGACACACCATAAGCGCCGAACTTACGCCTCAAAATAATGTGTGCTCTATAGATGTCTATAGAATACCGCCGAACTTACGTCCGACCGAAGTTTAGCTGTATGCTATACGCGACGTAATTTCGACACTGTTGTGTGTCGTTAGTAATTCAAATAGCATTGCGGGCGTAATCATGCCCAACTTCGGTCGCGTAAATTTGGCAAAGAGTTTAGACACTAAATTAAAAATATTATCGTGAAGTGTAATTAATGAGCCGGTTACCTATCTTAAATCCGAAAATTTTAATACCGAATATGTTTTTACCGAAAACGGTTCGCATTTTTTTTACTTTCCATATTATCATTTTACCGAAATTATTTTTAACTGATATTCATTTCCCAGAGATTCGTTTCTCTTTTTACTTTGTTTACCTTAGTATTGATAGAACACAACAACGAAAAACCACAGAGTTTAAAACCAGATAAGTTTAATTCCATATAAATGTTATCCTGAATAATCAGCATACCACAGAATCATGCAATTCGACAAATAAACATGCAAGCAATCATGCAAGCAAGCATGCAACAAGCAAGCGTGCAATCAAGCAAGCAAGCATGCAAGCAAGCATGCAAGCAAGCATGCAAGTAAGCAAGCATGCATGCTAGCAAGCACAAGCAGGCATGCATACATGTCAACCTAACCCGAAGGGTATGTCGGAAGCGAGATGGGCTCGCTTTGCTCGCCCATCTTGCTTCCGCCATACCCTTCGAACCTATAACCAACAGTAGTCGGGGTGCCCTGAACTCTCATGCCCACTTGGAATACACCCGCCCTGTCATGTTTGATTTACAAAACTAGATCCAAAATAAATTATGGGAAAAGTAAATTCTGTTAAATAAACCTCCAGGATAATTAAAATATATGAAGTGAAACAGTTGGTAAAACCAAAAATAACCTTTCGATAATATGGTTGTAGTTTTTCTGGAAAATGATACTCCTGTTTAATATATTTATGGTAAAATGAAGTTATGTCAAAAGAAACATATTGGAACTAAATATTCTATGAACCGTTTTTGGTCAATTAAGTTTCGGTTAAAAAAAATTCGGAAGTACGAAATGTTACCTAATGGGCCACTATTATTTATTATTTTTGGACGCCCTTTTTATTTTATTTTCTAATTTGTAAACCGGAGTTTTTTTGGTTACGTATATAGATTTTCAATCGTGTTATAAATAAATAGATGAGCATTTGTCTTGGATGGCAGAAGAACTTTTTGGACGGTAAAAAAGCGACGGAATTAAAAAACTGTGCAGTTTTTTTATACATTTAAAAGAGGAATATGTAGACCTATATTTCAAACGAGATCGAAAATATGAGTACTTTGTTAAAATAATTATATTATCTTCCTGTAACAATTAAATTAAGACAATTTTATCAACATTGTGTCATTTAAAATGAAATAGTCAGAAATACTAAGTACTAATAATAAATACCATGATAAAATATCGTGTAGCAGGTTCAAACCCTTAATGTCAAGTAGTGATTTATTTTTTCAAAATTCATACGTTAATTATGCTTGGTGGCCACATTCCCATTACTGTTAAATTTTTAATTGACTAATATTATAATTTTTGAATACCTTTTTAATACTTAACTTTTTTTCAATTGGCAATCCTCATAGAATTCAAGAATATCTAGACTAGAGCTACATTTCTAGTGAGATCGAAAATATGAGTGATTTTATAAAACAACTATTTGGGGCAAACTTACTCAAATTCTAAGAATTATGAACAAAGACATCTAAACATATAAAACAAACAACTTCTATACAAAACCATCAGACTTAAAAATATATTAACAAAAATATAACAATAATTGAAACAACTATAACCAAATTTGCCTTTTAAAAGGTTTTATTGATTCACGTAACTTATTTTAAATTATGACTTTCAAAGAAATCTTTCACCAAAACCTTAATTAGGTATGTTTACTCCCGTTCAACCAAAACAATTCTTTTTATTTTAAAAGTTGACTGCAAGGTTACTATTATTGAACAAATTAAGTAAAATTTTTGAGCTTCTCAATAAATTATCTGTTATCTATTCCGTATGAGGTGACTGAATAATTTTGATGAATTTATGTAAACTTGATGATATTCAGATCTGATTCTAAATGTAAAGCAACATCTCAATGTTTTTAACCTTGAGAGACTGGAACTTGGTTTGCTAGAATCTCCTCCCTGGCTATAATTTGCTATGGCCAATCTGGAAATCCCTCAAAAGACTTCAAACCCAGGACAGCCTGAGTGAATATAACTTGTTCCGATGGGGATTTATAGGAAGTGTCAACTTCAAGTGGTATGTTATGGTTCCTCAGAAAATGGACTATCTCATTAGCTGCCCTACAGGTAACAACGCCCGTACCCGCCGGAGGGGGCGCGGCCAAAATCAAAACTAATAATCAGAGACGGAGCCCCTCAGAGTGCCTAGTGCGAGTTTTTTACTCACGAAACGCGCTCGATAACTACGACGACGTAAACGTGCATTTAGTATGGAGAAATTTTAGTTCAACTAACTGTCTACAGATGGCGTAGTTTCAATTCCATACAAAATCGCGTTTACGCTCTCGATTTCGAGCGCGTTTACTTTGGTTGCAAATCTCGCACTCGGCACTCAGGCGTCGTCTCCTTCACGATGTTGTTCCGTACCAACGCGTTAGGCCTAGGTCCGAGGCTTCCTCTCCCCGCCCCTAGACGCGTTGGTACATGACTACTCTGGGGTAGAGTCCCCCGCAAGTCCGGTGAAGCTTGTATCGTCGTTCTTTTGCGAAACAAGCATAGGTCAATTAAAAAAAAACCTGCATGCGAAAGGACTTGGTGAAGGCTACTGACGACGCTATACGTGTAACTGGATTTTGGGCCAAGACTCATGTTAGATTGCTGTCGACTGGAAAAGAAGACCTTGAGAGAGCGTAATTAATGGAGGATTTAAAAGATGGAATCTAAAAAAAATGCTGTATTAATATGTACCGATAGATGGCACTAATACAAGCAGGCAAGGCCGGACCGGGATTATGGAACAGTAAAACTTGAGGAAAAAATTATAAAACGCTCAGAAAAATCTAGAAAAGATAGTTCGTCGTCATAAATATGTGTACAGTCTGTTAAAAAAGTCGTGAAATTAATTTATATAAGTGATTTTATATCATGCTCTTACGCTCTAACTCATGGATATTTCTGAGAAGTAAGATTAGTTCCGTTTCACGACTTTTTCGTTGCCAGACTATATTTTTTTTACTTATGGCAACATACCAGCCCGGCTTATCCTAACGCCATCTATCGAACTAAGAGGCTACTCTCCTCATTATTGTAATGTTTTTGTAATTTAAGCTTCAATTTCCCTGAGTGAGCCGGGGGTTCCTGGGGCATTGCATGAGATGCCTCTGCCAGGGCAAGTCGCGGGCTAGAACGTTAGTCAGGCAGTAGGGACACTTCCATTCGTCCATGCCGAGAGCTGAAAGGACAGAAAACAAGGCTTCAGTAAAATCTTCAGTAAAAAAAAAGCTTTTACAAAATTTCAGATAAGTTATAGAAACATGCGATTTAGGGGAATAAAACATAATGTTCTTATTCAATCAAGTTTACTAGGCCATAAGTTATTTTAATTAGCTTAATTTGTCTTTTTTGCTTGCTAGTGGCATCCCGCCATCACAACTAGAATACGGATAGTTTATTACATTCTAAACAATAGTTTAGGATTACGTAGAAGACAAACATACAGGCATTGGTTTTTATTTATAAAAAGAAAACGCGAATAATTTTTTTTAATCTTGTCTTCTTGTCTTGCGATCACGTCGCATGGTCCTACGCGCAGCAGACGCCCTAAAGCTGGTATTCCACGGTAGTCAAAGACAGAAGACGAAAGGGACGCAGTTATGCGCAAGAGTGAGCGCGGTTTTAATGCTACTCACGTATGCAGTTGACATGGTACTCGTTATCGTCGACCCGCAGCGCGGCGCCGCACGTGTGGCAGCGCTTCCACGCGCCCTCGCCCATCGTGCACTCCTCTGGAAACATACACGGATGTACTGATACCTACTCTACCCCATGGCCTAAGAAAACAAGGTCTAACCATTAGACCACGTGACTGACACGTGCATCATATTCATCCTTGTCGAATGCGTGTATTAGACAAGGATGAACAGCGCAAAATGACGTAGGCTTGTGTCAGTCACGTGGTCTAACGGTTAGACCTTGTTTTCTTGGACCATGCTCTACCCTTAGAGAAGGGACATTCACCACCCCGCACCAACCCGCCCCGCCACCCTCCTGCTCCCATCACTCGTGTTATTGGTGTCGGTGATACTCGATGGAGCATTAAACACTATTTTCCTCTGATTTTTATTGATGTCTGGCAGTTGTCCTATAAAATTTCAAATCGTGTTCGTTCTTTGGAGTGTCCCTAGTCTATTCCCAAACCTAGTTTAACGGAATCACATTTTTTTAGCCTATTTAGCCCCAAGTTAGCCAACAAATCGGTTGGTTAGTGTTTAAACGGCCGTTTGGCATTAATTTTATATGAAAATCAAATGTCAAATGGCCGTTTAAACATCATATCTTCGTTATGTTTGTTGGAGAACTCGGCACTTAATCCTACTTCTTCACCTTCTTCTTCTTCACGGCAAAGGCCTACCGGACTCTTTTTACCTCTCTCTGTTCGGAGCATTATCTCGCCAGCTGTTATAAAAAGAGTCCAAGTTGTCCATCCATCCCACAAGCCTTACCCAGCAAATGCTGATGCAGAGCCCTGGCTTCCAGCGCCACTCTGCAGTTGGGGCAGCGCGCCAGGATGACGCAGCGGCGCCAGTAATGGGTCTCCAGAGCGTCCGCCCTCACGCGGCGACCGCACCACGTGCAAGATGTGCTGTGGAAGTCAAATTTAGGTTATATTAACTAGAATTTGAGTCTTTCCAGGGTAAACATTTTTTTGAAAAAGTGGTCGCAGAATCCTTTTTTACTTATTCCTGGTGCGCAATAGGATTCTGTTGCATCGAAAGTCTGTAGAATGGGGAATCTGTAGATTGGGTTGATTGCAATATAGTATTTTATTCTATTCGTTCTCTAGACCAATGTATATTTTATTGGCTCACGGCAATCGTAAAACATCTGTGAAGAAACGTTGTCGTGCCGTGCCCTTTTTTCGCTTTGTATCTACTGTCTAGATGGCGTCTCTTTTATTGAGAATTAGCTTTCCACCGCGGCTCCGTCCGCGTTACCAAATTTTCCCGTAGAAATGAGGCATTTTCCCGCGGTAAAAGGTAGCCTATGTTACGCAGGGTGAATGTAGCTTTGTAAGGGTGAAAGAATTTTTGAAATTGGCACAGTAGCTTTTGAGGTTATCCATACACACAAAATACAAAAAACAAATCTTTCCTCTTTATAATATTAGTATGACAAAATATGGTATAAATGTCTTAATATTTGTATATGAACCTGCAATATTAAAGACAAATCTCTACTCTGAATCTGTCCCCGCCACTTTTTATCTCTCAACACTGAGGTCTAAAGTTTAGGTAGTCCTACTTCTTATCTCGTGTCGATGGCTAGTTGTAACATCTTACTTAGCAGGAGGTATACCTGCAGACAGGTTCAGGGGTGGAGTCGCAGCTGGCCTCAGCTCCTCCGGCTTCGTAGCTCTCAAACAGCTGGTGTTCGCTCGTCGACTTCTGTTGCCTTCGACCTGTGAAACAATGACAGATTATAAATAAAAGTATTATCATCCTTTTGAAATTGACTGTGTTCAATAAGAAATTCTGGACCGAGTAGACAACAGCAAAACGAGTGGTGGGAAAGAGTGGTCTTGTGGATATTCTTAAGCTTCTTTTTCCTCAATAAATGACTGAAGAATCGGACCTGCAGACACGAGAAAGCGCAGGGCGTTACTTGAGTTTATATGCAGCCTGTAACACAGATTGCGTCCGCTTTTTATGGAACGAGTTGCAAGTTAACTCGTATATCGGACCGCAATCGCGCGTTTCGGTTAGGTACGCGGCTTGAAACATCAACTCACCTGGACTATAATACCCGCTTTCCTCCATCTGACTATTCTCATCCAAATGTAAGTTCCTCAACCCAGCCACCAGCTTCGGTGACTCCAGAGCTGCTTCCCTGTAATAATCCTTCACTTTCGGAGAATCCAGACTCCTGTCCGAATCACATCTCAGGTCATTCCTCGGTGAATCCATTGGCAAAGAATCCATACTCCTCAAGTCGTTTCTAGAAGTTTTCGGTGAGCCTAACGATGGAGAATCTCTGTAGTCCAAATGTAGTGGCTCATATACAGTTATGGGTCGTTCCTTGAGCTGTGGTTTAGAAGATTCGTGATCGTAATGAATCATTGAGTGTCTGTTTTCAGCGTTTCTATTTGCACGGCGGTAGACGACTTCGTCTAGTTGGTTTTCTTGGAAGTGAACCTGGAACCAAGATATTGTTCTTCATCCAGGATTTGGGATGAAATTAGATCTGAAATGGCCCAAAACTTACCCAATGTCCAAATTGACAACGTTTTTCCGACAGCCGAATGAAATGTACATTTTCTATAGAATTTGCAACTTAAAGATGTCCAATTAGATGAAGTTTTGAGTACTTATATTTTGTCAAAATGGACAGGGCGTCTATTTACACTAATGATGTTAGCATGGTGATTTTGTAGCTGTCCATTTCTGTCACTATTGCGGATGTGAAAGCTGATGGTGATGATTAACAACTAAAGGTGAACAACGATTTCTCTGAATCTCTCTCCGTTTTTCCTGTCTTCTTGCAATGACTCGGTAGAACATTTCGGAGGCAGAACTAGAATCGCCAAAGAATCATCCCAGGATACGCTTCTTACCTTCTCTGCTGCCGAAGATCTTGGGGAATGCTTTGGACTGACGGCACTGTCCAGCCTCAGTTTGTTATATCCTGGACAGGAGAAGTCCTTTATAGCCCTACTTGGGGTGTATCTCTTCGTTGGAGACCTTTTCAAACTACTTTTCGTTCTAGATGTAGTGTTACTGTGGCTACTTAAACTAGATGGAGCTAGCGTCACTCCGCTGACACTTGATGTCATTGACTTTAAGCTGTATGAGGAGGTGGCGCCTAGTGATGACGTCATAAGGGATGACGTGATCCCGCTGCGCGTTGATTGGCTGACTGCGCTAACGCTGCCGATTTCGAGAGACGATTCGGCCGCTGATTGGTCGCCGTTTACAAGTTGCTCTTCTGTTGGCGCTTGATTTAGTATTTTCTGAAAATGAATTACTCGTAAGTTTCAGTGTCGCAATTTCGCTTACAAATAATTCTACGAGTTTTCCGCCAATAATGTAATTTTTTTGTATCATATCATTGTGAACTTAAGTCATATTATTAGGTAATAAGGCCGCCTTTTGACTCTTTTATTTGTTTTAAAAATTGTTTCTGTGCACTGTATATTTTGGTGTCAATAAAGAATATTGTATTGTATTGTAGGTACATTAGTGGTTGTAGTTAGTTATACCAGTGGTAAAATCAAATTCCTATGTCAAAAGAGAAAAATATGCGATAATATTTACTTTTTGTTCTTATAAAAACCTTAGCTCAAAGTCATTGCAAGCAACATCATCTGTAATTTGTAAAAAAAACAAGGCGAGTAGGTAAGCATTTCACCGACATCTACCGAACCAAAAACTCGCGAATCTACCTGCATATCCATCCGGTCGAACTGCTGGAACAGATGGCGGTATATGAGGTTCCTCCTGGTGACGGCGTCGTCCGGAGGCAGCTGGGCTCTGACCACCCTGGGCGAGCGCGCGTATGCAGCCAGCAGGATCCGTTCTGCTGCAGCCCTTACAGAACCAGCCGCGTGCTGAGCTCCGGCCGCACCGCACTCCGATAAGCGACGGACAGTCAGCCCGCTGGGAACGAACGGGGAATTTAGGCACCTATTTCTAGGGAGACAGAAGACAGAAGACGAATGGGACGCAGTTAAGCGTTGATTGAGATACAAATACACCGGGCTCACATACATACATACATAAAATCACGCCTTTTTCCCGGAGGGGTAGGCAGAGACCACTTCCTTCCACTTGCTACGATCCACACACACCTCTTTCGCTTCATTCAAATCGCGCTTACTCTTGCGCATAACTGCGTCCCTTTCGTCTTTTGTCTTTGACTACCGTAAAATACCAGCCTGGTCTCACTTTGAATATGGTGCGAGCGAGTTGGTTGGGATGAAAAAAGAAGCTGTGAGGTTTTAAATCTTCAAGTTTTTGGTGACGCTTTTCAGACATCCAACAGGCAATGTTGTCACTTGTTAAAGTTTTCTACCAATCTTTATATATTGCTTTGTTGATCGTCTTCTGATAACGTTTCAGTTGTAATATTTTTATCATACCAACTAAAAGACAGAGTTGAACAAAAATTTAAAGAGCCCCCCCGCCCCCCTCTCTTCGACCTTTCATTAATAAAAAAAGTTACACAATTTAATAATCATTAGGCTGGGATTAGGGGTGAAATAGTTCCCATACCGGGAGCTGATGACATTCCCCATGTAGATAGATAGATAGAACACAATTTTACTCATCAATATCCTACTTATCTTGTGGATTCAGTCACGGACATAGCTCTACCCGTGTCGTTCTAAATATCCTTCACACTATGAGGAAAAAGAAATAAATTCGCCGTTAAAAGTTAGCTGCTCCTACCTATTCTTATCGGTAGAGATCCCGTGGCTGAGTATGAGCTGCTCCAACATCTGCAGTCGAGACAGCGCGAGGCGAGGGTGCATGGACGCTGCTACGGGCCGGACCAGCTGCTGGGGGATGTAGTGGAGACTCCTGGGGGAAAATTCATGTTACAGACGTACAGATAAATTATCGTGATATCGGACAAAAGTTTTGTAAGATTTTATAAAGGAACTTATCGTACTTATAAAATCCTTGGATTTTACTCAGATCAACTGAAGGTCTACTACAGAAATTATGGAACAATGACAGAACTGCGCCTAGGCAACGTCGTCGTGGCCGGATAATTTTCAAAGTAAAACTGTACAATTAGTACTGTAGTAGTAAGTACTGTAATAGTTATTTATGATACTAGTGCGGAAAGTATGTGATTTCCGATGAGTGTCATTTTATTCACGAGCGAGCAAAGCGAGCGAGTGTATAAGCCGACACGAGTCGGAAATCATCTTTCGCACGTGTATCATACAAGATTTTACAATGCATTGTGCAAGAAAAAAAAAACAGTTATAAAAGGCGTACCTACCTATAAAATGACGGGCTTCCTAAACAAAACACATTCGCGCTGAAAAAAACATCTACTGCGCATGTGCAAGGCTGTCGAATCGCAATAAGGCAATGAGTAAAATTTATTCAGCCACGCAAATTTTTAATTAATATTTGAACGTAATTTATCAATAAAAATCAATTTCTAAAGTAATTATACTAATTATAAAGGCGTTTATTGAATTGTTATTTTTATTGAGGTTGACTAGCTGAATGACACGCTGAGCAAAAATTAAAAAAAAAACTGAAAAGTAAAAAGCTCTAGTGCGGAAAAGTGCTACTTTCCGCACTGTTTGGCTGCCTAGAAAACGCTCCTTTTCGAGCACATGTATTGTAAAATTTGTTTGCGACACTGTTGCATGTGGTTGCCACGGCGTAAATGAACTTTAGGCCACCCTTGCCGTACTTAAAGCTTGACAAAAGAATTAAAAAACCTGCTCTGAGGGCGCCACGTGTATATTTTTACGACTATGGCAACAATTTCCCTTCTTCTTTTCGAGTCGACAGCAAACTCAGACAAGACAGTCTCGGTCCAAAAAGCAGCATCACGAATAGCATCGTCAGTAGCTTTCATCAAATCCTCTCGCGTGCAGGTGGGTGACAGGCAAAAAAAAGAGGGGAAAATTCCCTTATAAAATTAGTTTCAATGAAATTCCGCAATATGGCGAGGTTTTTTATTTCTTTAGTCGGGCTTTAGGTACTTTGTTTTTTTCCTTTATAGCGCTAGTTTTATGTGTGGTGCGTGTGTTACTTGAGCTGCGGCACGTCCGCGATGGTGAGCACGGTGTGCTGCGCGGTGGAGTGCACGCGAGGGGCGGGGTCGCCGCACGCGCGCAACAGCTCCGGCAGCAGCCGCTCCACGCAGCGCTGCGTCTCCGCCGCGCACACCCTGCCAACACAACACCACACATATTACCAGGTCTTACCCCCTGTAGGCCTACTATGTAAGTAGCGACAAGCTCGAGAAGCTGTCAAAGGCGACACAGTGACAGAGCCATAGTAGTTCTGTCAATATGTACTGGCCACAGCTTCGCGCGGCGGCGGCGGCGGCGCAACCTGCGGCGCGAAACTTGAACGTTAACATTTTACGTTATTTTCAAGAACTTTGCGTTACTTCCGCGTTACATGACTCAAAACGTTACTTTAACGTATTTTTAATCTTATTTGTGCTTCATTTAGGGCTTCCAAATACCGGATTTTTTAAATACCGGTACCTATTGATGATTGCGAGCCAACTAGAATATAAGACATGGAGTGTTTGATTTCAGATCAACTAATTTAGTTTAAAGAAAGATGGCATAATATAGCAAATTTGAAAAATAATAATTAGAGATTATAATAACTCATTATTATCCTTTACATCGATACGTCTCTAAGAAAAACAATGAAGAAGATCAAAAAAATCCACAGCATCTACAACTAAGTCCAAAATGATTCCTTACCTATCAGGCACGAACTGCTGGAAGAGCACTTTGACGCCTTCATTGGCAGCGCTGTAGACGGAGAACACCTTATCCCTGAGAGCTCGCTGCAGCAGCAGAGCCGCGGCCCTGGCTGTCTTGTTGGGGGAAGTCTTGGAGCTGCCGTTCGAAGGGGTAGTCAGCTCAGCTCTCAGGCGGGCTAGGCCTTCCTCCTTGTCTAAGAAGTTCTTGGAGTAAAACTTCTCTACCTGAAATTTTATTGCGTCATTTTTACTCTACATTTGAGGATTTAAGTTTTAATAACTTGTGAATCTTTGATTGAAATTGATTTCGCTTGAAACTATAAAGTAGATCTGCTTATACGTACTTATGGTACTCGTTGGTCAAATCGAATAATTACACTAGCTCTTTCTGCCATTAGAAATTCTGATATGACCATTGATATTTGCTATTAAAATATAATTGAAAGCACTTACTAGCGGATATCCAAATATGAGTATCGGCAAGGCTGCCTGCTTTCTCTCTCGCTCATTGAGTTTGTGAGCTGGTCGAGGATGTGAAGACGCGCTGCCTCCACTGGCTTCCTCCTCCTTGGCTTCTCGAAGATACTCGTTGGTGTGAGAACTGAGGAAAAAAATTGGACCTAAGACATTGCCTTGTAACACTCCCAACTAAAACTAACGAGTTTGTGGTTGTTACTGTACTGCTAGATATAAGCTCGCTAACTGTAGACGTGAAACAATGCATACAGCTCATTATTTGTCGTTTATTAATTTTTTGATGTTAATAAGTTTGATGGTCTCTAAAACTAGTAAATCAAATGCTGGTTCGCTTTCCTGCACCAATAGTTTTAACTTCACTTCAAATTCTAAATTGAACTTACTGACGCAGAGCTGGCAATAAGCGTTCCTCGTAAGCTTCGAACGTAGACCTGGGACCTGCACTTTTGTTTCTTCTTCTTATTAATGAACCTGTAACAAAGTAAACTATCAGCCGTGCGTCGTCATCCATTTGAAATGGAAGAAACCATTTATTTCGCACCCTTGGCTTCCTTTTCTTTATGCTTCTTTCCGATAAATTAAATCCAGTTTTGGAAGCCGGCCATCACTAAAATATGGCACTTATAATTTATACTGTAAATATTTGCTTGAAATGTCAATAAATGTTTCTTTAAATTATTATTTTGTGGTAATTACCATTAGCAGCGTTAGGCGTAATACTTCTCCTAGGACTATCAGTCTCTTTTCTTAAGTCTTCCTCTTCTTTCCTTTGAATTTCTTCTATTCTCTTCAACTCCTCTACTTCTTTCCTTGCCTCTTCCATCTTCCTCGCTTCTTCTATCTTTCTCGCTTCCTCTATCTTTCTGGCTTCCTCCAATATTCTCTCTTCTTCCCGTTTCCTCGCTACTTCTAATTTCCTATACTCCTCTTGCCTTTGCTCTTCAAGTTGTCGTTCCAGGTCTTCCTGAGTGTATTCATTTATTTGTTGTTGTGGCTCGGTTTCTCGTTCGTCTTCGTGATATAGATGGCCGGGTGACTGTAAAGCAGAAAAGATATATAATTTTCCTGCCTAAGTATATTATGCTACGTCCCCTCTTTAAATGACCAACGCTTCTGTCGTTAAATTAGGTTAGAATTACAGGCTTTCGTTAACCATACTGACCAAAGTCAGATACGTGTAGCCCAGTTCCTTTGAATTATTTCGCAAGGATATGCCAAGTTTTTGAATAAATCGTCATGGTTAGTTTGGAAAAATTCTAAGACAGTATTGTGTACCAACCCTTAGCTAAAGGTACTGCAAGCTTACATGCAGCAAGATTTTTTTATTTAGATATTTTAAGTCCTTTAGATATCCATCCAGTAAGAAACCATCCAGCGAAATCTTTGAAGTGAGTTGCTAGTCATATATGTACTATAAAAGGGGCGCAGCGATAAATACAAATTAAACTCACTGAAACTGATTTGACCTATTTAATTTACGATAATTCAATAGCACATCACAAAAAAACATCAGATACGAAAAATAACTCCCGAACAGGATGATCTTGGAGAGATCAGGTCTTCTCCAGGAAAGCGACACCGTATAACTGACTGAAACCATCAAAATCAATCCACTAGAAAATTATTAAAATTTCGAACAAACTTGCGGCCAGTACCGAAAGAAAAAGAGACGGCATAACCGATGCCACAGTACTCACCCTTGGACCATCTTCCTGATCCTGATACTGGTGGTCATCGACAGGCTCCGCGGGCGGCACGGGGGAGGGGATGTCCAGGCTGAGGCAGCCGGCCACCACGGACGGAGACAGGTGGTGAGAGAAGTCGTACTCCTGGTGCATGGACGAATCGTTGCGAGGGTCCGGCTGAAATTGCGTTAATCTCAAATCAGCTTAAGGGCTTGGCCACAGCTTCGGGCGTCGTGGCGCGGCGCGAACTGCGGCGAGACCGGAGGCGCGAACTGCGGTGCGATGGTAGGCCACAGCTCGCCGCGTATTCGCTTACAGACCGTTCACCGTAAGTTGCCAGTTTGCCACCCGCCGCCAAAGTACTACTATGGCAGGCGGAGATTATCTATAGTGGACGGCTGTGCTGTGGCCAGGGGGTAAAGAACTATTTGTTGAAACAGACGTGGAATTCCCTCTCCGCAGCTGTTTTTCCGGAATCGTATAACCTTGGTGGCAAGAAAAGAGTGAGTAGGTATCTTCTGGGTGAGCGTGTATCACCAGCAACGTCGTCGCTTTCCATCCGGTGAGACTATGGTTAAATGCGTGCGATACTATGTTGATAAAAAGGGTAATTCTAACTACGTCCTCGTTTCAAGAAGTGTAGATACGATGTCGATACACAGAAAAAAAATATTTTCTCGTCCTTAACTACTGCTGCTTTCAGTCCTACTGCGATTGACAAGCTTGTTGTTATCATAAAACTGTATAGCCGCTATACTATTTTATGACATCAACAAGCTTGTTGTATACTAGTTTCAGAAAAAGGAATTAATGACAATTATCTTTGACGACAGATAAGGAAGAAAACACGTCCTTGGTATCGGGAAGTGCTCTTGAAACTAAACAAAAATACAATCTAACAAAAGAAACTCGTCAGTAGGTTTACTACGTAAGAAGCGACCGGCTCGAGAAGCTGTCAAACGCGACATATCGATAGAACTGCTATGGCTCTAATGTCACTATGTCGCGTTTGACAGCTTCTCGAGCATGTCGCTACTTACATAGTAAGCCTACAAGTGGGTTTCACCAGGAACTCACCCCTTCCTCCTCAAACAGCCGACACAGAATGGGGTCTTCTTTGATGCCGACGAGCGCGTCAGCGATCCTGTCCCTCATCCTCCTGGCCAGCTCGAAGTCGTCTCGCGCCGCCGCGGTCCTCTTGCGGAGCCTCCAGCGCCCGATCCGGATACCAGCCGCAGCCAATGCTGAGCCGGCCGACTTCAAGCGACGAGCGTATTCAAAGCGCTCCTCTATAAGATTTAACAATTTGTTTATAGATTCAAGAATACTATAATAAATATCGTGTTTTCTGAGACGATCACGCAGTGGACGAAATAATTTCGTGTGACACAATTTGTTGTGTCACACAAAGCTTAACCAAATCTAGAGGAGCCTTGTTTTTGTCTATGCTAAAAGGATATGGCACCTAGAAAAGGTCGATTCCTCAAATTCAATAAGGACACATGCCAGAAGTGGTATAAAAGCGACATGCGGTTAACAAAGTATCTCTTACCGATATTTCTACCAGGTTACACCGGTCATGGTCATGGTCACTCGAGAACTGAAGTCCCCGTACAAGCGCAACAAAATTGTTTAACGCTTATTTACTAAATGCTTTAGTTAGAGTGCACACAATGTTTATGTCCAGATCTAAATGGTCTCACCAGCTACTGCAACTCGTTTCTTCTCATCCAAGCTCCTAACCAGGTCTGCGATCTCATTGTCCACATACATGACGAACGCCAGGTCATCATACGGGGAGTAAGTCAGCTCTTTACTGGAAACTGGTGACTCCTGATCCGTCTCTTCTAACTCCTCGCCAAGGACATTCACCGCCATCAAAGCTACCTGGAGAAAGATTCGATATTTTCATGATTTAATGAATGAACATTCAAAGAATTTAGATTACACAAAGAATTTAGATTACACCTAACAGAATGCCCTTCTGGTAGCGAATACCCTTCAGGTAACAACGCCCGTACCCGCCGGCGGGGGCGCGGCCATAACCAAAATCAAAATTGATAATCACAGACGGAGCCCCTCAGGCGTCGTCTCCTTCACGATTTTTTTCAATATCAACGCGCTAGGCCGTGGTCCGAGGCTCCCTCGAGCAGCTAGACGCGTTGGTATATGACTTTTTTTTTGGGGGTAGGTAGAGTCTTTCACTCCCCCGCAAGTCCGGTGAAGCTTGATTGGTCGTACCTTTTCGACACATACCTAGGTCAATTCATAAAAAAAAGGAAAGGATGAACATTTTTCTTGTGCAAAGAGAGAATCAGAGTACCTAACCTAATCACATCTCCTATCCACTTCAAATGAATACATTTCTTCATGTTTCTTCAATCTTATTTTAAATCTATTGAAATGAAATGAAATTATTTATTTTTAACTTTTGGTAATTTTTTATCACTTAATTAAGTCAAATAAAGTTACATTTAGTGGCGAGTTCAGCAAAGCAAAATGTGCGGTCTTTTGTGGAGAAGAGCTTGAAAAGTTATCATCGCATGGACCCCCATTAAATACGTTATAATTATTATGCTGTTTAATTAGGACTTAGAATAGCATCATTACAAGGGATTATCTGTCAAAACAAAAAACTTAAGATGAATATTTTTAACCCTCGACAAAAAAGAGGGGTGTTATAAGTTTGACGTGTGTGCCTGTCTGTGTGGCATCTTAGCTCCTAAACGGGTGCGCCGATTTCGATCTAGTTTTTGTTTGTTTGCAAGGTGTCACAATCGAGAGTGTTCTTAGCTATGATCCAAGAAAATATCTTCAGCCATTTGAAGATTATCACCACTTTTCTAGTTGTTGAAAGTATCAAGTAGCGGTTTTGTGGGGGGTGATTTTTTTTATTAATAGAAAATAGAATAGAATATACTTACAAATGCTTATAAGCAGCATGCTTATGCTTATGCTTATGCTTATACTTATTAATGTTAATTACAAGCGTTTATTTATTTTGAAGAAACATCAATTAGGTTCCACTACTATCTACTGAAATACCTAGTTTTTGAGCCACATTTAGCCAGCTATAACGACAAAATCACATCGCACTTCACACTAATACCTCATTCCCACGCGAAAAACTAAATACGGGCGGAGCCAGTGGGTGGAATGCTAGTTTCTTAAACATATATTTGCCCATATAATCCCTCAAGGAACTCCTGCTATTTTAATACCTTTTATAGTATTAATTGAAACCAGTTTTTTTTTTAATATTTTTTTAGAACTACTACTACTTTTTTTTTACTTACTTATATCTTATAAGTGATAGTTAGCCTCACCTGGTCATCTTCTTTAGCCGGGGGGTGGGGGGCGGACAGACGGAGTTTCACGAAGCGGGCTACTGTCGGCTCGGGAAGTGCTGCAGATCTGAAAACATATCAATTGTTATGTCTAATGGGTAATAATAAGCAAGTATCATAGTCTCAAGAAGTCATTCTATTGGCAAAGTTTGATATTTTTAATCAAATCGGGGACGTTCTGACAAAAGATCGGGTCAAGAGTAGGTACTCTAAACCGACGAGCATGTATGAGGAGATTAATGAATGTGGATGAAGCGAAAGAAGTGTGTTTGGATTGTAGCAAGTGGAAGGAAGTGGTCTCTGCCTACCGCTCTGGGAAAGAGGCGTGACTTTATGTATGTATGTATGTATGTATGTAATCATAGCATAGCAATGAAAACATGTGAGCCTGTATCCAATGAAAGTGTAAAGACGTATAGCAGACATATTAAGTGACTTTTATTGAAAATTTATGCATATAAATACAGAAGTCCTAATTTCAGAGATATTGGTAAATGCTCCCTGCAGAATTCCCATCTCTTAGATAAACAAGGTGTGGCGGCGCGCCACACTACTAGGTACGTCACTACGAGCTATCAGAGTTTTCGCAAGACATTGAACAAAATATGTACAAGTTCCAACGAAGTACAGTTGGACCGCGGTCCCCGGGCTCACCACCATGCCCCAAGGAACATCTTCCCTTTGCCTCCACAAAGGAAACAGTTTGTACGTTATAATACTGTGAAAGTTTCAATTCTACTATTTTATATGGAAAAAAATCGGAATGCTTATTCCTGTGATAATGCTCATAACTAGTCTCATAATCCTAGGATCAGCAGTCACCTGAGTTCCCTAGTCCTGGCTTGGGGCAGGGGCTGCGCCAGCGCAACTCGGCCGACGCTGGTGTAGGGCGCTCCGCAGGGGGTCGCCGCGCCCTCTGACACCAGCCCTCCGGACACCAGCACCTCCACGGACGACGCTGGAACACGAACAAAATATATGTTATACATGGTCCAAGAAAACAAGGTCTTGCAATTAGACCACGTGACTGACACGAGCCTACGTCATTTTACGCTGTTCATCCTTGTCTATTACACGCATTCGACAAGGATGAATAGGCAAAATGACGTAGGCTCGTGTCAGTCACGTGGTCTAATTGCAAGACCTTGTTTTCTTGGACCATGATGTTATCTTACCTAGATCAGACTGTCCCACTGCTGGGCAATGGCCTCTCTCCTTTTCTTCCACTGCTCCATATCTTGAGCTACTTCTTGCTCAGACCGTGGTTTCTTTTACCTATTTAAGTCTTAAGGCAGGCAGATAAAATAACAATGCACAAAACTTTTGTTTTGTCAACTTTAAGAGAAACAGATCAAACTGCCTGCACCAAGAGAATGAATTTAACTATGACTTGCCATGACATGGTCTACAATTTCATAAGAGTATAAGAAGTTACAGCAAATCGTATCGGCACGTAATAGTTATTATTTTTTTAAGGATGGCGGCGCCACTTGTCATTGTCGAGCCCCTTAAAGTTTAATGTGTTACAAACAAAGGGCAGGCTCTATTACCTCTGTAGGGACTTAGGTACGAGTATATACAAGCCGATAGAGAAGAATCGAGATATATGACCCGATAGAGTTTGGCTATTACAAATATACAATCGATGAAATTGGAAAACATTGTACTGGCAACAAAGTTACATAGGTATATACCTAATTTGTTTTTTTTTTCTATGTAACTTTGTTCGCAAGTATACAATGTTTTCCAATATGTCCATGGTCCAACAAAAGTCTTACAATTAGACCACGTGACTGACACGAGCATTTCTACGTCATTTTGCCTATTCATCCTTGTCGAATGCGTGTAATAGACAAGAATGAACAGCGCAAAATGACGTATGCTTGTGTCAGTCACGTGCATGGTCTAATTGTAAGACCTTGTTTTCTTGGACCATGGGTAAATCCATAGAATCGGGGTTGCCACAATGATTTTTTTTTTTCAAATTTGCCGCGTTTTTCCATTGTCTGCTTTCAATAGCCAATAGACCGTCGTCCGAGAAGCGTTTTTCGTACCTATCGTACTTTCGTGGCAGACTTTAATATTCATATGTGAACTTGTTTGGTGTCTCTAGATATCGAAGTCTGCCGAGCCAAATAGGAAGCGTTTGGGAGTTATGTCACTATGAAAAGTGCTCCAGATGACGAAAAATTACCTATCTTACTTTTGAAAAATTCTTTCTTAGGATCGTTCGTAGCATCATTATGAACAGCCTAGACAAATTTCCAGACCATTTACAGGAAGCGTTTGGAAAATCAGCCGGCTTTTGTGGGTGGGATTTTTACCAAGAAAATACCTATCTTACTTTTTGACGAAACTACATTCAGGTGATGGGGAGGCTCTCATACAATAATAAAAGTCAAGTCTGCCGCAGATATTAGGAAGCGTTTGCAGAATCAGCCGCTTTGAATGTGCCAAAGACTGAAGACGCTTACTACTGAAAACGATAATATTATAGTTTATTTTCGTAATATTGACCTGTGAGTTGAATTTTAACCTGTTAGAAGACTGTCTGAATCGAAAATAAAATCAATAAAATACGGATGTATGCATAAATAAAATTATAAAATATTTTTTCATACAAATATTTTTATTTCATTGTCACGTCTACTATCGTCTCTCTTATCAATACCTATAATTATTACAAAATAACAAATATATATTTTTTAAGTACAAGTCAACGCTTATCAATCGCTTTAAAAAAACGATATCCTTTAGTTTTTGTATTCTGTGGTTATATCTCTCTTAAACTTACTCGAATAAAAACAAAATCGATAAAAACAAACAATCTACCTAAATAAAATAGATTTTCGTAGGATGTTACCTACCTAAATATCTACTTTACATAATATAAACAAGTTGCTTGTTATTAAACCAACTTCAAAAGTAAGTCAAAAAATAGCTGCCGAGTATCAACAGAGATATATCTTGGTATATTATAATCTGAACATTGCTAAGCCTGCCTTGCAAATTTATTCAACTGAATCACATGCTTATGACAATCGCACTCTACCTACACCTTTGTAAGGTGGACTATAAGCTGCGTATCGATTTTGCGCTGCAAACCATCGCACTTTGGCTTTTCTTCGGTGCCCAAGGCGGCACTAAGTTTAAATCCGGCCCTGTACAGGTCTAGAAACACCAAACCTCATTACACACAAATGTTGGGTCTGAAGATGTCCCAGAGATCACAGAAGCGGAAATACAATTCGCCTTGAGCAAAATGAACAATGGTAAAGCCCCTGGTGAAGACGGTGTCATAGTAGAGATGGTTTAATTAGGTGTAGTTTCGGTCATACAGCTTCTTAAAGAATTCTCCAATATATGCCTAAAAGAAGGTAGAATACCTATTCTAAAAAAAAAAAAAAAAAAAAAAAGGTGAAAAAATGGGAAAGTGCTACTGTCATTCTATTATTTAAGAAGGGAAACAAATCAGATCTCTCGACCCATCAGTCTGCTATCTACAAACTATTCACAAAAATAGTTACGAACCGTCTTACGATAAAGCTGGATTTCTACCAACCAGTCGAACAAGCAGGCTTCAGAAGCGGATGTAACACTATAGACCACTTTATAGCCATGAAAATTATCATCGAAAAGGTTACAGAATATCAAATGAATCTGTGGCTTGCATTCATTGACTATAAGAAAGCCTTTGATAGTATTGAGGCCTGGGCGGTTATTCAGCCTCTGGAGAATGCTAGAATAGACTATCGTTACAATCAATATTTACCACAACGCAAGCTTACAAGTAAACCTCCCACCAGAAACAGACTCAATAAAGATCTAGAGAGGAGTTAGACAGATTGATACCCTGTCTCCAAAATTATTCACGTTGGTTTTGGAGGACATCGTTAAAAAGTTACATTGGGAAGAACACATTTTACATTGCAGGAAAAAGGCTGAATAATCTAAGGGTTCGCGGGCGACATTGTGTTATTCTCGGATAACCCACGAGACTTCCAGGAACTGAGCGATACTTCAAATCGGTTTGGATTAGAGATGAACTTGGATAAAACCAAAATTTTTACGATCTGCCCTAACACCTTGGACATCAAAGTCAACCAAACTGTTATAGAAAGGGTTCAGATTTGTATACGTGATCTTGGTCAAGAGATCGTGATGGCAAAAAAAAACCAGACCAATGAATTCAATCAGCGCATTGGATTAGCGTACCTAGCCTTCTACAAAGTCGAGTTCACCCTAAATATGAACATCACGGCCGAACAGAAAGCTCGCATACATGACCAGTGCATACTATCTGTACTTACATACGGTGCCGAGACCTAGGTTTTCACTAAAAAGATTATCTCCAAACTCAGAGTGGCACAAAGAGCAATAGAATGCAAAATGGTAGGAGTGACACTGAGAGACTGTGAGAGAAACGAATGGTTTAGGGAACAGAGCAAAGTCACTGACGTTACCATGTGTATTGCGAAGTTGAAATGGCAATGAGCTGGCCACGTCGCTAGAAAACATAACTCGTGGGGAAGAATTCTGTTGGAATGGACACCGTATGGCGAAAAATTGCACTCGTGGAAGACCGCAGATGCGTTGGGTCGACGACATTAAGCGAACAGCTGGCAAAAAGTGGATTGAGCCAGCACAAGACCGACAAAGTTGGCATAGACTTAAGGAGGCCTATACCCATGTGGTTGAAAAGGCTAAGAAGAAGAAGAGTATTTTATTGAATATTGTATTGTATAGACTTCTTTTCTGCTCTCGGGACGATTTTTAAAGAGTGGCCTGACATATTACTTGACAGAAACAAACGCGTTATCTACTGGGTCAGTTAAGGACTTCTCTGCTGGTAAGCACTACAATCGGTGCAAGAGACTACATCCGATTTTAACAGCTGTATTTGCAAAGATGCATATTGAAACAGAATTTTTCAATATTCATCAGCTTGTCCTGGTACATAACCATCAATCGCGCGTAATTCGGATGATTTGTGACAAAAAAATCATCATTGGGAGACAACAAATAAATAAATAAATCTATGTCCCACATATCCCAAATGTTTTTTGGCAATATCTATATGACATAAAAAATTTAGCAGCATACCATGCTTACCGTAACGAGTCTTGTCGCTATATGCGTCATATTTCTAAAGCAAATTCCCGAAATCATCAGGAGGAGGAATGCTAAGATAATTGTTTTCTGTCAGGATACTTTCTAAGAAGTACTTATCAATGTCATATTTACATAAACCTTCTTGTTGAAATATTTCAATAATGCATCTTTTCAAATACTGCTGTTAAAATCGGATGTGATCTCTTGCACCGATTATAGTGCTTACCAGCCGAGAAGCCATTAACTGACCCATTAGATTAGATAGCGCATTTTTTTCTGTCAAGTAATAAGTGTGGCCACTGTCTGTAAAAATCGTCCCGAGAGCAGAAAAGAAGGCCATAAACAAATAAAACCGACCAAAATTAATAAAGATATTGTCATAAGCATGTGATTCAGTTGAATGAATTTGCAAGGCAGGCTTGGCAATGTTCAGATTATAATATACCAAGATATTATTATATCTCTCTTGACACTCGGCCGTTATTTTTTGACTTATCTTTAACTAGCGACCCGCCCCGGCTCCGCACGGGAAAATGGTTATTGTGGGTTATCCTTAAGCATATTATGCATGTATTATACATATAAACCTTCCTCTTGAATCACTCTATCTATTAAAAAAAACCGCATCAAAATCCGTTGCGTTGTTTTAAAGATTAAAGCGTACAAAGGGAGGGACATAGGGACATAGGGACAGAAAAAGCGACTTTGTTTTATACTATGTTGTAGTGAAGTTGGTTTAATAGTAGGTACAAGCAACTAGGTAGTTTATATTATGTAAAGTAGATAAGATATTTAGGTAGGTAACATCCTGCGAGAATCTATTTTGTTTAGGTAGATTGTTTGTTTTTATCGATTTTGTTTTTATTCGAGTAAGTTTAAGAGAGATATAACCACAGAATACAAAAACTAAAGGATATCGTTTTTTAAAGCGATTGATAAGCGTTACTTGTACTTAAAAAATATATATTTGTTATTTTGTAATAATTATAGGTATTGATAAGAGAGACGATAGTAGACGTGACAGTGAAATAAAAATATTTGTATGAAAAAATATTTTATAATTTTATTTATGCATACATCCATATTTTATTGATTTTATTTTCGATTAAGACAGTCTTCTAACAGGTAAAAATTCAACTCACAGGTCAATATTACGAAAATAAACTATAATATTATCGTTTTCAGTAGTAAGCGTCTTCAGTCTTTGGCACATTCAAAGCGGCTGATTCTGCAAACGCTTCCTAATATCTGCGGCAGACTTGACTTTTATCGTTGTATGAGAGCCTCCCCATCACCTGAATGTAGTTTCGTCAAAAAGTAAGATAGGTATTTTCTTGGTAAAAATCCCACCCACAAAAGCCGGCTGATTTTCCAAACGCTTCCTGTAAATGGTCTGGAAATTTGTCTAGGCTGTTCATAATGATGCTACGAACGATCGTAAGAAAGAATTTTTCAAAAGTAAGATAGGTAATTTTTCGTCATCTGGAGCACTTTTCAAAGTGACATAACTCCCAAACGCTTCCTATTTGGCTCGGCAGACTTCGATATCTAGAGACACCAAACAAGTTCACATATGAATATTAAAGTCTGCCACGAAAGTACGATAGGTACGAAAAACGCTTCTCGGACGACGGTCTACAAACTCTACGTGCCGATATTTAGAGTGGGACTTACGGACGAGCTGATGGTGTGCCAACAGCTGCAGCTTGTGCAGGCTGGCGGCCCTGGCCAGCCGCAGCAGCAGCTCGTGGGGCGGAGCCCCGCTGGAGCGCCAGCCGCGCGCCGCGGGGCCCTGCGAGTTCAGCTCGCATGCCGGGAACGCTGGCTCCTCGCCTGCAACAAGGCTTGCACTGAACGAAGGTATTGTGGTGGAAACGGAATGAAGGTGTGGCGAACGAACGACATTCAAATTCGGCGACCCGCGCTTGACGGGGATTAGAATCTGTCTCTTCGCCGCAACGAATTTTGTGAAAGGTTGTTCTCTCGATAAAAATTCCAATAAGAACGATTGTAACTATTGTGCTGTGGATAAACAATAAACACAGATTGTGTAGACACGGGACGTTTTTTATTTAAACGAATTATATGGAACACAATCCTTTTTCATTACAGTAACCAGAGTTTGAGATGATATTCAGAGTAACAATACAAATCACAAGATGAATTCATAAACTATACAACCTTATCGACAAAAGAAACAAAAAAATTGGCAGTTTTGTGACTTGTATTGTATTGAACAAAGAAATGTAGCTGACTCAGCATATTCTAACAAATATAAAACTTGCAACACTGATATTCTGCCTGCCTGCGGCTACAGGCTGAAATGGTGCAATAATGAATAAGAAATATTTGATAGCGTGTATTAGGCCTCAACTATATGATGTGGTGTAAATACATTCAAACATTTGATACAATAGCAGCTAGTATTATGAATTCCGTGCTGTTATGTATGAAATCTAAATCTAAGTACATTAAATTATATGTAGTTTCATGGAACGAACTCTAGATTTTATACAATTTGTGCTACTAACAAACTTGTGAACAAGTAATTAACTGTTCCCTAGAGCCGCGGCGGACCCTCTCTGTATCGATTGAAATACTTATGACGAATTGAGTAAATATTTGATGTACGTACGCCGACTACTGTACCTAGAGTCACAGTCGTCACAGAATACCAAATAAGAGTTTCATTATGTCATTGGTATATTAATTCCATGGATTTAGTACGAGTAAGTACTACCGAATTTATTCACAGTTACCTAACCCTTCACGTCGTCGGTGGCCGAGTGGCTAAGGCCGTTGCCTTCCATTTGGGATGTGCAGATTCAAGCCTCAGCACGTACAAAGTACAAACTCCTTTTCGATTTTCGAGTAATGTACGATTAAGTATTCCAAATCGTAGCACAATAAGCAGGCTTCACAACGCTCGCTCTTATTACACGGTGAAGGAAATAATTCAAAGGTTGTGTTTGAAGTAAAAAAAAATTTGCACTGAGCCAGTGTGGCCGACCAATGCCTATTCATGCTGATACAGGTGTAGGCTCGAACCCCTCGGTAGAGACAATATTTAAATATTAAATTATTATTATCTTCAAAAACGTTATACAACCGTATACAGCAGTTTCTTCAGGAAAAATAATCAGGCAATGACATAATCACATAAATAACAATACTTACTGGTTGCGTAGACTACGTGGAACGGAATACGTTTCGGCATTTCACTATCTTTTGATTTTCACCAGAACTATTATTTCTAAAGGATTTTTACGAAGCAAACTAAATACATCTAAACGAGAAGGCATTTTTGTCAAATCATTTTACTAAAAAAATATTTTTTTCTATCTGTTTTATTTTCGCTGTAATAGCATATTATAAAATTATGGAATAAAATTATTTATATTAGAGCTGAATACATAGAGTAAATTAATGTGTTTTGTATAATAAACTGAGTCCTAAAATAGAATGCGGGGATGCTGAGAAGGCCGGGATTGAAGTTAGTTGCGCGACTGCGTGAAAGGAAAAATCAATAGTTCCGCGCTTGTTTCGCGCCCATCTTCAGGTAGCCATCTTGGGAAAATTTGCCCAAACCAGAACGACGTGCTAGCGCCACCTGTTGAGTTTTTCCGGTCTACTACTCACTTTAACATACTCTATACGTTAACTTTCACTGATAATAGGTAATTTTAAACATAAAAATTATATATTTTTTTATTTTCTCTACCTTTGTGTCGTAAACATTACATCCTAAATATAAGGCAATACATAAGTTTCAATGTTAAACTTTTGTTTGTGTAGGTATAATAAGTATTTACCTATACCTACATAGGTTATTTTGTAATCGGATATAAAATATGGGTTTTTAGTGCGCCAGAATTTACTGATTTTATTTTATCTTTTAGAGGGTGTAAAGTATTAAAATTAAAAAAGGTTTTAAATTGGAGATTACTTCCATAAATTAAAAATGTTTATAATATTATAATAGATTTTTAAAAAAAGGCACGCCTGCTACTATTACTACTGCTACTATTACCGCGAAACGTACCATTTATTAAATTTCAATAAATCGAATTATTAAAACACATCCTTTCTCTCAAACTTCGATTATTGCCTGCAGAATTTATAAAAAGTAACAGAGATTTGGAAAATAAATTGGAAAAGGAAATGGAGAAAGATACTTTTTTATGGGATGCCAAATCGAGAGAGATAATTATGTAATGCTAAATGCTAAATGGAATGGATAATTGTAAGTCTATTTTTACTTGTCCAAAATTTCATGATTTTGTATTGTAATGTCCGTGACAGTATAAGTGTTTTGGTTTAGACTGTAAACTTGCACTGTTTTAGAATAAATAAATAAAACACATCAGTTGTTTCTCCGTTTATTTCATGCAGAACTTGGAAGAGGTGACAGATTGTATCCAGTCCATCATGGCGGTGACTCGCGTGTTGATGCTTGGGGTCCTACTCCCGCAGGCTCGGCCCGCGCTGATGATGCCCACGTGGTATAGCAGACCAGTCTGCGGGTCCGAGTAGAGCAAGGGGCCTCCACTGTCGTCCTGGAATGACACATTAATATAGAGTGCTTACTTATGCCCGTTTTCACTAACATTGAGAATTTCCTAAATTGATGCCTAACGTATTTAGGAAACTTTTAGTCCAAATTTCGTTTTCACTAACATTAAGTTATTCTTAAACCTGCTTAAGTTATCCTTATCTTTAGGAGGTCGATTTGACAGCGCCTAGAGCTTACGAAACGACCTATGTTGTGTTTTTTTATTCTGTGGATTATTTGTCATTGCAAATAAATTGAGGTTATGTATATTTACGGTAATATTTATACATATTTACCGTTATTTTTTCATTTTTTAAGGTCAACTTGATTAACTTCTTCGTAATTAATACATTTCACAACTTCCCATTAATTTCTTTTAAATCCTACTAATATTATAAACTCGAAAGTTTGTGAGGATGTATGGATGTTTGTTACTCTTTCACGCAAAAACCACTGAATTGATTTTAACGAAACTTTACAATCATTTAGCTTATACATCTAAATAACACATACGCTATCATTTACTGCGGGAAGATTACACATTTCCACGAGAAAAATTGCCGGCGCGGGCGAAGGCGTGAGGCGAAAAGCTAGTTAAATGAAATGAACAAAGAAAGAAGCAGTATGCTCATCAGCCGCCGAAGTGTCAGCACAACTGTTTGAAATAAATTTGCTTAGCAATAGGCAGACCTTGCAAACAGTTTTTCTCCTGGGAATAAAGAATTTTCCCGCGGTAAAAGGTAGCCTATGTCCTTTGCCGAGGTCTGTTCTATCTTTGCATTCAATGCAAACATACAAACAAATAAATAAATACTTTCCATTCAATATTTCATTTTATATATTATATTTCTTATTTAGTTTATAATATTATAACATAACTAATATTATTATAACTGTTATACTAAGAAATATAATATATGAGATGAAATATTGAATGGAAAATCCTGGTTAAACTTTTATGTAGGTAATGTTTTAGAAGAAAACAACAAACTTAATTATAATTATATTTCTTTTATTTTTATAATCTATAACATACAATAATACAATGCTGGTGCTGTACAAGAAATTGAATTATCATTTCACTTCATTTTCACTTCCATGGTATATGCTCTAATAAGTCCATCTGGTGTAGCTCCAAAAATAGTATAATCTTTCTAGTATAATCTGCATATTTATGACCAGTTCTGCCTCTACATTTTTAACCTGAAATGCATAAAAATACTTAATTACTACAAAAGCCTGAATCAACTTTTCGTTTCGATAAGTTAATATTATGTCAATAAAACAAAGACATCATGATCATACCTTTTTTATGGCTTATTACTTCCATTATTAGGTTGTTCTCTCTTTCAATGGCACCAGACCAGATGTAATAGTTTGAATTGATATCCCATTATTGAGATGTAAAGCTGCATACCTGCCAAAATACAAAAAATGCTTTATAAGAATATAAAGTGCCTTTGTGTACCTATATTTTTTTTATTGCTTTATAACCAATTTACAGTCTGTATTTTTATTGCATACTTAATTATTTGAAACTAGCTGTCAGCGGATACAGCTTTGCCCGCATCATACAATCCTTTCTCGTATAATAATTGAGAATAACTGCTAGTTACTGAAATATCATCAATTTCTTCGGCTTTTCTACACTATTTGGCACACGGATTTGGCACTTCGATTGCAAATAGATTTTCTTCCAGTAACATAATAGTTTGATGTAAACGTGGCTCTTTGGATCATATATGCATAATATTCAAGCCTATTATAAAGCAGTAGCATGCTTACATACATCCAACAATAAAATTATGTAGTTTGTAGACAAAAAAAATGCAAAACGAAAATAACCGTAATTGTTTACCTTTCGAAGCAGCACAATCGGACCATCCATTGTTTTTATTTATAATGTTTGTAAAAATTGTAAAAACACAATATTAGGTATAGTAATTTCTCTTTTTTTCATAAATAAATAACAATTCAATTCAATATTTATGAACAAGCTGGAGCGTTACCGCGCTCACCGCGCTGTCAGTTTGTATGAAAATAATGCTGAACGCTGATTGGTGTTTGAAAATACGTTCCGTTGTACGGTACTTTTTATTCGAAAAATAAATAAAACAAAATCTATACTATATATAATTGCAGTCTACTATTGTACTACTCTACATTACTTTGCGTGTTTTGGAAAACAATGAAACCATAGAGTTTGTTCGTTTACTTAGCTAGGTACCGCCAAATTTACGAAACGTTTAAGTGAAAACTGTTAGTGCAAACCAATTTTTTTTAAAAGCTCTGTTTAGCTTAGTTTTTTGTTAACTAGAGAAAACCTAAGACAAGGTTAGTGAAAACGGGCATTAGTCTCTTATTTCCTTCACGATGTTTTTCAATATCAACGCGCCGTGGTCCGAGTCTCCCTTGAGCCGCCCCTAGACGCGTTGGTATATGACTTGTTTTGGGGTAGAGTCTTCCGCTCTCCCGCAAGTCCGGTGAAGCTTAATCTATCGTACTTTTTCGACTCAAGCATAGGTCAATAAAAAAAAAAGGAAAAAGCCTCTCATTGCATATTCTTGGTGTTCCTGCTCCTGTAACATGCCCACTCACGTGCGTATTCCCTTGTCCTATTGGTGGATATTTCAATATGGCGGGTTTCTCGCAACTTTTTGACAGTTAAATGTGCGACAAACTTTTATCATAGCACTTCACGTTACGGGGCTGGTTTAAATTTGGATAAGATTGAGAGAGAGAAAAAAAAAATACGTATAAGAAAGCAATGGAAGTGGAAAAAGAGATTACAATTTAAAGAAGAAAGAAATCGAAAAAGAAACGGAAATGGAATAGGAAAAGTAAACTGGAAGAATTCGTAACATAATGCTATTTAAAATACCAGCTTTCCGCCCCGCGGCTCCGCCCGCGTTAACAGTTTTCCCGTGGGAACGAGGTATTTTCCCGCGGCAAAAAGTGGCCTATGTGTTAATCCAGGGTATCAGCTAACTCCATACCAAATTATATTAAAATCGCTCCAGCCGTTAAGACGTGAAGAAGTAACAAACACACACAGTCACAAACTTTCGCCTTTATAATATTAGTGTGATAAAATATTGCTCGTTAAGGAATAGGTATTTTACCTGACAAGAGTCTTTCCCAAGAGTGAGTGTGCACAACTGACGAGGTGACAGGAAGAGGGGGTTGGTGGCTTGGCAGCTCGATTGAGTTATCACTTGGACATCAGCCTTCAGTAGAACGTCCGAGTCGGGGCCTCCCGAGAATATCGTACCCCAGCCTGGAATCAAGGTCACGTAATTCTTATTGGAATTGAACACAATATAATTTATTTGACCAAACACAATACGGCACAACAAAGAAGATAACACTAAGATATTTCCTATATTTCTTAAGTCTTGTCAATAACGAACACAATAAAAACGTATCTCTCCAATTTGGAATTTTTATTTTAAGTACTATTATGCGCAAAGCAAGTGCGAAGCTGCTACTATGGAAATACCACCCTGGCTTTAGTACTGCAGTACTATTGTTCTAGGCTGTTGTTACACTGTTACAGGGTGTAAGAGGCGACTTTTCAAATACTGAAAACGAAATGCTGATTAAAAAGTTTAGACACAAAACTTTAGAGCAACTTTCTCAAAGAGACTTCTCTGAAACAATAAAAAGTTTTCTCTCCAATTAAAAAACTATAAAAGTATGAAAGTTGGGTCGTTAACAGCTCAGAGTGCCAAGTGCGAGTTTTTTACTCACGAAACGCGCTCGATAACTACAACGTAAACGAGCATTTAGTATGGAGAAATTTTAGTTCAGCGAACTGTCTACAGATGGCGTAGTTTCAATTCCATACAAAATCGCGTTTACGCTCTCGCTATCGAGCGCGTTTACTTTGGTTGCAAAACTCGCACTCGGCACTCGGATATGTCCCCACCGAGGGGCTCGAGCCTACCCTGAAAGTTGGGTATTTTCTTGAATTTCCGAGTAAAGTTTCTTAAGGAAAGTAGCTCAAAACTGTTGACAAAACTTTCCCTTTCAGTATTAGCTAAACCAACACTTACACCGTGATAGTAGAAGCAGAGTTTCTTACCTAAAACCGTGACATTCTTCCCAGCGAAATCGTTGCCTATGAACTTGTAGGGTAGGCAGACCGGCCCGACGCGGTCACTGAACACGATCTCCTTCTTCGTGGTCAGTATCGCTATGTCGTAATCGTAAGTCCTGTCGTCCCAAAGCGGGTGTATCATGATGTTGGACACTTCTAAACCTTGCGTGGCTGGGGAGTCTCCTGAAAACAAAAAAGAATAGAACAGACAGCTCCTTCACTATGTTTTTCTGTATCACGCGCTAGATCAAGGTTCCCTCTCCCTGACCCTAGACGCGTTGGTAGGTATATGACTACACTGGGGTAGAGCCTTCCGCTCCCCCGCAAGCTCGGTGAAGCTTGATTGGTCGTACGAAACAAGCATAAGTCAATTTCAAAAAATGGCTAAATGAAACTTTCATGAGAATTATTAAGGTATGCTAATCACTTCGAAACCCATACAATAAGCAAACAACTCGTGTGGTGAAAAAGTGTTCTGGAGTTGAGACCAAGAGATCAGAAGAGACCGAGGGGAAGGCCACTAATGAGATTCCATCTCATGACATCAGATGTGTGGTGCAGTTGTAAAGCAACCCAATCCTTACTGCCCAAAATAGGACAAAATGGAGGGAGTTAAAGGCTACACCAAAGAAATGGTTTCTCAAGAAGTCATGCAAAGTACAGCTTTTGTATCTAGGTAGTGTTTTAACAAACCTTTAGTGACGTCATGCTCCCCAACAACGATGATGAAGTCACTGACGGTTTTGTCGATGACGCAGTGCGCGGCGGTGATGACGTAGCTGGAGCTGATGATGACTCCTCCGCACTTGATCCTCACCAGCTGCCGGTCCACTAGTCCTACCATCATCGGGTATTCGTTGATGCCAGTTTCCACACCTCCCACTATACGGTTCTAAGAAAGCAAGATTTTTAAGAAATATAAATCCGTATTATTACGTGTTACAACCCAACGCAACCTCTAAGCCTAGCATAAAGTACTGTGAAAAGCGATTATTTCACATTTATCTCTAAAAAAACTGTGAGAAACCCGCCAGAATTTCCTACAATAGGATAACAATAAGACAAAATTGTGTCTGTCATACATGTAATCTCAAGCTAGCCTCCCCTGGGGTGTACTGCGTAACGTAAGGGTCAGGTTATCCTAAGATAAAGAGCGAAATATGCAGCTGATTTTCAATGTATTTTATTTATTACTGTGCCTTGTTTTCGAACTTAAGGAATAACATTCTCAGAGGTTTGCGAGATTCACGGTTGGCATCAGAAATTCATAAATTATTTACATATTATTATCATAAAAAAAAAACAAATACCGCATCTAAAATTGTTTTAATTTTTCTTAGTTTTTTCAGATGAAGCTTGACATTGAAACTCGATTGATCAATATCATAATATATTCCCACCCTAGACTTCCTAGAGCTCGACAAAGGCCTGCCTCAAAGATCTCCGTCTAGTCACGGCCCTGCGCTACCTGCCTGCATCCACTGGCTTCACGCAACCCAATGCAACAAACCTGTATGACTTTGACTATTCAGGTTACAATTACCCTTCAGGTAACAGTGCCCGTACCCGCCAGCGGGGGCGCGGCCAGAACCAAAATCAAAATTGGCGTCGTCTCCTTCACGATGTTTTTCAGTATCAACGCGCTAAGCCGAGGTCCGATGCTCCCTCGAGCCGCCCCTAGACGCGTTCGTTGGTACATGTCTTTTTTTGGGGTGAAGCTTGACACAAGCATAGGTAAATAAAAAAAAAGCAACCGAATGCAACACTAACTACTATTCATTCAGTACTACTTACCGATTTCTTATACCCACACCTGCAGTTATCAGAGGGAGGGGAGACAACAGGCTGGGCCGTTAGCCGACACATGAATCTGCCTCCTGGACTAGTATTGCTCACGATTAGACCTGGATAAAAATATATTAAAAAGTATTGCATTTACTTTACAACATTATTCAGAATAGAATAGAATAGAATATACTTTATTGCACACCAGAAGAATAACACTCAGAATACTTTATTTTTCACAACATAGAAAACAGGACTTATAATTTAAAAGCAAAGTAATCAATCAATCAATTTGGATTAGGCGCACCGAGCCGCATTAGTTCTATTCTTGTTTACAGTTTCCATCTAAGTGGTTGCCTGGAAGAAATTGCTAGCTAAGCAATAAGGCCGCCAATTGTACATTTTCTGTGTTATATTTCTAAGTATCTGTACTTGTGTTTCTGTTTGTGTGCAATAAAGAATATTTTCATTTCATATTTTCATTTCATAATTTGTGTCGGTACAAAATACGCTACCACTACGCGACATCTAAAAAGTTGTTTGCGTTATGACTTTCAATACCACTCTACAGTGTCGGCGTAATATGAGCCATCATCACATCATTAGTAGTTGATAAGACAACATACCCATGCTGATGACTTGTGCAGTAGACACGGCAGTGAGAGAGCCCAGCCCGCAATACTTATCCGCTTGGCTCAGCTGAGGGTCTCCTGTCTTGGAGATGAGGAGCCGATCGCTGGTGCAGCCTGGTGTCTAGAAAAATATTAGATAGAGTTGTCAAACAATTATCACTTTCCGTAAACTGATTAGGAAGACACTGCAGGTTAAATCACTTGACTGTCCAAAAAGAAAGATCATAGTTTTATTGCTTTTTCAACAGATGTCGTCTGTTAGCGTATAGGATAGGTATTAGGTACCTATCTAAAACCCGACCAAAGAAATAAGAAACCTCGCCATATTGCGGAATTTCAATTGAACTAATTTTATAAGGGAAATTGTTGCCATAGTCGTAAAAATATACACGTGGCGCCCCCCGAGCAGGTTTCTTTTTCTTTGGTCAAACTTTACTAAGTATATCTTTTTAATCGAAGCGAAAAATGAAAATCACTGAGCTTGGGCAGCACTTGAACCCGCAGTAGACAGACGTGGGCTGATCTAGATTTTTTTTTAAAGGGATTTTTTATTCTTACTGCAAACTCCACAGTATACTGTGGAGTTTGCATGATTGCGTTTGCAACTCCTTTTAAATGTAACTGGCGCTTATGCCGTAATTCTAGAAAAACTATTTGATTTTGAATTATGAATTGCACCCGTAAAAAAAAGAATATACATTAGTAAGATTAGTGTGTGGGTCGTGAAATGACCAGTTTTCTATAAAAAAGAGTTAATAAATAGCTTTTGAATATACTTCTCAATTGTTGAGGGTTGGGTTGTTGGGTTGTTCTCAATTGTTGAGGGCAATCTTGATTGTACCTACCTATTAACACATAGGTACTCGAGAGTCACTAGATACTTACATAGGGGAGCCTGATTTCAGTACAGTCGAGTCTGCAGTTGTAGTTCGCCGGAGCGTATCCTATCCATCGACACTGGATACCTCTGGAGTAATTTGAGGGGTACTTTGGATTGTATACGTAGTAAGTCTGGCCAGGCTCCACCTAAACATCATTTTACTCGATAAATATTGACTTCAAATTTTTTATGACCATAATCTTAATCGCTCAAATCTGAGTGTGAAATAAAGATATAAATGATTGTAAAATTAACCTCATTCAAACAGATAACAGAGGTGAATGACCGACTGATAGTATATCATATGTAGTTTTCCGGTTTTACACTCCTTTTAATCACCTACAATCAGTTTTAAGAAAAACAAATTCTTCAGTTTTATTATTGTATAGAAGATAGAATACTACGAGACTTCGTGAGGGCGTCGGTGGCCTAATGGCTGGAGCCGTCGCCTTCCAATCGGGAAACGCGGGTTTGAACTTCGGCCGGCACCTACCATCATGTTTTCGATCTTCGAATGAAACATTATTGTAAACTGCCATTTATTTATTTGGTCCATTAGTTAGGTAGGTACTTACATTTTGTCGGAAATCGCAATTGGCGTCCTGTGCCAAACTAATGCCAAACAAGCTAACTATAACAATTATATGTACCAGGAACATCTGAAACAAATAAATGAGACATAATATGTATCTTCTTCTTCATACTTAAGAGCCGCGCTCTTGTCGGTGGAGTCTACGCCACTCTGTTCTGTCTTCCGTTCTCTGTTTGATCTCCTGGTACGACACGACGTCTATTACTTCCTTAATTTGGTCTGTATATGTCCTTCTAGGCCGTCCTCTTTTCTTTTTACTTCTATCTTTCCTTCGATGATTTTTCTGACAAAGTCGTCGTGTCGTATCAAGTGACCTAGCATCTTCCCTCTTCTATTTAAATGATCCCCAGAATAGTCCTTTTCTCATTCACAAGTTGTAAGACTTCTTCGTTGCTTTTCCTTTCCGTCCAGCTGATTTTCTCCGTTCTTCGCCAACACCACATCTCGAAGGCCTGCAATCTTTCCCTGTCACGTTGTGTCATTATCCACGTTTCACTCCCGTAAAGCGCAATGCTCCAGATATACCACTTGATGAGACGCTTACGGATCTTCCTCGAGATTCTGGCTTTGAAGAGGTGCTTTTTGCCGTTAAAAGCTTTCTTTGCCATTGCAATTCTGGTAACTATATCAGGTGTACATCTCGAGTCATTGGTAATCAAACTACCTAATAATATGTATGTATAATAATAATAATAAAAGTATTTATTTTCTCCAACAATTTTTTACAATAGTTAGAACAACAAATTTGTAGGAGACTGGTGCCTAAACTAGACGGGTATGTATTTCAGGACACCAGCACGTTTCAGCATTATCTCGGTTTTTAACCCCCGACAAAAAAGAGGGGTAGGTATTATAGTTTGACGCGTGTCTCTGTGTGAAGTCTGTCTGTGTGTGGCATCGTAGCTCCTAAACGGATGCGCCGATTTTGATCTAGTTTTGTTTTTATTTGCAAGGTGTCACAATCGAAAGTGTTCTTAGTTAATGATCCAAGAAAATATCTTCAGCCATTTAAAAATATCAGCTCGTTTCTAATTGTTGAAAGGATCAATTTGTGGCGGGGCCGGGGGTTTTAATTTTTATAGCACATCGCAAATAGCAAAAAAAAATCTACTTCTATGCATATTCCTACGCTTTTTTTCAGAAGGGTGTAAAGTGTACGCTAAGCAAATACTGTAAGGAAACGCTCATTCAACTGGTTTACAAAACTCTTCCAAAGCAACTTATCTCCAAAGTTTCTCTTGGAACAAAACAAAATTTAGATAATTCAAAAATAGTCATATTAATCCAGGAAGGTGGGAAAAAGGCGCGCTTCATTTAGGTATACCAGATCTTTGTATTAACGAGACAGTGTATACTATAAAGTCTGTCTTTTTTTTGCATAAAAGTAGATTTTTTTGTATTTTTTTTATTCGTTTTTAGGCGACAGGACGATACCTTTCAGTATATTGTGTACGTCCATTCTAAACCGGAAAATTACGGAAAAACAAATCCATTTTATAAACTGTAATGATAAATAGAAAGGTTTAACTTTAAATAACAACTTACCGTGCCACCTCTTGCCAGTTATGAAATTGACAATAAAATAATAATCTATTTGTATGGAAAATAACAAAATTAACATATCAATATAACTACGTGGGTCTGTGTTGACACACTTGCATGTGTGTAAACATTTTAAATAGGTAAGTAACCACGTGAATATTTCTCACAAAATTAAATTTAAAATTCCACTTTTATTACTACTGTGATCATAACTCATGATGAAACTACCGAAATATTTTGATAGTACAGCAAGGTGCAAGTGACTGCCCCGTAGCCCAGTTGGTAGTATGTCTACCTTCGTAGTACAGGGTCGCGGATTGTAGTACGCCTGCCTTCGAAGCATAGGGTCGCGGATTCGAATCCCGCCCAGGGCAAACATTCGTGTGATGTGATGAGATGAGCACTTGTGTTTTGCCTTGTGTCTGGATGTTGTATATTTATATATGTATGTATATCAGCTGTCTGACACCCATAGTACAGGCCCTGCCTAGTTTGGGGTCAGATGGTCGTGTGTGAAAAACAAACATGTTTATTTATTTTTTATATTAAGTGGCGGTGTTATAAATAATAAAAGTTAATAATTAATTTACTCGGTGAAAAGAAAATTTTCACAGAAACAATTAAATACTTTGAGACTAGACAAAATAACTTAAACAGGATACCTACTTTGTATGGAGAAATCTTTTTTTGATTCCGAGGAAAGTTTCTTTGTAAAAGTTATCAGATAAATTCACTGAGAATGTCAATTCTGTTTTTGCTAAACCGCCACACACTTTGTATGTAACCTCTAAAGGTAGGTAAGTTAGGTACATAACCAAGACAATAAATTCACCAATACATATTATATTCTTCACCTGTGTAAATTAAATATAAAGGTACCCGCTTGCCAAACAAACAAAGTTCACTCGTGTATAACTAAAAACCATGGTCCAAGAAAACAAGGTCTTGCAAATAGACCACGTGACTGACACAAGCCTACGTCATTTCTACGTCATTTTGCCTATTCATCCTTGTCGAACGCATGTAATAGACAAGGATGAACAGCTCAAAATGATGTAGGCTTGTGTCAGTCACGTGGTCTATTTGCAAGACCTTGTTTTCTTGGACCATGACTAAAAACCTAACGTTGCCTGGTAGAAATTGCTACTCAGCAATAATGCCGCCCACATTTGCTATCACTTTGTCAGGCCTGCGGCTCACCAGCCCCTCTAACATGCCCGGTCCACGCGTGACAGACATAATTTTGTCGTGCGTATTCTCTTATCCTATTGGAGGATATTTCGATATGGCGGGTTTTTTGACAATTCTTAAATGTGCGACAAACTTTTGTCATAGCACTGCATGTTACGGGGGCTGGTTTTCAGCGACTATTGGCGAGCCGTCAGGTGCGGCTGTACATTGCTGGTTTCCCTAAGCACTAGTAGTAAATATACGTAGTACAGTCCAACACAGATTTATTTCCTTTGCGTGCATCTATTTATAAGGAAAACGGCACAGGTATAAATTCGGTGGGTAAAAATACATTTACTTACACGAATTCTTTACGAAATTACTAAATAAATATAAATTCGGCCATCAAGGCAGGAAGTTACGGGAAGACTAAAGAACAATGGACGATAACGAAGGAATTCCAAAATTGAATGTGAAAAGAGAAACGAAAAAAAAAATTGAAAATGAGGTGGGAATGTGGTTTCAAAGCACTTTGTTACAACTTTCTATCCTTTTTGTGAATTTTACTGTAGTTACATACTGTTAATATTTTTTCTTCTATTCTAGTATGTAATATTTATCTTATCTTAAAAACAGCTATTTCCAACCTGTCAGCTAGCCAAGCGTGGGAATATTAATAATAATATGTGGGGACATCTCACACACGGCTATCTGACCCCAAACTAGGCAGAGCCTGTACTATGGGTGTCAGACAGCTGATATACATACATATATAAATATACAACATCCAGACACAAGGCAAACACAAATGCTCATCGCACGAATGTTTGCCCTAGGCGGGATTCGAACCTGGGATGCGTCTGTGCTTTAACGCAGGCGTATTGCCAACAAGGCGACATAACTGTGTCTTGTCACGCGCGATACGTCATAGTATCTCGGCAGTTGTTGTTGTGTTGAATGTTATATACTTTGTTGTAACAGTTGTTAGTAGTACTTTTTTTGTAAACATATTTATTTTTTCAATTTATAATACCATCATACAAATATTATAAAGAGGAAATATTTGTATTTTTGTATTATGTGTTTGTAATGAATAAACTCAAAAACTACTAAACCGATTTCAAACATTCTTTCACCATTAAAAAGCTACATTCACCCTGAGTAACATAGGCTACCTTTCACAGCGGGAAAATGCCTCATTCCCACGGGAAAAACTATTGACGCGGGCGGAGCCGCGGCGAACAGCTAGTATAATATAAACCATTAAAAGTAAGTAGTTGCATTACATTATTGAAACCCACAACCCGCTCCATCTTTTCTGTACGCTATTATCTACCTTAAGGTTGCCCCGTACATATTGTTACCTTAGCAATAAGGCTGCCTTTCGACTCAATTCTAATTCAAATATACTTTATAGCACATAAAGGCGTGACAATAAGTAATACAAATTACAAAGTACGTTTAGAAGGTAATCGGCGGCCTTATCGTTTTAAGTGATTTCTTGTAGGCAACCTATTACACTCTTTTATGAGTTTTTTTGTGTACTGTTTAATTCAGTGTCAATAAAGAATACTGTATTGTATTAATTAAATAATTATCTTACCTTGATCAATGGCTTCTTATTTGTTTCCTAGTCCTGTTGGTTGACCCACCTCAGGTATAGCAAACACACTTTGCTATTAAAAATGTTTAAATACGTAATGTACTCAGAATACTTGTACGTCATCGAACGCCAAATATTGATCACCACAACATTTATATTTTCTTAATGATGTAACGTAGGTATGTATATAATTAATTTATGTACTTAGTTTTTTTTAAATATAATTTATATGTGTGGCCTGCGCACTACACATATCCTACTAGGCTATGCGCGATGATTGTTTTAAAACATCATTAACACATAAAGGTAGATAGCGTTAGTACATTCAGCAGCAATAACATTTAATATAACAATTTATTTTTAATTGAACGAGCGTCGATGGCCAAATGGCTTAGAACCTTTGATTTCCATTCGGAAGTTCGCGGTTTCAAGCCTGTGTTTTCGATTTTCGTACGTTTATTCGACGCTCTTACCGTAAAGGAAAACATTGTTAGGAAACCTGCACACACCTGCGAAGTAATTAAAGCGTTGTGTGTGAAGTAGACAAACCCGCACTATTCACCCTGAATTTAGGGTAGACTCGAGCTTCTTGGTGGGGACATAACGTGGGTACGTGCCGATGAACCCGCTCCTCGGCTCCATACATATTATTATTTTGTGGTCGCGAAAAGACCAAATCGCTATTTTAAGAAGAAATAAATAGCATTGAAGATTCCCATTTTGTGTTATTACTGAGGGATCTTCACAGTACTTCCGAATGAAAGTTAACGGCTCTGCCACTCGGCCACCGACGCTACATGAGATTAGATGTGCATATAAACACAGAGAATATAATACTAGTATACTAGCAGTATAAGTATGCAATAACGTAGTGTTATGGATTCAATCATTTCAATTCTGATGCTGACTGTACAGTGCTCTACTAATAGTTTCATAAAGACTGTAAACGACGCAGTAAAGATAACACAATTTTCCTTCTAATTTTGTTTTTTACTTTGTTTAAAGGACATGTGCTAATTACATTTTGTTTAGCATTCTCATTTCAGGCTCTGAATCTTCATGAGGTGAAAAAAAAAAGAGCTTTTTTTTTTTTTTTAATTGACCTATGCTTGTGTCGAAAAGGTACGACAAATCAAGCTTCACCGGACTTGAAAAAAAAAAAAAAAAAAAAAAAAGTGCGCAGTAAATCCGCGTATTAAAATTAGCCTTACAGACCACCCACACTGGCGTCATTCCAGAGTCGACGCGACGTCAGCGCTGCGTTTTTTAGAACACATCTCATAATCTTTTGTGGCGAGTTCAGAATTTTGGCTGTCTTCTGTGGAGAAGAACTCGCCGGAAGAAACTCCACAGGCGTTGCATCTTTTCAAAATATTTTTTTACATAACATGTCGGTCGAATTGAGAAACCGCCTCCTTTTTTGATATCGGTTTAAAAATATAAATTATTATTTCGACGGCCTCGTAGCCTAGTTGGTAGTACGTCTGCCTACGAAGCACAAGGTCGCGGGTTCGATTCCCGCCCAGGGCAAAACATTCGTGTGATGAGCACTTGTGTTTGCCTTGTGTCTGGATGTTGTAAATTTATATATGTATGTATATCAGCTCCCTGACACCCATAGTACAGGCTCTGCCTAGTTTGGGGTCAGATGGCCGTGTGTGAGATGTCCCACATATTTATTTATTTTATTTATTTATTTTATACAATTTTATTAATATAATAAAGAGTGCAAACGAAATATACTATAATTTATTTTTGCGAACACAACTTTCCCCACGGCAAACATTCAAAGTCAAAGTATTAATTTTTTACTTTAGGATATTTACCTATTTACCTACATCACTTATTTATGTCAGTAGTACATACATATTATTTTGTGGCGGGTTCAGAAATTTTCTATGTATGGGGACCCCCTAAATTTATTGTTTATTTTCTATTTTTGTAACAAAATCTTAATGCGGTTCACAGAATACATCTACTTACCAAGTTTCAACAGTATAGGTATTATAGTTTCAGAATAAAGTGGCTGTGACATACGGACGGACGGACGGACGGACAGACAGACAGACAGACAGACATGACGAATCTATAAGGGTTCCGTTTTTTGCCATTTGGCTACGGAACCCTAAAAACACCTAATCAATCTATCACAAGCAATCGACTACAATAAAGATAAATAGATAGTACCCCTAATAAGCAAACAATCACAAAAATTTAACTAAAAAAGTATTATTTTATGGAAGAATATTAAAAACATACTTATTTTATAACGACACGATACAACCATAATTTTTTATTGTAGTCTCGATTCGATTCAATTTCGTTTCGTTTTATTTTTTCCTGGATCTTCTCCTATATGTAGAGTCAGTAAAAAAGGAAAACGGCGTACAGAAACTAATTGGTATCAGTTTGTTGACGCAAAATGAAGGCCGCGATTATGGGGGCCGCATCTCATGCGCTATCTTAACGTAATTAGGTCGAACTGACGAATAATTTAAACTGTGTCTCCTTGGAAACTACAGCCTCTTTTCGTGCGGGTTGTAAGGTCATTGACCGACCTTATTGACCTTGAGAACAAAAGAGATTGATCCTGGTGTCAGAATTATTGAGCCGCCTAAGGCACAAGACTTAGCTCGTGTAACGAATTCATCCGTACATAGTACAAGGGACCGACAAGACCGTGTCTTCCTTTCTTTTCGGACTATCATCTGGAGTAGCACGAGGTTTTAGGCGTGACAAGACACAATTTCGACGCGTCTATCATATCATATGTGGAGGAAATTACAATAAGGCGGGTTTCTTTTCTCTTAGTAACTATTTTGACAGTTAAATGTGAAATAATGTCTCGCTCGCCTCAGTGCTTCATGCCTGGGTGTTTGTCACTACAAAAAGTCCCAGAATAATGGATTAAGTATCAGGCGTTGTCCTAATAGAACGCGAATACGCGATCATCGCGCGAACGCACGATCGCGCGGTTGTGAAATGTATGAAGAAATCGTTCTATCGCGCGATCGTCTATTAGGACACCTATTCGACTTCAATATGTTTGATCGCGCGAACACGCGATGGCCGCATCGCTCGCATCGCTCGCATCGCGTATTCGCGTTCTATTAGGACAACGCCTCATTTTGGCTTTGGATTGTTGATAAAAAGTTTATTATTCAAATCGGAATGATAAGAGGTTTGCCAATTAGTCCGGTTCATTTTAGACCAAAAGTGCTCTAGAACTTGAGTTTCATCTGTCACTCCCGTAAATGGCAACGACTCCTACCGTTGGATTCGTCTTGATGTCCTGAACGTGAAACTGTCGGTCGTCAAGTGCTAAAGTGGTGGAGGGATGAGGGGGGGGTAATCAAAGATCGCTGGATTTAACGTTGTAATTTGAAAACTAGTGGACCGATTTCTTTATTATTAGTATTATTTGAACGGGTATAACATTATCTACAACACGTTCATATACATCGAATACGTCAATGCAGTGGTTACTGCGTAATAATACGAAACATAATAAAAAATAATTGTGTTTAAATAATATCACAGATTACGCTAAATCTATAAAGTTTTTGTGATAAAAATGTTGCTTACTTTAATTCTACAACAAATTACCTAATCAATAAGGTAACAATAATTACTATAGAATTTATGGTGCCTGAGCTAGAGTTAATTAACTAAACGTAGTCGCAGGTCAATATACTACGAGTACGCAATAAAAAATTGTTTTCCGCGTTAATTGTTATAAATTAAACTGTACTAACATGTAATTGTATGTACTGAATTGTCTAAAATAAACATAATTATTTTTATTTTTATTTTTATTTTTTTTCGACCTAAATTTCTTTTATTTTTATATCATGGGTAGATATTACCAATATAATATCCCCTGGCATAGTTTTTATCCTGTCAGGAACTTTAGGCCAGGGGCTACAGGCAAATTAAAAACTACTATAGTGAAAACTAAAAAAATGTTTTCTGCGTTATTTCGACGTAAATTTCTTTTACTTTTTTATCATGGTTAGATATTACCAATATCTATCCCCTGACATAGTTTTTATTCTGTCAGGTACCTCGGGTCAGGTGCTACAGGCAAAGTCAAAACTACTATAGTGAAAAGCTAAAAGATTGTTTTCCGCGTTATTTCGACGTAAATTTATTTTATTTCTTTATCATAGGTAGGTGTTACAGATATCTATCTTCTGATGTAGGTTTTATCCCGTCAGGTACCTTGAGTCAGGTGCTACAGGCAAAGTTAAAACAACTATAGTGAAAACTAAAACATTGTTTTCCGTGTCATTTCGACGTAAATTTCATTTAATTTTTTATCATGGAAAGGGATTACTAAAATCTATCACCTGACATAAGTTTAATCTCGTCAGGTACCTTGGGTCAGATGCTACAGGGAAAGTCAAAAATACTATAGTGAAAACCTAAAAAAATGTTTCTCGGGTTATTTCGCCGTAGATTTCTTTTATTTTTTTATCATGGGTAGGTATTACTAATATCTACCCCTGACAAAAGTTTTATCTTGTCACGTACCTTGGGTCAGATGCTACAGGCAAATTCAAAACTACTAATAGTGAAAAACAAAAAAAATATATTCTCTTTATTTCGACGTAAAGTCTTTTTTCAAGGTATTATTTGAAAAATGTAAGCTTGAAATATATAATTAAAGTAATATGGTGATTACTTACCCATCTCTTCTCATTCATTTACTTATATTTGCGTACTCGTAGTATAGTGATCCTACGACTACGTTTCGTAAATTAGCTCTAGCTCAGGCACCATAAATCATATAGTAATTATTGTTACCTTTTTGATTAGGTAATTTGTTTTAGAATTAAAGTAGTAAACATTGTTTCCACGAAAACGTTATAGATTTAGCGTAATCTGTGATATTATTTATACACAATTTCTTTTTTCAATGTTTCGTATTATTGCGCGGTAACCGCTGAATTGGCGTATTCGATGTATAAGAACGTCTTTTAGGTAATATTATACACTTTCAAATAATACCAGTAACAAAGAAATCGGTCCACTAGTTTTCAAATTACAGCGTAAAAACAAAAGTACAAATTCGCCAACTTTGATTACCCCTCCCCTCCTCCCTCCACCACTTTAGAACTTGACGACCGACAGTTCCACGTACGGGACACCAAGACGAATCCAACGGTATGAGTCGTTGCCATTTACAGGAATGACAGATAGAATTTTTTCATTCAGTAGGTACTGGAGCGAACCGGACTAAATCATGAATATTGAAAATTACCGACCGGACACAGTATTCAGATGTACAATCGACCAGTCAGTATGTATCTTCACCGAAACATGGAAAAAATCAACTTTTCATAGTCCGGCCGGCCGGACAACCCAACCGTACCACGGTGGACGAGGGAATCATACTAGTTGTACTAATATTATAAAGAGGAAAGATTTATATTTTAGTATATATGTTACGCTCAAAGTGATTCTATAAAAAAATATTTCAAGGCAATCTACCAAAACATTTCCAGCCTAGGCCTACTAGGATCCATATCGGAAAGTAGTGTGCGTCGTAATCAAATAATATTATATTCCATACGCCATTTCTTCATTGCCACAACGCGTTGAGATCGAATAGCATGTCAGCCACGACACGAATTTCGCTATTTGGTCTTTCTGTGATTGCCACAACGCGTCGTGCGCGTTTTCATTAGACCCATAACACGAATTTCGCGATGTGGATGTTTTACTATGACCACAACGCGTTGTGAGCTATTTTTCCGCTCAGTGAGCGTTTTCGATCTTTGAGCGTAACATATATTTGTAACGAATAAACTCCAAAACCACTGTGCCGATTTCAAGAATTCTTTCACCATTAGAAAGCTACATTCACCCTAAGTAACATAGGCTACCTTTTACCGTGGGAAAATGCCTCATTCCCACGGGAAAAACTGTTAACGCGGGCAGAGCCGCGGCGGAAAGCTGTATTATATACCTGCAGCGCTCATTGTAAACACCCGTGAGCAAGGGAGAGCTGTTTCCCGATATCTGTTATTTAGGGATAAAAGAAAAACAATTCAACATTAATGTTACATAATTTATTTTTCGTAAATCTCAAATCTAATATTTAAAACCAAACAACATTTAACATAATATATAAATTATCATTATTACATTCGTTGTATTTACAAATAGATTTCATAATAGTTCTCACGGCAGTGGTTTAGCATTCTACAAAATAGGATCGACTTTCAAGCAAACTAGACAGACGAGACTAAGTTAATTTTTCTACAATATGCATGTATCCGTCAGTATTACAGACTAATCAAGATCTGCTCGCTATAGGTACAAGAGCCTACCAAAAAATATTCATCATCATCATAATCTCAGTCGAAAGACGTCCAACAATATTATCTTATTATTTTATACTTTCTTTTGTGGAATCAATCATACAAAAGAAAGTATGTAAGTAAGTAAGTACTAGAAGATAATTATATTAATCTATAGATATAAATATAAAGCAGATCTGTTATGTCGTCTTTCTTCTTATACAGTGTCAACTGTTTGATCAACTTATTTTACGTTCTTTGTTTGTAATTTATTGTTTCTACCCTCCATAAAATTATAAGAGACTTGTGTACAACTTCTTTATATTATGTGATATACCCCTCTACGTTCTAGCAAACCTTTCACTTGCTTAAAAATATCTTTAGAGCCCGACCAGAGAAATATAAATCCTCGCCATATTACGGAATTTCAATGGAACTAATTTTATTACGAAATTTGTTGCCATAAACACAAAAATATACCTACACGTGGCGCCCTCAGAGCAGGTTTCTTATTTCTTTGGTCAGGCTTTACATATCTTTTTCCCCAACTCCGATTTGTAAGCCATTTAATTTTGTCCAATACGCATTTCATCCTATTATATTAATAAAATTGTAATGTGTAGTAGTTTTTTATAAATATATTTTTTTAATACATTATTGTACCTACACACCTCTCTGTAACCACGATCTTACAAATAACATTTTCGAATCTTTGAAATAACATTACTCAAGCGTTATTTCGTCTAATTAGCTGTTTGTCCAACTCGCATTTCGTCCATTTAGAGATGGGCCGAGTACTCGGTTACTACTCGGTACTCGGCGTATTCGGTGATTATTTTGGTACTCGTACTCGGCCGAATAACTCGGTTCAAATACCGAGTATACTCGGTTTAAATAAAATATCAATTCGAGCGGAATAAAGATAATGATAACATTAAACTAAAAACCCCCGCCGCAATACCGTTTCTTGATCCTTTCAATAAATAGAAAAGAGCTGATAATCTTCAAATAGTTGAAAATATTTTCTTGGATTGGCGAAGAACACTGTCGATTGTAACACGTTGCAAAAAAACTAGATCAAAATCGGCGCATCCGTTTATGAGCTACAATGCCAGACAGATACACACGTCAAACACACCCCTCTTTTTTGTCGGGGGTTAATAATCACTTTGCTGCGAAGAGAATGAAACCAACTTGTTTAAAAAGTGAGAATTTATATATGTTTTTTTTTTTTTGGAAAAAGAAAAATGTGTAGGTATTACTAAAATCTTATTGAATTGTATAAGTAATACTTATGTTTCATTAAAACAATTAATATTTAAAATTAATGAGATCCAAGTTACGATGTTTGGAAAACCAGACTTTCTGCGCGTTTTGGTAAGAGTCTGTTTCTCTTTTCTTCATTAACGATGCATGAATTGATATCTGTACACGAACAAAAGTATAATTTTTGCTCAATTTGCGCGCATTAATTACTATTTTGTTTGACAACAAGCGACTGGATACCCTGGGAAGATCGGAACACCCGCGCCGCTTGCTAGTCAGCTAGCGCGAGCATTGCACGACCCTGTTCATTCCTGTTTTTGCACCCCAATACATTGTACATAATTGAACCGAGTAATTCGGCCGAGTACTCGGCTCGGTGGAATTTTAACCGAGTATATTCGGTACTCGGTTACTCGGTAAAAGTAGTACTCGGCGCATCTCTAGTCCATATCAGAATCAAATACATTAATTACAAAATAGAAAATAATATTAGACGAAAAATAACCTACCCCTTCCCCTTGTTCCCCTCTTTATCCTGGTAGTACCCCCCATGGGCTTGCACTAGTTTGGCGCCTGGCTTCGCTCGCGTGTTGGCCGATGGGCTATCCGTGTCTGACACTATGCCTTGGAGACGACTCGTGTTGGTCTGACTCAACCTGACAAAGATAAATCGAGTGAGATAAAATATCAAAGGAGATGATGGTTTAAGAAGAGTCTCAAATACTAATATTATAAAGAGGAAAGGTTTGATTGTTTGTTTATTTGCATCGAATAGGCTCCGAAACTACTGAACCGATTTAAAAAATTCTTTCACTGTTGAAAAGCTACATGATCCCTGAGTAACATTAGACTATATTTTCAAAAAAAAATTGGGATCCTTCCTAAAACTTTAATAATGTAACCCAAGATGTAAAAAAATACCTAAATTATTCCTAATAATTGAATAGGCTCCGAAACTATTTTGGTGAAACTTGGCACAAAGAGACATTGGGAAAGAACATAGGTTACGATTTACCGCGGAAAAATTTCTCATTCCTACGGGAAAAATTGTTGAAGCGGGTGGAGTTGGCACAAAGAGAGTGTTAAACCCTTCGATAGTCAGTCAGTTTCAGGCTTTGGAAAAATATATCAAGAGCAATTACAATACCTTGTTTTTGATGCCGCCGCCGCTTTTCTAAATCCTTTCTTGTAGTAATAATCCTTAGACAGTTCCTTTTAGTTTTTCAATAATGTTCACCAGGATTGTCCACATTTCACAAATTACAGTTTATTTAAACCGTCCGAATTCACCGATAATAATTATTTTATAATGTTTTATTCCGATAAGAAAAACTGATCCGAATGCCGAGCCGGCCGCGAGAGCTCTTCTCCCATTGGCTGTTCGATCTGTCTTGAACTTCGATGGCGGGAGGCGCGAAGTGCATTCTTCGCGCAATAGATGGCGCTAGTGGTAGCGCCGATGAATTACGCATGATATAAAATTACAAAGCCTGAACATCCTCCCCCCCAAAAGTCAAGTCAGTCGTCTAAAGGAAGTCTACAAAGTTTGGATACAGGACGTAGGAAAGTCCCCTTTTGAGTAAGCACTTCGGCCACTCTCACAACATCGTCTCTACCAGGAAGTAGTCGAATAACTCTACCACGCCTCCATTCCAAAGGTGGCAAATTGTCCTCTTTAATTAAAACTAATTCGTCAACTCTAGGAGATTCGGTATGATCGGTCCATTTGTTTCTCATTTGAAGAGTATGTAAATATTCTTTTTGCCATCTAGCCCAAAAGTGCTGAGAAAGCCTTTGAAGTAACTGAAACTTGTTAAGACGACCAACATTGATATCATCGAAATCATATTCCGGTACCGCTACTAATGGCTCGCCTATAAGAAAATGTCCGGGAGTTAAAACCTCAAAATCTTTAGGGTCTGAACTAAGAGGAACTAAAGGTCTTGAGTTCATTACGGCTTCTACGCGTGTAAAAAAGGTAGTGAGCTGTTCAAAGGTTAGCTTAATTTCTCCTAAAACTCTACGCATGTGAGATTTAGCAGTTTTAACCGCAGCTTCAAAAAGTCCTCCCATATTAGGACTGCTAGGTGGATTAAACAACCATGTCACGTTTGATTTTGCAAGTTCTCGACCGATTTCCGAATTATGATCTCGTAAGTACAAGTATAATTCCTTCAGATATTTGTCAGTTCCGGTGTAGTTGGTTCCACAATCCGATCTGATTAGGGATGGTAAGCCTCTTCTAGATGCGAAACGTGTAAATGCATCTACGAATGCTTCAACAGAAAGTCCTGAAACTACTTCCAAATGGACCGCTTTTGTAACTAAACATACGAATACGCAGAGATAACTTTTATCAAGCCGAGCGTTACGCAGATTACTTGTCCGGATATGAAAAGGACCTGCAAAGTCCGTGCCCACATTTAAGAAAGGCCTAGAGCGTCTTACTCTGTCTCGTGGTAAATCACCCATGAAAGGTTGTTGTAAACGTGGTTTGGCTTTAAAACATTGAACGCACTTAAACGTCACGCTTCTTGTTAACCGTCGCATAGATAGGATCCAGTAGTTCAGAGATAAAATAGAAGCTAATCCGTTGGCACCTATGTGACAATGCGTAGTGTGGTAACTGTTGGCGAGAAGTTCTACGAACCGTCCCTTCCCGGGCAGCAAAAGAGGATGCCTCGCATTATAAGGTAAATCCGAATTATTTATTCTACCCCCTACTCTAACCAAGCCGTCTTTGTCAGTGAACAAATTCAGTTTTTTGAGAGGAGACTTTATTTTAGTATTAGACTGTAAATTTTGAATTTCTTCGCTAAAAGCATCTTCTTGAACTAACTTTATTAATCGTGTGATAGCAAATTTACGTTCAGAAACTGTCACATATCCGTGTTTAATTTGAGGTAGTTTTCTGCTTTTGCAACTATTTCTCAAAAATCTAAAAATTAAACTTGTGACGTTAATTAATTTATCAAAGGAACTGTAACGGTTAATTAAATCCAAATTAGTATTTGTTTCTGATTTATTGGCCACATTACTTACAAACTTTGACTTTATTCCAGGTAAAAGATCATTAGGGAAAATTGGTCCCTCAAGAGGCCAACCAGAAGGAGGATTTAAGAGCCAATTAGGATTGAACCAAAGAGGATGATTGATAAGATCGGCAGCTGAAATGCCTCGAGATACTACATCAGCGCAATTCATCTCGCTTGGCACATGTTTCCAAATTATGGGTACCTTGGATGAAATTATTTTTGAAATTCTATTTCCTTCGTAAACCTGAAGCTTATGAGGAGGTGTTTTAATCCATGCCAAAACAATAGTGCTATCACACCAAGCAAAAACCTTGTCAATCTTTAGGGAAAGTTCATCTACTAGGGTAACATAAACAGAATTTAGTAATTTAGTTAACAGTTCAGCTCCATTTAATTCTGACTGAGGAATAGTAATAGTCTTTCTTAGTGGTGACACCCTAGATTTAGCCGTGATAATTCTGACAGAAACCTTACCGTCTTCGTCTTGAGTACGTAAGTATACTACAGCTCCGTAACCTGTAGAAGAGCCATCGCAAAATCCGTGTAACGTGTAAGTATTACTTCTACCAACAGGTTTAATGCACCGCGGGATGGAAACACGGGATAAATTAGGTAAGTCCGATAAAATATTTTGCCATTTTAAAACAAGTTCCTCCGGAGCAGGTGAATCCCAATCAACCGGGTTATTTTCTGAGCCGCTACTAAGCAGGCTTTGAAGTAATAATTTCGCTCGAAATACTACTGGAGATATCCACCCAAGTGGGTCAAACAGTTTAGCCGTGGAAGACAAGATAACACGTCGAGTTACATTGGTATTAGTAGGTATTTTAATATCATACGAAAATGTGTCAGTTGCAGGATCCCATTTGATACCTAGCACCTTTATGAAAGCAGATACCTCATTGTTACATGATTGAGCTTCGCGATGTTCATCTGGAATATCTGTTAGTAAATCCGGGTGATTTGACGACCACTTTCGTAATTCGTAGCCTGCCGTTTTCATTAAAGCTATTAGTTCATTGCGTATCTCAATAGCCTCATTTAGATTATCAGAGCCGCCGTTCAGATCATCAACGTAAGCATTATGCTTTAAAATTTTAGCAGCCCGTGGAAAACGTTCGCGTTCATCATCTGCGAGTTGAAGTAGACACCGAATGGCAACGAAAGGACTGGACTTTAGACCGTAAGTATTAGTCGTAAGTTCATAAACTTGTAACGGGTCGGTTTTATTTTCGCGCCAGAAAACAAGTTGATATTTGCGATCTGCGGGATGAATCCAAGTCATTCGAAACATCATGCGTACATCCGTAGTAAAGACATATTGATGGAATCTAAAGTGTGTGATTATTTTAGTAATGTCGTTTTGCAACTTTTCGCCCGCATATAGAATATCATTCAAAGAAAGTCCGTTTGTAGTCTTAGCAGCCCCGTTAAAGACAACACGAATTTTTTCTGTGTCACCTGAAGATTTGAACACACCATGGTGTGGTAAAAAGTAATGTTCTTCCGTAAAAGTTTTAAAATCAGATTTTTGCATATGCCCGAGGGAAATGTATTCATTTATAAATTCTATGTATTTTCTTTTGAATTCCGGTTGTAATTCAAACCGACGTTCCATAGACTGAAAACACCTATAAGCTAATTGTCTGGAATCACCAAGCCGATTATGATTTGGTAAAAGAGGTAACCGTACTACGTATTTTCCATCCAAATCACGTGTAGTATTTTCTACAAACATACGTTCGCATTCAATGTCCAAAGGATTTTTTAATTTTTCCGAAGGTGGCTCTTCCGTAGCCCAAAACCGTTCCAAAACATCAATTAAAGAAGTACCCGAAAATAATGCCGTATTACCGTTTTCCAAAATATTTACCGTATTTTTATCCGAAACCGAAACCGTAAAATTATCCGAAACCGTAAAATTATCCGAAGCCGTAGAATTAACCGTAACCGAACCGAAATTATTAACCGATACCGAATTATTACCCTCAACCGAAAATAAATTACCATTATTTAATTGCCGTTGTACCGAATCCGAAATTTTTCCCGAAATATTTTTAACCGAAACCGAATTATTGTCAAAAACCGTATCCGCATTTTTATTATTTATAATATCCGTAACCGAAACCGTATCCGAAATATCCGCCGTATTATTTATCGTATCCGTTCTATAATTGTTTTCCATAACTGGACCGAAAACCGAATATTTAAATATTGTATCCAAAGCATAGGGCCCCCCAGGCCGCAATGCAATAAAACCGTTTTTCAAAATATCACCCAAAATATCGCAACCGAAAATAATATCTATTTTAGATAATTTGCCGAGTCCGTCCCTGTCTGAGAGTGCATCCCTGTTGTCCGAAAACATGTGACGACGCGCGAGGTAAGTCGTAGGTACTTTCATAATAACCGCCGGAACCGATAAAATGTAGCCTAAATTTTCTTTAGAAGCAAAATTAATAGTTACCATTTTGTCATACAATTTGGAGTCACTACCGCCAACCCCACTAATAGGTACATTACAATGATACCGCTTTAAGTTAAGTGAATTTACAAAATCACTTCTCACAATAGTAATTTGTGAGCCTGAATCTAATAACGCCCGAGCCGGAACATAATTACCAAACAAACTTTTAACATAAACAATAACCGTAGGTAACATAATATTATCTTTTAAATGGGCCGAATTTAAACAAGCGGAATCATTGTAGTTTAATTGCTATTGGCTATTAGTAACTTGATTCGACCGAGATGGGTCTAATTCGCGTTGCGGAACGACCGACCTGTAAGAACGATTACCACCAACGTTGCGCTCGTTCGTTCCGTACATGTGACCTTGTCCGCCAGAATCATACTCCGCACGCTGCTCAGGGGTGCAGTCATTTTCAAACGTTTCGCGATAACTCGAATGTTGTTCCCAGTTGTCATCCGTAACGCCGACAGCCACGTGACGTGATTTGTTATACTCAAAATTTTTATTATTTCCCGAGAATTCGTTTCGTTTAGGAAACGAGCAAAGCAATTTATGATGTCCGTTATTACCGCAATGTATGCACGCAAAATTACGATTGCAAGAAACCGCCGAATGAGTACCGAAACATCTATAACATAGTCCTTTGGACTTAACCCAACTACGCCTGTTGTCTATTGACGTGTTACTAAATTTATAGCAATCAAAAATTTTATGTGACGTATTTGAACAAAACGCGCACCCTTGTTGATCGTAGGACTTGTAACGCGCTGGGCCTGGGCCGCCGGTGGCCGGCGCTGGCCGATCGTATGAAGTAATAAGATCCGTTCTTTTCATTCGGTCACTGCGAACTTCAGGTTGCGGTGACGAATGAAACGCTGTCTCAATAAAATGACACTCAGATTGCATGAAATCTATCAAATTGTTGTAAGTAGGTAAATCACTTTTAAGACCGCCGTATTTTTGTTCAAACCGGGTTTTCATATTGGTTGGTAATTTAGACAAAACCATGAAAACTAACATATAGTTCTCCACATCTAGACCGAGATTTTTTAATGACCTGGAACATTCCAGCACTGTGTTTAGGACACCTACTCGTAGGTTTTGACCGACCGAAAGTGTAGGTAAATTGACCAATCTATTCAAATACCTATCTATAAGCATTCTTTTGTTTTCGTATCTAGATTTCAATATCTCCAAAGCCGTGTCAAGAGATTCGTCCGTCATAGACAAGTGTTTAATGAGAGTTTGAGGTTCTTTTTGTACATGAGAGTATAAGTAATGGTATTTTTCCGTTTTAGATAAATCTTTCCGAGTGAGAACCAATGAATTGAATAAACTTATGAAACTTTGCCATTGGAATAGGTCGCCGTCAAAGGTACCTAACTCGATTCGTGGAAGCCGCGAATATGCCGCGCTTTCTGTGGTCTCGTACGACCCCTGATTAGTCTGGTATTTACATGACATTGCCTCTAACTCATTATAGCAAATAGTAGCCTCCGAGAACAATTGACCGAATTTATCACTCAAGTTATCATCATCCAATGAAAGTAACAAATTCTCATATGCACTGTACAACTGTGAATAGTGTTCATCTAATTTTCTTAACCGAGCCGTTAAGACACCCGAGGAATATTCATTCGACAGTATCATTTTTCTACTTTGATTAAACCATTCACATTCAATAGTAAATTTGACTTCGCTAGCTTTGATTGACGCCGTTGCCGTTGGCGCCATATTGATTGACAAACAAATGAGACCGAACCGAGACCGAGAAAATATACAAGATAATTAGGTACCGAAAATACGAACCAAGGAGGCTCAAAAGGACCAAAAATATGTTAAACCCTTCGATAGTCAGTCAGTTTCAGGCTTTGGAAAAATATATCAAGAGCAATTACAATACCTTGTTTTTGATGCCGCCGCCGCTTTTCTAAATCCTTTCTTGTAGTAATAATCCTTAGACAGTTCCTTTTAGTTTTTCAATAATGTTCACCAGGATTGTCCACATTTCACAAATTACAGTTTATTTAAACCGTCCGAATTCACCGATAATAATTATTTTATAATGTTTTATTCCGATAAGAAAAACTGATCCGAATGCCGAGCCGGCCGCGAGAGCTCTTCTCCCATTGGCTGTTCGATCTGTCTTGAACTTCGATGGCGGGAGGCGCGAAGTGCATTCTTCGCGCAATAGATGGCGCTAGTGGTAGCGCCGATGAATTACGCATGATATAAAATTACAAAGCCTGAACAGAGAGAATAGACCTTGCGGAAGAACATAAGCTAACTTTTACGGCGGAAAATTCCTCATTTCCGCGGGAAAATTCCTCATTCCCACGTGAAAAACTAATTAAGCGGGCGTAGCCGCGACGGGAAGCTAGTATTATATACATCTGTGCTAAGGGTATAAATACCTTACCTCACTTCTTCCACATCAGCCACCTTGTCAATGAGACTGCGTATAATTCCCTCTTTGTGTTCTAGGGCGAGGGTAGCTCGCTCCAGCTCTCTCCTATGCGAAAAGAAAGGGACAGACATATTTTTATTGCTATACACATGTTTGACGGCTACAAAGATTAAAAAATGCATGTAGGTACACAATACAAATAACACTAAATTAAAAAATGTAATAACTCCCGACACAAAACTGTTACTTGATCCTTTCAACAACTAGAAAAGAGCTGATAATCTCCAAATGGCTGAAGATATTTTCTTGGATTATAGCTAAGAACACTCTCGATTGTGACACCTTGCAAACAAAAATAACTAGATCAAAATCGGCGCATCCATTTAGGAGCTACGATGCCACAGACAGACAGACAGGCAGACACACACGTCAAACTTATAACACCCCTCTTTTTCGTCGGGGGTTAAAATATCATGGCAATATGACGCTTGAGTGATGTGGTAGGATTTTTTAAAGATCCTATATTTATTACCAAAGACCATTAAAGCTAGAAAGACCAGCCGTTGTCCTACACTTCTGCGTACATCGTTATTGGGTTTACAAATGAGCCGCGAGATGTCGCTGGGAGTATCATTTGCGAAAATTAATTTTTATTTCATTGATTGCGTATTACACAACATATTTATATTGGTCTATTAATATTGTTTCACATCAGCAGAGAGATGTGGGAGTCATGCTAAATATTGTATAGTACCAATTTAACTGGTTGTTTATCCGCAAAATAGTGGAACATAGGTTGAAATTTCTTACTGTAAAGAAAGGGATTAGGGTTAAAAGTAAAGGGTAAAAGTAAAGGGCGATACTATAAATAGCCCCTCTATTTCTATATAATATAGTAAAGGTCGGATGTCTGTACATAGAAAAAAAAGCTAAAAACCAAGTCACACAGAGTTCACGTAAGTACTAAGTAATGAAATAGAACATATCAACATTTTAATGCCTCATTCCCACGGGAAAACGCGGGCAAAGCCGCGGCGGAAAGCTAGTAATAATTATAAATTAGTTCATAATCAATTTCTATGTTGACCCAATTGTATGTAATGTACAAATAAAATAATACCTTGAAACAATATGTAACTTTACACGACCCGAGCGATTAGAAAAAGCAATTATTTTACCCTTGTCGACAATTAACGTGGCACATTAATTTGAACGCGGCCGAGTTTGCCGCCTATCAAATTAGGCGTAATTTAAATTGGATGTTTTCGCATGCCCCTTAAACTAGTGCGATTGGCATGATAAAATTGATAAATGTTTCACGACTCTAAATAAAAAAAGCGGCCAAGTGCGATTAGGACTCGCCCATGAAGGATGCCGTAGCAGCAAGTAGGGCTACGGAACCCTAAAAAGATGTAGTATTATTTGTCCCTCTTCGTTCTGAGCGTGAAAAGGGCAAGTGTTTTTTTTTAATTTAAGTTAGAATAAAATTAATCCCACCAAAAACATACCTGTTAAAAAGGGGGCGGCCAAGTTCCTATCGGCTAATTGTTCGCCTAAAAAAGGATTGAAATCCAATCCAATGCCAAGTATAGATGCGCTTTAAATTCGATCATAATCATCGTCATAAACAGCCTGATCCACTGGTAATCATTTGCCATTCCCAAGACTCGCAACCATATTCTAAATTTGAACTTGGCAGGTTTTCGTGCGTAATACATAATTAATTTGTATAATTAAATTTATTATTTCTTCTTTTCGAGTCGACAGCAAACTCAGCAATTTATTATTTATATAATAATTAAATTAATCAATTTATTAAACTAATTTAACCTGCCAAGTTCAAATTTAGAATGTGGTTGCGAGTCTTGGGAATGGCAAATGTTTACCAGTGGATCAGGCTGTTTATGACGATGATAATGATCGAATTTAAAGCGCATCTAAACTTGGCATTGGATTGGATTTCAATCCTTTTTTAGGCGAACAATTAGCCGATAGGAACTTGGCCGCCCCCTTTTTAACAGGTATGTTTTTGGTGGGATTTGAATACTTTTTTTGAAGAAGTCGTACCTTTTTTTTCTTTTTGTGCCACGCCTTCGTCCATTGTTAACCACAGAATAAATATATTTAATCATCCGGACACTCCATGCAGCAAATTTATTTTGACAACCTAGTTACTTCTTTTAGAAAAACAACTGCAAGTCAGGGTTATCACGAGATTAAATTTAAAAAAACTGCTATAATACTGCGTAGTGTACATAGATTTTTGTCATAAAATCTTCTTATTAAACCTTTCTAAATAATGAAAAACGGCGCTACACTTGACGTAAGTGACATGACGTAAAATTTAGTGACAGCGTTGTCGCGATCGCGAATTTGTTTGCATGAAACAACTTTGGAGTAGCGGGCAATATTATTTGAAATCTCTAATTTAATTATTTTTTTAAGTTTTAGTCGTATCTTTAAGTCAAGTGTTTACGTATTAAATAGTTGATAGTTAAATTAAATGACATTCAGTACATCGGTCAAATTTATATTATAATATAAATAAAATAGGTACAGTAGGCAGCACATGCGGCTGGATATTCGCTCCACGATTTTCGCTCCTACTACTACAGGATAAAGACGCTCCCAAGGTCATTATGTCCAGCCGCATGTGCTGCCTACTGTACACGATATGCATTTTAAAATTTGTCAACAATTAAGATAATATACATATCGTACTTAGCCAATCTTCATTCCTAATGTTTACAGTATTCAGAGCTCGATTGGTCGTTTTTTTTTATACAAGCGCACATTATTAATCTTTCTACAACGGTCTCTTTCGATAAATTAAGAATAATATAAATTGCACGATGTGACAAGGTTATCACGTCTTATAACAAGCGCTACAGTGTATTATTATGAATACATGACAATATATTTTATACCCCCCCTGCCCTCTCCCCCCTCTCCTCATCGTATTCTCATTGTACCACTTGTTTAGAAATATTTTTATTATAAATTCGATATTCAATTAAGCCAACTTTCTTAAATTTCTTAATTTTTTGTTAATCTACATATAACACACGACCTGTGTGCCAAATTTCATAAGGCTAGGACAATTGGAAGTGGCCTAAACATTTTGATTACCGGTCAGTGAGTGAGTCAGTCAGTGCCAAAATTAGCTATTTTCACAGGGTTATATTTCAGAATTTACTGAAGCTATATCTATGAAATTTGCCATACTGCTTTAGTACTAGTATATAATTACGTAGGTAAAATTTTATCTCTGTACTTGCAATAGGCACTGAGCTACAGGGGGGTCAAAAGTGGGTCGAAACGGTTCGTGTAAATAGTGCACGGCATGCGCGTGGCTTGTTGCTGGAACTTGGCCTGCGCACTCCCGTGCGCTTAGATAACTTAAAACGTAATATAACTACAATATAATGCACTTAAGAGTGTAATAAAAAATATAACTAGCTTTCTGCCCCGCGGCTCCGCCCGCGTTAACAGATTTCCCGTGGGAATGAGGTATTTTCCCGCGGTAAAATGTAGCCTATGTCACTCTCCATCCTTTCAACTAACTCTATGCCGAAAATCAAGTCGATTGGTTGCTTAGTTAGGGCGTGAAGGAAGGATTAACAAACAAACACACTTTCGCATTTATAATATTAGTATGGATATGGATTTTTTATACCTCTCCTTTGACGTGAGCATGGTCTAAGGAAACAAGGTCTTCCATTCGGACCACGTGACTGACACAAGCCTACTACGTCATCATGCGCTGTTCATCCTTGTCTATTAACACGCATTCGACAAGGATAAGCAGCAATAGGCTTGTGTCAGTCACGTGGTCCGAATGGAAGACCTTGTTTTGTTAGAGCATGGATTGGTCCTATTGTGTTATTTATTACCTGTATTCAGCCTGGGCAGTGGCCGCGCGCCGCTCTTGCTCCTTGATGCGACGCTCCAACTCTTCGAGGGACGAGTGCGCTTTCGACTTCACTTCCTAAAGCAAACAAACAAAGGCACACACATAGGAGCGAACCCATAGACACAGAAAGATACGAGCTTAGAGTATAAATAGAAAAATTTCTGGGAGGGATAGAGTACGCCTAATCGGGTATGAACCGTAAGCACGGATATGAACAGTACGAATATCTTCAGCGCGTTCGTTTAGTATCAAATGGTTATCGGAGCTGATTGTTTTTCCCGGTGAAAATAAGTAATTTAATAGGGGAACATTTTGAAATGTGCAGTGATAAGTTGCAAACATGACTCGAGGAACAAATCCAAAAAGAAAAATGTTATTGATTTCACCGCCCATACAACATCTGCTTACGCTTGACATAAAGGCAGCGGAGCGATGCGCGTGCTCTATGTATATTTATTCTGGATCCAAGTTTATATGTAGCCTGTAATGGCGCATCCACACATGCCGCCGGCACGTGTATCTTTACCTGCGGCACGCGCGGCTTTTGGTTGCCGGCGGCAATTTGCTTGCGGCTTCGATACGGAGTGGTAGTGTTGTGTGAGAAAATATTTAATATTCATAAATAACATCATTTCATATGAATAACGAAATGACAGAATTTAACTGGGATGATAGTGCAGTACCTATTTCGTAGACTTGGTCTGACCCAATATCTTCGTTTTATTTTGCGGTTCTTTTTTACGAATAATAATGTACAACACTACACTTGCGATACACGCAACAGTAACTATATTATAGTCCAACATCTTTCAATCCTACGTGCACGATTAACTTCGACGATAGTCACAACACTACTGCGATTCTGCAGGTCGCGGGTAAAGCCGGCGGCAAATTCAGCGGCAAGGCAGTCTGCAGCCGGCGGCAAACCCGGCGGCATGTGTGGATGCGCCATAACATAGATTGCGTTCACTATCTATGGGACATCGTCATCATCATTGTGAATTTAAGAGTTGTGATTTTGTCAATGGAGTCTACGGCTCTACGCCATTCCATTCTGTTCTCCGTCTTCTCTGAGACGGACAGCGTCACAGAAGAAAATAATAGTACTAACCCGTACAGAAAGGACACTCACCCCCCCGCACCAAAATAAGTCCCCGCCCGATATAGCGCCCCACGCCCCGCACCCCGCAGGCGCCGCGGGACTCCGCCGGTGGTGTTCGGGGGTGTTTTACATAGCGCCTAGCGCCATTGACTTGTAGTTGTTATTCAAAAAGAAGTAGGTTGTCAAAATGCGTTTTCTGTATGGAGTGACCGCCCAGTGACAACGTATAACCTCGGATTCGTAGCCCGTGACTGTGGGTCTCGTCTTATATATCTGAATTAGCACCTCTATTTTAGTTATGATTTCATGGTCATAAGCTCGTCTGACGTTACGGAGGTTCCGGGTTCGAATCCCGGTGGGGACTCGTAGAACAAATATCACTTTGTGAGACTTTCCCCAGTTTGGTTAGGACATTGCAGGCTGAATCACCTGATTGCCTGAAAAGAAAGATGGATGATTCTCTGATTCGGAAGGCACGTAAAGCCGTTGGTCCCGGGTACTATCTACGGATGTAGTCGTTAATGAGCCATGTAAGAAGCCATAGGCGGCTCAATGATTCCGACACCAGGGTTTGTGTGTGAGATAGGTTAACCTAGAAACCCACACGCTAAAGAAAGAAGCATGAGGTTTAACGCATGACAGACAGACATAGTTTTATCACAGTATAAACCAGTAAGTTATCTTCATACAAACGTGCCGCAGTCGGTTTGAATGCTGTCACGCACACACTAGCATACAATAAGGGTTCAGTGGGCGGTAGTATGGGCTCAATGCAAGCGTGTGCGTGACGGCGCGTGCCTACACGGCGCGCTTACATTCAAACCGATCCGGCGAGTTGATATGGAGTTATCTTACTGTTCTTAGTCTTCTGTGGTTTTATCGTGCGTATTTTCTTATCCTATTGGAGGATATTTCAATATGGCGGGTTTCTCGCAGCTTTTAGACAGCTAAATGTGACATACACTCGTGTCAAGCTAGGGGGCTCGTTAAAAGTTGTAGTAGATGTGCCCCGTACCTTGATCTCCCCCTTGATGGTGCGCAGTGCCTGCAGCGCATGCGCGAGCGGCTCGCTGTTCTTTTGTTTGTCACTCCTGCGCACCCTGCTCGAGTGAGCTCTGGCCGCCTGCGCGCGAGACCGGAATATCACTGCCGCCTTGCGGTATAACCTACAAACATTAGTAAATTCTTGATTCATATTCATTTATTTTCATTCAAATGGTACATAAGGTCACAATGTAAAAGTTCCACATTTGTTACCTCGTGAGGTTTGCATTTTTAAACAATTTGTTGTACAGAAGCCAGCACATGCGGCTGGATATTCGCACTACGAAATTCGCCCCTACCGCTACGGAATACGGGCGCTCTCAAGGTCAATATGTCCAGCCGCAAGTGCTGACTACTGTACATTTTTAATTCTTTTTTAAGATTCTTTTTTTTTTAATTGATCTGCTCTTGTGTCGAAAAGGTAAAGCCTGACCAGAGAAATAAAAAACCTGCACTGGGGGCGCCACGTGTATATTTTTACGTTTATAGCAACAATCTCCGTTATAAAATTAGTTCTATAAGAATTCCGCAATATGGCGAGGTTTTTAATTTTTCTGGTCGGGTTTTACGACCAATCAAGCTTCACCAGAGGAGAGGAAGGCTCTACCCTAGAGTAGTCATGTCATGTACCAACGCGTCTAGGGGGGCGGGGAGACGGAGCCTCGAACCTAGGCCTAGCCTAGGGAGTTTATTTTCCAAATTTGATGATATTCTATACAAGTCTGGAGTAGTTTGGTTCGTAGTCGTCTGCTGCACAAAAAAAGTAGATCGCAGTGCAAGTCTATAAATTAGACCAAACGGGTAATTCACTACTGTATGAATATCAATTACTAATTTCGATGGTACATTTTTATAGCAAATTGATGTTAAAAAATTGCACTTCAAAACCATCTCAAAACAAAATATGGGGACACAGCATGGTCTTGCATTAAGACCACGTGACTGACACAAGCCTACGTCACTGACACAAGCCTACGTCATCATGCGCTGTTCATTCATCCTTTTCTATTAACACGCATTCGACAAGAATGAACACAGATCGATCACAATAGAATAGGGAAGTGTCCTCGAAAAAAAATTAATCGATTCTAATTAATCCCTTTGTTAGATTATCGAAAAAAATTTAACACGTATTTTTTTTTTTTTCAATTTGACGAAGATTTACCGAATCAAAATGTATGAGAAGGGTACTATGACGTCACTTGTTTCGTACAATTTGTATGGCGGCGTGTCGTTACTGGAAATTTCAAAGTGCTGTATCGTCGGCATTTTTCGTTTGCCAGACGAAAAAAATAATACGTGTACATTATTTTTTTTAGTAATCTAACTGACGGACTAATTAGATTTTTTTAGGACACTTCCTCATTGCGACTGCACGATATAATATACTTTTGAATTTTACGGGGGGACAGCGCGTACGCAGTCCCCACTACCAAAAATTACGCACCCGAGTTATCCACATTAGGGATAATCGCAGGGGTCAACCCAACCGCAGTGCAATGGGAGGGCCTCGCCCTGGGGGAACCGCCTTCTTGATCACGGTGTCCCCTGTGCCAGGTAAGTATGAGTTGGGAAATGTTAGCTGAGGGGGTCATTCCCACAGAAAAAATCTCTATACCGTGTTTTAGTAAAAGCGCCGAAACTAACAGCGCCATCTGTTGGGGAGTTAAGGAACTAAAGCGATCGAAGAGTTAACTTACTTTACACTATTAAAAGATAACTTAACATCAACATTTTTGAACTTAATTGTATTTAGTTGGTTAGTTTTTTTTCCACAATTTTAAAACGAATTCATTGTTTTCATATTGTTAAAAAATGTGATGATATTCGGAACCAAGTCCGGTGCATTGAATCGTCGTACCTTTTTGACAAAAGCTTAAAAAAAACATATTCGGAAAATAAAAGGATGATAACAGATATTTTACAAATTACGGAACTTATAATAATTTTGTTTGTATTTTAAATAGAAAATCTAAAATCGAATTTAACTCTTCCAATAATCTGCAGATGATACTAATAACACATGAGATGCTAGCTTTCTAGCGTTAGCCTAGCCAGTGTTTTTCAACCTTTTTCATGATGCGACCCCCTGGTATGAAAAAATATTTCGCGACCCCCCCCGACCCTTCGCTCTTTTATGTATGTATATTGATACTTACTTTTTACCGCGGAAAAATATTTCATTCCCACAGGAAAACCTGTTAGCGCGGGCGGAGTCGCGGGGCGGAGAGCCAGTTAAAAAAGCGGTTGTCTGTAAAGTCGGTTTACTGACGATAGTTGAACGTGACAACGATTGTGCCTCTTTGTCGCTCGTTCCGCGCTCTCGCTTGCACTTCAAGCCTTAAATGGAACGCCTCAGCCGCGCGGTAACGCCGCATTGCGTCATGTTTTTTCGTGCGTGCAGCCGGCTCCATCGAATTATAAGACGTTGTCACGTCAATAAATAGCCCGCTAACCTGGCATTCCTCTTGGCAGTGTGCAGTTCCCCCCTCAGCGCCTGGTGTTCCTGCTCCGTCTTCTGCAGCCTCTCGTCAGCAGTCTTCAGCTGTTCTTCTAATTTCTTCACCTGCTCCGTCTTCCTTTCATTCTCCATGCTGTACTGGTGTTTTAACTCTTCCAGCAATCTGCAGAAGACAATAATAATAATAACTTTATTTTTATCTTTCACAAAAGCAGTCCCACTAACATGCCCGGTCCACGCGTGACAGACATAATTTTGTCGTGCGTATTCTCTTACCCAATTGGAGGATATTTCAATATGGTGGGTTTCTCACGCGACAAACTTTTGTCATAGCACTGCATGTTACGAGTGCTGGTATTTCACTGGCGACAGCGACAAAAAACGAAAGGGACGCAGTTATGCGCAAGAGTGAGCGCGGTGTATTTGCATCTCATTCTAACGCATAACTGCGTCTCTTTCGTTTTTTTCGCTGTCGCCAGTGAAATAGGTGCCAATAGGTACTTATAATATGACAATAGTAATGCGCTTTTGTGAAAGACTGGTGTCCGAACTAGGAGGTCCCGTATTACGGATCACCCGGCTCCCACCCCAAACAATCATAGTTATTTTAAGTACTCTAATACAAACAAAATGTTAAGCCCAATACACACGTAGCTATAATCTATATTAATATGCCCAGCTCTAACATATTACATCTCGCCACTATATTAATATGCCTTGCTATATCGGTCGACATATTTTGGTGACGTCACAACAAGCGACCGATATAGCACGGCATATTAATATAAATCTCGACATATTATAGATATTCCGTAAGTGGACGCAGTAAGGGTGAAAATATATATTTCAATATAGCTACCGTGTGTGGTGGCGAGATTTAATATAAGTTAGAGCTGGGCATATTAATATAGATTATAGCTACGTGTGTATTGGGCTTTATGATTAGCCTATTTGTTATGTCACCATATTTATTACATTAATCTTTCAAAAAAAGAAAAATAAAATTATGAAAGGTTGTGTACTGTAGTGAGAATGTGTGTGTGTCAGTGTGTGTAAAGATAGATACTTCACATATAAAATTCTAGCTTACCGGCGTTTTTATTTTTTCCACCGAAATGGGTATTTTTCGGCCAAAGCCATAAAATGAAATTCAACTTGTCAAAGAAGCCGGTCACGTATGTAAACGTCACGTATGTCCACTATTTTTGAGATTTCAACCTATGTTCCTTGGGAAAAGTTGTTCAGTTTCCACCACTAGTAGGGCGACGGAGCTTTGCACGGGAACATATAAAAAAAAGTAAGTTACCAAGCGGGATTTGAACCCGTAACACTCGTTTCTTGCCGTCCGCGTTTTAACCCGTTGGACTAGACGGACAGTGGCCGCGGTAAAACGAAATTAGCGACCATATTTTGCGTGAAAAGAAAAACGCATGTAAACTCGAAAACACGCGTTTCCCCAACTACGCATTACGAACAACTACGAACTACGCCGAGGAAACATCGCGGTTGGATAATTTTCAAAGTAAAACTCAGTACTGTAGTAGTAAGTACTGTAAAATTTGTTTGCGACACTGTTGCATGTGGTTGCCACTGCGTAAATTAACTTTAGGCCACCCCTGTCGTATCTTAAAGCCTGACAAAAGAATTAAAAAACCTGCTCTGGGGGCGCCTCGTCTATATTTTTACGACTATGGCAACAATTCCCCTTATAGAATTAGTTCCATTGAAATTCCGCAATATGGCGAGGTTTCTTTTTTTTTGGTCGGGCTTTATATATAAACTAGCTTTTCGCCCCGCAGCTCCGCCCGCGTTAAGAAATTTTTCCCGTGGGAATGAGGTTATTTTTTTTATTTCTCTCCGTAAGAACCATCCTTGGACTTCAAAGAACATTTTAAGAAAAGAATTGATAAAATTGGTCCAGGCGTTGTTGAGTTATACGCTTAACAACAAATTTTGTGATTCATTTTTATATTTTTTATATTATAGATAAATATACAATTATTGCTCGTTTAGAAGTATAAGATTAAAATTTGACGGTGTATACTATTAACAGTGGTATAATAAAGAGGTGTGACCGCTTGCAGTGGTCGAGCCGTCGCTCGTGCAGGTCAGCGGGCACGGTGCGCGCGCGCAGGGCCCCCAGCTGCGCCGCCTGGCTACAGGAGGACTCCAGCGCACTCTTCACTGCGCAGTACTCGCGGTGGACCGTCTCGTAGTCGCGCAGCATGCGGGATACTGCAACCACAGTCGGCTTACTACGTAAGAAGCGACAGGATCGAGAAGCTGTCAAACGCGATATATTGACTTTAGAGCCATAGTAGTTCTGTCAATATGTCGCGTTTGACAGCTGCTCGAGCCTGTCGCTAGTTACATAGTAGGTCTACTGAACACTCTATATGTTAGAGTTGATGAAGAAGAGGAAGCAGTAGACGGAGTGGCAAGTACACATTTTGAGGATACGGTTGAAGATGAGCAAGTTTCTAAGAGGAAGAGGAAGCGGATGAGGAAGCGGAAGAGGAAGCGTATGAGGAAAAGAACATAGAGTTTGATAATACTTTTTTAATAATTTTTTTTAATAAATTAAGCAGTATTTATTTTCTACGTTTAATGTTTATTTTCTTCAAGTAATCGAATTTAATTATTGGAAAAATAAATTTAATCAAAATCAATTCCTCTTAAATTCCTCATCATTCATAAGGAAGCGGAAGAAGAAGAGAATTGTTCAAACTTTTTTATGGGGAAGCGGTAGCGAATGAGGAAGATTTAAAAATTGCGAAACAGATTTGCGAGCGTTTCGTTTCTGGGATTAACCTGGTTATGTTAATAAATTTACAAGAACAACGCGATTGTCTATCTCATTTTACTGTACCTCCCATGTCCATACGATATGTCTTTGCAAAAGGAATGCGAGTGTGTGCGGAGCGAGCGAAAATATTTCGGTTTTAACCTGGTTTATTGAAAAGAACCGAAAAATCTAAAACAACCACGAATATATTGCGGTAACAGTATGAAGGGCATTGAAAAGAAACAAGAATAGCTTTTTTACCGCGAGGAAATGCTTCATACCAATACAAATTGTATAAAATTATTACTTAAATAAATTAGTTCAATCATTTAGGCGTAAACTGATATAAAAACAAGGAGAATCCCTTTTAGTAATTAATGAATGAGTTTGCCTCAAAACTTAAAACACCAACTTACTTTTATCTTCATACATCTCATACACCTCCTTCAATTTCGACTCCGCCTTCTCAGTTCTTTCCAGTAAAGTTGCTTTTTCAATATCTGCCGTCTCTTTCTCGACCACGAGCTTCTTATAGCTCTGTCTCACTTGCCCCAGCTCCTCTTCCAGTGACGTCACTTTTTCAGTCAAAGACTTGTTTTCTAACACAATCTCTTTGGACTTTTTGTTGATGTTTTCGAACTGTTTTTCGTAGTCTAAAATAAGACTGTCTTTCTCTTGAAGGTTTTCTTGGTAAGCGTCGAAAAGTGGTGCTGCAATAATAAGATATAGCTAGGTTTGTTTTATATTAATCCGGACTAAAGGTCATTGACGCCTGCATGCCTGCTCTTATTTTGCGCACATATTTTTCAGACGATACGATAAAACTATAAGAAATTATCGCAAAATACGTAATTTGGCATATTTTAGTAGAAGGCGGGGTGAGCGTGTGACCTTGCCAGACATTTTGGCGTTACATTATTTTTAATAACGTACTTTTGTCCGGATTTATATGAAACAGGTTTTATAAACATTTATCGTCACCACCGAGGGGCTCAAGCATATCCCGAATCAGGGTGAGTAGGCCTTAGTCAACCACGCTGGACACAACCCTTGTATGCCTGTCTTTAGTAGTTTCTTTGTTCAAAGAGTTAAAAGAATTTGTTTTAACTTTTGAATATTTGCCGTTACATGTTCTTTTCTGGCGAGTTCAAAAATTTTACTGTTATTTGTGGAGAAAATCTCGCCGGAAGAAACGCCACAGGCGTTGCATATTTTTTCAATGTATATTTTTTGCTAATTATAAATTATCGTTTCTAGAATTTTTTGCAATTCAAGACTTCAAAATGCCTGTCAGCCAAGAAAACTGATCCGATGGGTTTTTCTCTCCTATTTCTGTTATTTTAAAATATGCTTTCTTTATATTTTTTTCATACAGATTTAAAACGGGATATTTACCGTGCTATTTGTTTTGTGTAGTGCCCGATATATCGATGCAGTTGCAAGCACTATTGAGTCGTCCCGTGATCATGATGCATGCAACTGCATTAATCGGGCACTACACAAAACGAATAGCACGGTAAATATCCCGTTTTAAATCTTAAGAGTTGAGAACATGTATACTTGAATTGGAGAAGTCCAAGATTGTTGGAGTTATGAAAAGTACCGTGAAGGTTTTAAAAAGTATACACATCTTGTTACCTAAGGCCTGTGCGCTCAGCAGTCCTGACAGGTCTACCACTCTAGCGGTGGGGGGCTGATCCTCATTCCCCGCGCTCTTCTGGGAGTGAGCTTCGTCTGTGACACCTGCCTCTGAAAATGTTAGGTAAATGTGGGTGGGTACTGTGGAGTTTGCATCAGTGCGTTTGCAAACTCCTTTTAAATGTAACTGGCGCTTATGCCGCAATTCTAGAAAAACGATTTGATTTTGATTTAGGAATTGTCTCGCATTTAAAAAAAAGAAGATTTGTCAATATAATTTCTCCTGGGGTCGAAGTAAGACCAGATCCTGATTTGAAGATAAAATAAATAGAATTGAAGATTCCCTTTTCGTATTATTGACAAGGGACCTTCACTGTAGGTACACAAATTTCGACCTAATTATTTTGAACGTCACTGTCAATTATCTTCATAACTTTTTTTTAAATAATCTATACCACATCTATTTTAATATTATAAAGGCAAAAGTTTGATGGTTTGTGAATGTGTGAGTGTGTATGTTTGTTACTTCTTCACGTATAAACGGCTGGAGCGATTTTAATAAAAGTTTGGTATGGAGTTAGTTGACACCCTAAATTCTAGATTAACACATAGGCTACCTTTTATCACGGGAAAAACTATGAACGAGGGTAGAGCCGCGACGGAAAGCTAGTCATACTAATATCATAAAGAGGAAAGATTTGTATTTTAGTGTGTATGTTTGTAATGAATAAACTCAAAAACTACTGAACCGATTAAAAAAAATATTTCACCATTAGAAAGCTACATTCATCCTGAATAACATAGGCTATTTTTTACCGCGGGAAAATGTTTTATTCCCACGGGACAAACTGTTAACGCGGGCGGAGCCGCGGCGGGAAGCTTTATCTATTCAGCCCACATCAGTCCATTGCTGGACATAGGCCTCTTTGTTTTTGCGCCATTCACACCGGTCCTGAGCCTCCCTGAGCCACTGTTTGCCGGGAAGCTAGTATGTTATTGTGGCATCCGTTATGCCGTCTCTTTTACTTTTGGTGGCCGCATGTTTGTTCGAAATATAATCATTTTCGAGTAGATTCATTTTGATAGTTTGAGTCAGTTATAACGCGATTGTTGTATTGAGTACTTAAAATAACTATGATTGTTTGGGGTGAGAGCTTGGTGATCCGTAATACGGGACCTCCTAGTTCGGACACCAGTCTTTCACAAAGGCGCATTACTATTGTCATTTATAAGTACCTACGTCATAAAAACAACCTTTGTGAAAGATAAAAATAAAGTTATTATTATTATTATTATTATTCTTCCCTGGAGCTGTTGTAATACGCTCCAGAAAATATCCTTCCGGGAATTATAAAGTAAATCGGGTTTTTATTGTGTTGTGTTGAAGTATTTATATGAAATATATGTTATAGTGCTGTTTTTGTGACTTTAATTTACAGTGAAGACCACGTCGGTCTTACATTATACATGGTTACCTCTGCAGCCCAAACTGGCGCTGATGAGCGAGTCCAGGTGGTCTCCCGCGCACACCTGCTGCTCCGCGCCGAGGGGCGCCACACTGCTGCGGAGCCTCTCCTGGTACCTTGACAGCTGGACGTTTAGTGTAAGCTAGTATGTTATACATGGTTACCTCTGCAGCCCAAACTGGCGCTGACGAGCGAGTCCAGGTGGTCTCCCGCGCACACCTGCTGCTCCGTCTAAGCTAGTATGTTATACATGGTTACCTCTGCAGCCCAAACTGGCGCTGACGAGCGAGTCCAGGTGGTCTCCCGCGCACACCTGCTGCTCCGCGCCGAGGGGCGCCACACTGCTGCGGAGCCTCTCCTGGTACCTTGACAGCTGGACGTTTAGTCTAAGCTAGTATGTTATACATGGTTACCTCTGCAGCCCAAACTGGCGCTGACGAGCGAGTCCAGGTGGTCTCCCGCGCACACCTGCTGCTCCACACTGCTGCGGAGCCTCTCCTGGTACCTTGACAGCTGGACGTTTAGTGTAAGCTAGTATGTTATACATGGTTACCTCTGCAGCCCAAACTGGCGCTGACGAGCGAGTCCAGGTGGTCTCCCGCGCACACCTGCTGCTCCACACTGCTGCGGAGCCTCTCCTGGTACCTTGACAGCTGGACGTTTAGTGTAAGCTAGTATGTTATACATGGTTACCTCTGCAGCCCAAACTGGCGCTGACGAGCGAGTCCAGGTGGTCTCCCGCGCACACCTGCTGCTCCACACTGCTGCGGAGCCTCTCCTGGTACCTTGACAGCTGGACGTTTAGTGTAAGCTAGTATGTTATACATGGTTACCTCTGCAGCCCAAACTGGCGCTGACGAGCGAGTCCAGGTGGTCTCCCGCGCACACCTGCTGCTCCACACTGCTGCGGAGCCTCTCCTGGTACCTTGACAGCTGGACGTTTAGTGTAAGCTAGTATGTTATACATGGTTACCTCTGCAGCCCTGCCCGGCGCTGATGAGCGAGTCCAGGTGGTCTCCCGCGCACACCTGCTGCTCCACACTGCTGCGGAGCCTCTCTTGGTACCTTGACAGCTGGACGTTTAGTCTAAGCTAGTATGTTATACATGGTTACCTCTGCAGCCCAAACTGGCGCTGACGAGCGAGTCCAGGTGGTCTCCCGCGCACACCTGCTGCTCCACACTGCTGCGGAGCCTCTCCTGGTACCTTGACAGCTGGACGTTTAGTGTAAGCTAGTATGTTATACATGGTTACCTCTGCAGCCCAAACTGGCGCTGACGAGCGAGTCCAGGTGGTCTCCCGCGCACACCTGCTGCTCCACACTGCTGCGGAGCCTCTCCTGGTACCTTGACAGCTGGACGTTTAGTGTAAGCTAGTATGTTATACATGGTTACCTCTGCAGCCCAAACTGGCGCTGACGAGCGAGTCCAGGTGGTCTCCCGCGCACACCTGCTGCTCCACACTGCTGCGGAGCCTCTCCTGGTACCTTGACAGCTGGACGTTTAGTGTAAGCTAGTATGTTATACATGGTTACCTCTGCAGCCCAAACTGGCGCTGACGAGCGAGTCCAGGTGGTCTCCCGCGCACACCTGCTGCTCCACACTGCTGCGGAGCCTCTCCTGGTACCTTGACAGCTGGACGTTTAGTGTAAGCTAGTATGTTATACATGGTTACCTCTGCAGCCCAAACTGGCGCTGACGAGCGAGTCCAGGTGGTCTCCCGCGCACACCTGCTGCTCCACACTGCTGCGGAGCCTCTCCTGGTACCTTGACAGCTGGACGTTTAGTGTAAGCTAGTATGTTATACATGGTTACCTCTGCAGCCCTGCCCGGCGCTGATGAGCGAGTCCAGGTGGTCTCCCGCGCACACCTGCTGCTCCACACTGCTGCGGAGCCTCTCTTGGTACCTTGACAGCTGGACGTTTAGTCTAAGCTAGTATGTTATACATGGTTACCTCTGCAGCCCAAACTGGCGCTGATGAGCGAGTCCAGGTGGTCTCCCGGCGTGAACACCTGCTGCTCCGCGCCGAGGGGCGCCACACTGCTGCGGAGCCTCTCTTGGTACCTTGACAGCTGGACGTTTAGTCTACAAAAGACATCACCAATTAAAATCATCTATTATGAATTTTCCTTAAAAAACCTCCTAGATAATGATAATCGCCAGAAAAGATACTGTAAAGATTTGACTAAATGATGTAGGTATTATCTAAAAGTTAAAAAATAAATTCTTTGAACTCTGATGGGAGCAGCGGACAAAATGACATATTCTTTAATTGTCCCAAAATTTCTTCCTCTCTGTGTGAAATTCTCCCCTCAGAATTTCCTCGCCCCATTAACATTAAATCCCTCCTATCCTTTGTAAATACTCCCTTTGTATAAACTTATGAGATTTTATTTAAAACAATAATATTAGACTATGTAAGGTTGTCTGTTCGCTCTAACCCTGCTAACTTTATAGGTAGATTTTTTTTAATTGACCTATGCTTGTGTCGAAAAGGTACGACCAATAATCAAGCTTCACCGGACTTGCGGGGGCGCGGAAGACTCTACCCAAAAAAAAAGTCATATACCAACGCGTCTAGGGGCGGCTCGAGGGAGCCTCGGACCACGGCCTAGCGCGTTGATACTGAAAAACATCGTGAAGGAGACGACACCTAAAGGGCTTCGTCGCTGATTTTGTTTTGGCCACGCCCCCGCCGGCGGGTACGGGCACTGTTACCTGAAGGGTCATTGTTACCTGAAGGGTATTCGCTACCAGAAGGGCATTTTATTGATATGTATAATGTATATGTATACCTGTATAGCACATCCTTGAGTGCCTGCATGTCTTTTTGCAGGCGACCGTTGTGTTCGCGCGCCTGGTTTAATATAATCTGCCGGCTGCTACAGCTCATACACACTTCCACCAGGGGTATCGCCGTGCAAGGACTCGGTACGTCTGACAACATTAAAGGTGCTACAATGGTGCAAGAAAACAAGGGCTTACAAATAGACCACGTGACTGACACAAGACTACGTCATTTCTACGAAATTTTTCCTATTCATCCTTGTCGAATGTGTGTAATAGACAAGGATGAACAGCGCAAAATGACGTAGGCTTGTGTCAGTAACGTAGTGTAATTGTAAGACCTTGTTTTCTTGGACCATGGGTGCTACTAAAGCCGGCTACACATGTTTGCCAAATAGAACAAGACGCAGTTATGCGCTATGCGCTAGAGTGAGTCTCCCTGTTTTGCGAACACGGCATAAGAAACGCCGCGTCGACGCTGCGCGGGCGCTTGCGCGACTACAACGCACGAAAGAAGCTAGTATGAGGGGTAAGGGGCAAACAGCCACAAATAAAGCAGGATTATTGGTTTTCAAATAAATAAAAGTAAAAAACTTTTATTATTATTAAATAGTTTAATTCGACTTCTACTTCAGCCCCCGTAACATGAAGTGCTATGACAAAAGTTTGTCGCACATTTAACTGTCTAAAAGTTGCTAGAAACCCGCCATATTGAAATATCCTCCAATAGGATAAGAGAAAACGCACGACCAAATTATGTCTGTCAATCAAGCGTGGACGGACATGTTAGAGGGGCAGAAGTAACTATCGCGTAACTTAACTCAAGCTAAATTTTTAATAAACTACTCAATAGACACTGGCAAACAGCACGGTGCAAGAAGTTGAATTAAACTATTTAATAACAAAAGTCTTTGCTTTTTTATTTACTTCAATACCAATAAAGCAGGATCATTTGTGGCTGTTTGCCCTACACACTTTTGCACTGCATACCTAATCTATAATAAAACTGTAGAGGTCGAAAATCTGTACATAGAAAAAGTACCTATGCTAAAAACTGAGAACATAATTATCCAGTTTTTTTTTTTTGTTTGTATGTTTGTACGGGCTAATCTCCGAAACTTTTGGACTGATTTGAATGAAATTTTGCATAGTGTTACCTTATATGCCTGGTCAACATCATAGATAGTTTTTACCGCAGGAAAATATTTTATTCCTATGGAAAACGGAATAAAAAAGCAAAAGGTTCTAAGTTTTTAAAAGTTTGTACAGGCTCTCCATCTTCATAACTATACTATTTGACCAATTTGAATAAAACTTTGCATGGTGGTACCCGTCTGTTGTGGTACCTTATACATATGCTTTTATCATCCTCACAGTTTGGTTTTAGGCCAAACCTATCAACCAGCGACGCGGTACATGAACTGACTGACTATATTGTGAGGCATCTAGACCAACAAAAAAAGTGTATAGCCATATTTTTAGATCTTGCGAAAGCATTTGACACAGTTAACATCACTGTTCTTCTAAAGAAATTAGAATTAATAGGCATTCGAGGGCTCCAACTAAATCTTTTTCAAAACTATTTATCAGACAGGAAACAATGTGTTAGGATCGGAAAATTTCTCAGTGACGAATTGACTGTTGAATATGGTGTTCCCCAAGGGAGCATCCTGGGCCCTATCCTATTTCTAATTTACATAAATGAATTATGTGATCATAATCTTCCCAATGGAAAGATCATATTATTATCATATGCCGATGATACAGCACTACTTTTTCAAGCAGATAGTTGGAGCAGTGTTTTTGGATTAGCGCAAACGGGCTTTGATTCTGTGACTCAATGGCTAAAGACAAACGCCCTTACACTTAATGCAGACAAAACTAAGTATATGACTTTCTCTTACACCCAATCAACCCAACCTGAAAACATTTTTACCATAACTGCCCACAATTGTCCCGATGATATAAAGAACTTTGTTCCTTGTGATTGCCCTAAACTCAGTAGCTCTATATCTATAAAATACCTTGGTGTCGTAATTGACTTGCACCTTAATTTTAAATCACATATTGAACTACTCACGTCACGAACCCGAAAAAATAATTTTTGTTTTTAAAAACCTAAGACATGCTGCGAGTAAAGCGCTGCTTAAAACCGTCTATATAGCTCTGTGCCAATCTGTTTTGCTGTATTGTATTACATCATGGGGAGGTACCCATAAGTCAACAATTTTGGTCTTAGAAAGAGCACAAAGAGCAGTCCTTAAAGTAAGTCATTTCCGCCCCTTTCTCTACCCCACGACAAAACTGCTCCATGAGTGTGATGTACTATCAGTTCGACAATTATTTATTCTAGAAACTATTATTAAAAAACATTCTCTCACACCCTATGACCCTTCATTCATGACTAAACAAAGACGAATTGACATCGTATGTTATAAAGAACGTTTTCGAACTGCCCACACACAAATGTTCTTCTGTTTTCTTGGTTCCTTTCTTTACAACAAATTGAATTCCTTCCTAAGTATTTACCCTATGACCAAATTTGTCTGTAAGCAGACCGTACAAAACTGGTTAAAAAGCAAAACCTATGAAGAAACAGAAAACTTGCTAACAGTCCTTAAATAGTTAACTTTATTTATGTTATTTCATTTCATAGTCCAATCACTTCCATCCAAATTTAAATGTCATGTTGGTTAAATGTTATTGTTATGTTATTTCACTTCTTACTAGTCTAGCCTAAATTAAACTAAATATCTAAGATACAAGTAAGAATACTTACTTAGTTTAGATATTTCCTTTTTTACACTTAGCATAGAATAAATTATACACACTTTTCGTTTACACCCTGTATAGCTTTATAAAATTGCTGATGTCTATTTTTTATATTGCGACTTCATGTTTGTTTTGATTTAAGAATTATGTACCTACCTAGGCTAAGTTTTGTATTGAAATAAATTTTATCTTATCTTATCTTATCTTATCTTATATATATCCCCGGTAAATTTTACCTCTATCAGGCACTTCAAATCTCTTGACTCTCTCTTCTAACTCTCTATTCTTCTCCCTCTCTTCTCTTAGCGCGCTCTTACACTCTTCTACGTACTTCACGAGGGTCGAGTATTGCTTCTTTAGCTGGTCATTCTCTTCGGCAAACAGCTTGTTGTATTCAAGAACTGCCTTCAGTTTGTCTTTGAGTTTCGCTATGTACGTATCTTTTTCTGAAATCTTTAAAATTATGACAATTAATGATCAATTTAAAATAAGAATGTAAAGCCTGACCAAAGAAATAAAAAACCTGCTCTGGGGGCGCCATGTGTATATTTTACGACTATGGCAACAATTTCCCTTATAAAATTAGTTCCATTGAAACTCTGCAGTATGGCGAGGTTTTTTATTTCTCTGGTCGAGCTTTAGCTTCTATTTAGGACCAATTTACGTCTGACTTTTTGTTTAGACTTACTTCTTATGTGTGTGGTTCACAAATGCTCATCACACACATGTTTGCCCTACCCTTTGCTTCAAAGGCAGGCCAACTACCAAAATGTATGTCATTTCTAAAATTACGAAGATCATGTATGGTTCCTGTCTTTCTTCATAAACACTCATATATGTCCCCACCGAGGGGCTCGAGCTTACCCTGAACCAGGGTGAAAAGGTCTTAGTTGACCACGCTGGCCCAGTGCCGTTTGGTCACGAACACAAAACCTTTGGATTACTTCGCAGGCGCGTGCAGGATTCCTCACGATGATGTTTTCCTTCAACTTAAGAGCGTCGAATAAACGTACATACATATGAATTAGAAAATTGAAAACACATAGGTACATTTAATTAATTGCTATATCTTATCTTCTACATGCCGAGGCTTAAGCCTGCTCCTCCCGAACGGAAGTCAACGGCCTTAGCCACTGGGCCACCGACGCTCACATCCTTTCCTTTCCTGTATTCACTTCACTTATCGCGTGGGTTTCGAGGTTAACCTACCTCACAAACCCTGGTGTCGGAATCATTGAGCCGCCTATGGCTTCTGACACGGCTCATATAACGACTACATCCGTAGATAGTAACCGGGACCAACGGTTTTAGCACTCCCGAAGCACGGAATCATCTTTCTTTTCCGACAATCAGGTGATTCAGCCTGCAACGTCCTAACCAAACTGGGGAAAGTCTCACAAAGTGATATTTGTTCAACGAGTCCCCACCGGGATTCGCACCCGGAACCTCCGTAACGTCAGACGAGCTTTTGACCACTCGACCACGGAGGTAGTCCGCTCTAAACACAACACGATTCGCGTCGCAGTAGCAAAATATAGGAAGGAAGGCGGGAGCGGCGGCAGATCCCTTTCACATCCCATCTCCTGTCCCTTTAAAAGAGTAAAAAGGGCGTACAGACTATATCACCTAACTAGCGACCCGCGGCTCCGCACGGGAAAATGGTTATTGTGGGTTATCCTTCAGTATATTATGCATGTATTAGGTATACATATAAACCTTCCTCTTGAATCACTATATCTATTTTAAAAAACCGCATCAATATCCGTTGCGTAGTTTTAAAGATTTAAGCATACATAGGGACATAGGGACAGAGAAAGCGACTTTGTTTTATACTATGTAGTGATACCAATTTAAGTTAGGTTGCCTGGTAGAAATTTGACCACTCGACCATTATAGGCTGTTTCCTGTATTTAAAAGCTATCATTGTAGGACGGGAAAGCCATTAAGCCGAGTATATCAATACCTGTATGACATTCTCCTCACAGCGATCAATCAGAGCAGCTATCAAACCCTCGTACTTCTTGGCCATCTTCTTCTTCAGCGAGCGATCCTTGCCTCGTGGAGAAGAAGCCGCCTGGGGCTGGACGTTCCTCTTACGAGGCGGTTTTGGAGGTTTCTCTCCTGATTAATATTAAATAGCAATAATAATAATAATTTATTTCCAAAAAACAAATACGATACAAATCAAATATTCTTTACTAGGTTTCCGCCGCGACTCCGCCCGCGTTAACAGTTATTCCCGTGAGAATGAGGCATTTTCCTGCGATAAAAGGTAGCCTATGTTACTCAGGGTGAATGTAGCTTTCTAGTGGTAAACGAATTTTTGAAATCGGTTCAGTAGTTTTTGAGTTTATTCATTACAAAAAAAAATAGTATGAGTATGATTGACACCAGAAATAAATAGTACTGTTACTTCAAAGTGTGAAACAAGAAGCTCTTGCTAAAGTAACAATCTCTTCCAGGCAACCAACCAAGCAGGAAATTGCGAAAAAATCTAAACAGCGCGGGTTGGTGGCAAAAATAATGATACTTAAAGACTAAACATAACAATTGCAATGTGTATGAGGCAAAAGAGCGCACTGCTCTTTAAGTTTTGACAGGCGCCTGCAAAAAGCAGAGGTGGAAAACAAACTATCGCTTTGGGATTTCCGAGTTTATGTGAATCCTGTGTACATAGATTGCGCCCACTTTCCACGTCACAGGCTGCATGTAAACTCAGATATCGTAAACTGACAAATGTATATACTTTTGCATACATTATTTAAACTATTAGGTACCTAATTATTAAAAGAGGAAAACAATTTTTATTTGCATTGAATAGGCTCCGAAACTACTAAACCGATTTTAATTAATTTTGTTTGGTACAAAGATAGAATAGATCTAGGGGAAGTACATAAGCTACTTTTCAGGTAACAACGCCCGCACCCGCCGGCGGGGGCGCGGCCAGTACCAAAATCAAAATTTATAATCAGAGACGGAGCCCCTCAGGCGTCGTCTCCTTCACGATGTTTTCGATATCAACGCGCTAGGCCGTGGTCCGAGGCTCCCTTGAGCCGCCCCTAGACGCGTTTAAAAAAGAAAAAAAAGGTACTTTTTACCGCAAGAAAAACTGTTAACAGGGGTGGAGCTGGGAAGTGGTAAGCTAGTAATTATTAAATACTTATAATTACTCAGTTTACATAATACTAGATTGATCTTACTAGATTGTTAACTTTCTCACATGCAAGTAATTTAAAAACAATTACTCAGTTTACATACCAACACCAATAACATCCCTCGGATCTTCATACATCGGATTGTCATCAACATATTTCTCATCTTGTACCATCACCGTCTCACTTCTCTTTATAACGGTGTCCAGAATATCCTTCCTCATGCTGGCTCTCCTATCAGCTGAACCCAGATGGAACTGACGGTATGTCGGAGTAAAGTTACCGGAGAATGTGCTCTTCTCTGGAGAAATTCGCACTAGAAATTTTTTGGATACTCTGCCATAGTCGAATGCCTAAGGAAAGACATTTGTTTTTAATTATGTTGTTGTTTTAAAGATCATAAATAAAAATAATAATATAGGTATATGTGAAACATGACAACACAGAATATAAAATACAAAATTAAATGAAAATAACTTTAGTGCTGATAGGTCTGGATGCAGTCTGGAGGTCTGGAGGAAGCCAGTTAGATTATAGTGGAGATCCTCTCAGGATGCAGTGATCTTTGGGAAATATTATGACTAACCCCACTCAAAGAAATCATACAAAGTTATTTTTTGTAACAATCAGATTATTATTTTCAGAAACAATTTTAAAGAGAAACCTTCGTCGAGCAGTGAACATCTTTCAGCTGAAATTAATAATAAATTTTTAATACAATCATTTTATGGAGGATACATGCCCTGTTTTATATAAAAAATTAATTCATAACTTGACAAGATCCGTTATTATTAAAAATCTCACTTATTGTATTTATAACATTGTTATAACAGTAATAAACTTTACTGTTTGTTATTATAAATTCTAAGCTGTTATATAAATTGTTATAAAAATGATAAAAAGTTATACTTTTATAATAAAACTTATAAAAACATTCACAAAGAAACGTAAGCAGTTATAATAACAAAGCCCTTTGTTCTTCTCACCGTAGGAGACGTATGGACATAGCTCTCAGCCATTCTCAGCTTCCTTCTAAATCACTTTTACTTGCCATTTTAATTTTACAAAACTTTCAATAAAGTGGTCGGAAAAGTTAGTGCAAGTATTATACAAATATTAATATTATTAGCGGAATAAGCCTATGTTGAGAAATTCACGTTAAAATATATATTATATTCAATAAACAATAAAGTATTCATAGGAATCATAGCTGAGAAAAACTTAGTCTAACGAGGAAAATAATCGCGGTATTTTTTTTAACGAGGTAAAAGACACAAGTTTATCACTCTTTTATTTCGCAACTTCTCACAAACACACCAGGGAACGCGGAAGTGAATTGATTATTTAGATCACGCACGCGACACCATAAAACAGAAAAACTAGGTCAAAACACTAGGCCAATGTAAAGTTTCACAAACATTATTGACAAAACTTTTTGCATTACATAACGATATGATTTTCACCGATTTTCATCTACGGCCCAATGGTGCAGCAATAAACAATGCTTTATTATCTACAATATTTCAAATAATGTTAAGTTGAAAAGTAAAGAAAACAGTAGAATTTCATTAGTTTCTGAAATTCCAAGTTTCTCGAGTAGCGCCCGGCTGTTTGACAGTTAGGTTGTCATGGCAACAAACAGATACGTTCGTTTTAAATGATGCAATAAAGTTATGTAAGGTACCTATTTCACTGGCGACAAAGACAAAAGACGAAAGGGACGCAGTTATGCGTTAGAATGAGATACAAATACACCGCGCTCACTCTTGCGCATAACTGCGTCCCTTTCTTTTTTGTCGCTGTCGCTAGTGAAATACCAGCCTACTGAAAATGCGTACCTACCCTCCAGACCAGACTCAGACTCTGGCCCACATTGTGATGTGAACGACTCTACTCATTTTCCGGTGGCATTACTGAGCTGCATTGTCTCACCCCGGTGGCCGAGGAGTGGTTGAAAAACCTAAGAATTTCTATATAGGATCCATTGCGGTAGCTGCCAAACGACATGACATGATGACTGATGATGATCCTAGGCACCTAGGTAGGCCTCCTACCAACCACGCACAAACGCACGCATATATAATGTATGGTGGGTGGGTGGGTCTGGTGGGTGGGTGAAATGGTCTACTCTACTATATTGAGGAATTATGTACCTACACAACAATGAGTACAGTTCATTTATCGAACGGTATGGTAGGCGCTTAGCGAAGCCCTCCCATATGGTGGACCGACGCTCTGGTGAGGGTCGCGGGAAACCGCTGAATGCGGGCAAAACTGCGGGTCGAATCGAACCTATGGAATTAATCAAATGAAAAAACATTGTAATGTAATTTCCTTCAGACTGCTCTCCGTCTCTTCTCATCACTTAGTATTTGGATTGGAACTTGGAACTAATAATTTGGAACTTACCATGAAATACTGTAGGTAGTATTAATTACCTTCCCCATAGGCCTTCCCTTTTAATAAGTCTATTAGTATTACGTACGATATCTAAGATTTGCGATAAACCCCCGCCGTAAACCTTATTCACCTGAGCTGATTCACCTAGGTGAATTCTGTATAATAAAAGTATATTTTATTCACTTAGGTGCATTAATTATACGTTAAGCGAACTTTATTCACCTAATTCACCTAGGTGCATCCAGCACACTAATAGTAAACTTTGTTCACCTGTAGATAACACCTTCATGGAAAAATTACTCCTGGCCACCCACTTGAATTTGAAGTTTGCATGATAAATAATTTGTTGAGTATGACAATCAATGATTAATACATATATTATTTACTTGCATAAAATTTTATTAAATAAATAAGACTAATATAATTTTATTAGTATAATACTGTCCGTTTGGAAAATTAACAATGTGTAATATTAATCATATTGTATATGATTCATTCATATGTATATGATTCATATACATAGGGGACGAGGCGTGGTAATGTTGTATAACGGACGCCAATATTTTAAAAAGAAAACGTATGTATCAGGTGCCCAATGGTGGAGATGTTGCAATAATTTAACCAAAATGAAATGTGCTGGCTCTATCACAATGAAGGTTATTTTTTTCGTGTCTTTTAATTTCTAAATTCATATAAGGCTTTACAAAATCGTACCTACAACACGTTGTACATACAACCTGCACGATGGATATAGCCAGAAATACTTGAGAAGAACATTTGGAAGCGTTTAAGCAAAAAATTATTTCTACTAATGAACCGATACCTAAATTGTACGAAGAAACTGTTAGTTCATACCAAAATACAGGCTTCAATCTCGTGCACGAAGAACCAACTTTGGAAGAAATTAAAGTTGGTTTATATAAAAAAAAGAATAAGTCACTCGGAGTACCCAAACTGGCGTATCACGATGACATCGCAGGTATTATTATTATACCACAAAAATTCGAAGATTTTCTTCTAGGTGATTATAATTCAGACGGCATTAGAATCGTATTATTTGCCTCAAAAAAAGGTATTGAACCCATGGAGAAATTGCGTCATTTCTTTGGTGACGGAACATATAAGTGTTGCATATCTCCTTTTTGCCAAATCTATTCCATACATGGCGATTACGGTAGTAGCTTAAAAACAACGAATATAAGACCACTCGTTTATGCCTTAAGGGGCTCCCCTATGCTAAGTGGCGCCGCCATCCGTTAAAAAATAATTACTCTATGAGTAAACAGTTTTTCAAAAATTTGGTAGGTCATTTTAAAGATTTGGTGTTTTAGGATATATAGAAGCCATCAACTCTGTTAGTTTGAGTTCGATGAAGTTACAGATAGAAAATTTGCCAAAAGTGGCCGTTTTTAGCAAATTTTCTATCTGTAACTACAGCGGACTATAATAAATACAGTTTATGGCCGATATATATACTATAGCACGCCAACTTGAAAATGACCTACCGGATTTTATAAAAAATGTATACTTCGCGAGTTATTATTTTTTAACAGATGGCGGCGCCAATTAGCATAGGGGAGCCCCTTAATGTCTCATATCATAAGACTTATGAAGCGTACCTAATTTTATTTAAAATAATAAAATCACAAATAAATTATTGGAAGCCAGATAAATTTATTTTAAACTAGCTGTCCGCCCGCGGCTATACGCCCGCGTAGTTTTTTTTCTTCCATTTTTTTTTTAACCTTTTAAACCTTCCCTGGACTTCCACGAATATTTCAAGACCAAAATTAGCCAAATCGGTTCAGCCGTTCTCGAGTTTTAGCGAGACTAACGAACAGCAATTCATTTTTATATATAAGATAAATGTGTTTAATTATTATTCATATTTTTAATAAGAATTAACTAATAATATTTAAAGTCAGCTGTACTGTACCTAATATCATCCTTCTTTTGTGAGTGAATAAAGTTTACAAAATATTCTATATGAACATAATTGATTTATTTTACCGATGTTAAGGTGATTTTGATTTACTTATAGTGTACCTAATTCATCTAGCTAGGTGAATTAGCTCGGGTGAATCAGGTTTACGGCGGGGATAAACCACTCCTCATCATTTAAAAAAATAATTTGGCTTCTGGGGGTTTTAAGTAGTTTTAACTTGTCCAAAAGGGGTTCTTCCTTTATTTTGTTCAACAATAAAACTTTAACTTTTGCGAAACGGAAAGGTGAATGAACCGGAAGTTTCGGTAAAACTCAGAATCGCGCGCGCCCGCCTTCGATTCGATCATCGTTATCAATTTCGTCTTATCAGACATTCACACGTGCGTACGGCCACCTATGGCCACCTGTCGAGATCTTACTTGGACATTCAAAATAATAGATGGAGCCACTAGTCTTTTGAAAAGAAAAATATGTGCAATGCAAATAAAAGAAAACGTTCGAAGCTTACTATGAAACAAAACCTGTTGAATGACTTTTTAATTTGGTCAGATTATATCGGCAGATGCATGCGCGAGAACAGCTGAGTGACGGTAGCGACGCGCCGTGGCGTTTTTGCTAACTATTCAGTCGCATCATGTCTGCCCGCCGGTTCGGTGTGTGACGCTCGGCGCTAGTAAATAACCTAAAAATGCTGTGTTGTGGCTCCGTCCTCACTATTTACTGATTGTTTTAGTCCACTAATTGTTATACTCTCTTAAATTTACTAAGTGATCAAAACTAAAGTGTGTCCAAACTGTGAAAAGAAGTGTTTTCAAGATACGCACTAGTCGTATCCTTGTGGCGTTTATCGATTTTCCGACGATGAGTGTACACTTTGTTTACTTTTTATTTTCATGTGATTTACTATAAAAATGTGTCGTTTTGCATCGTGCAAGGTGGTGTTTCTGTGAGTTATTCAACTATGTGCGAGGGTCCGCGCGAGAGTACGTGTCTTGGATGACAGAAAAATGGAGTACGAGAACGACTTCAGCTTGAAAGAATGGGCGAAGGACAAGCCTTTGTCCATTCTGCAGCTGGACCCGGCTGATCGAGCGGTCTTGAGGATAGCAGGTAATGAAAACCAAAACTTTCTCACGGACGCGACGCTCTGGCCGGCATATGGATGCCAGACTAGGTACTACTTTACACGCGTCGTATAAAGTCGTATTTAACATTTAACTAAGTATTCCTTTTTCAAATTCCTATAGTCATTCTCTTTTTGCTACTGGCCGTGTCAAGCAAGATTAAATGCCATAAAACTTAAACACAAAAAGTCGCGACTCGTTCGTTTCATTTATTCGCGTGATACAAATAACTTCGTCGGTATTTGTAAGTTTTCGCTTTCATTAGAAATAATGAGTTACGTACAAAAATTACACAGTATGTTTTATCTTATTTATGTAGCTGATAATTTGATTCGTTTATCTACAAGGCTATTGTAATTTACTTTGTACATAGGTTTTAATTTTCCAGAAATTCCATGTAAGAACCTACCATATTTCCTATTACATATTATTTTAAAAGATTATAGACATTATTAACTATATTTATACTTAGTTTTATGTTAATTATTAATTAATTCTTAACTGTTTAGTTTTAGATACCTATAGTTATGGAAAGATTAATTCTGTAGCACAGCTTACATTATTGCAGGCTCCAGCATCCTGTATTAATTGCTTTGTTTAATTAATAAAGTTTTTATTATTATTATTTCATAGAATGGTTACAAAGTTTTAAACTAGCCGTATGTCCTGCGGTCTGCTGTCATTCATAGTTATTAATTACCGTTGGAATAAGCTGTTATCCCACAGGAAAAGTTCATACAAACCTTGTCCACAAAATAAATAATGTTAGGGTACGGTCAAGTGAAGCATAGCTGAATATGCGTTAGACTGTACAAGTTTTCTATACCTTATATATTTCCTAATCATTAAAAAAATATTACATCCGCTAATGTTACTAGACTCTTTAAGAAATAGCACCTTACAGCCAAGCTTACAGCAATGTGATTGCTCTCAAAATTAAAGTGTCCAACTATATGTGGTGGCTACTGTACATTTATTTCCAGTCTGTATGTCTAATATGTTTTTAAATAAATTTGAAACTAAATGACTTATGTTAGGAAATCCACAGATTCATAACATGTCAACAATTTCTTTGTTGTTGTTGTTGTTTTTTCGAATTTTTCCCAAAGGGAAAGGCAATGGTGCTAAGCCATAGGTACAGACTAATCTTAGATAAAATTATTTTCTTTCTAGTTTCCAAAAAAAAAGTCCCAATCCCAGGTCTTCAATTGATAGTCTTCAGTCTTTGTTTTCTCTAAATCTCTGCAAAAGACTATGAAATTATAGATCGGCTTGTAATTATCCTGACAAGATAGTATATTCTGAAGAGAAGGCGGGATATTGTCTTGATAGGTTTCCTGTAGTTGGTCAAAATCAGTATTAACCGATGCAGATTAAAAGCCGGACAATCAAAAAATATATGTTCCAGCATTTGAGGGACGTTCAAGTTCTGTACAGTTGGGATTATTAATAATTTTCATACTATGTAGATGAGCCTTAAATTTACAATGACCAAAGCGTAGTCTGCATATTTGTGTATAGTATTTAAGACCATAAAATATATTTCCTTTGATAAACCAGGGTGTTTTTCCTATGTCTGGATTAATATTGGTGTACCACAAGCCTTTTTCTTGCCGTATTTGTCTAAATTCTTCAGAGAAATCGGACACAATTCGTTTTCTAACTAGTGAGGACAATTTCTTTTTGTGTTCTTTGTTTTTTAATATTTTTTTCTGGCCTGGATCCAAGTCCTTTCAGCCATATTCATCACTTCTGAATGTTACCATACTATATTAAAAAGGTCACCTTATTTATTCAGTATACCATTACCATTCACCAAAGAGTATTACACTACATACAACTAAATAAAAACTGTTTCGAAGTGCCTATTAAAATAATTAATTATGAAGTTATGTAAACAAAATATGAGTACCCAAGATAAGATTAGAAAATCAACACAGATCTTTTTGATTGTGTAGGGTAGGCTTACTTACTACACAGTTTGAATAACTGAGATACCGTCTAGGTACTGCCGTCTTTTTTACTTTTGGTACTGGCCGCAAGTTTCTTCGAAATTTAAATAATTTTCGAGTTAATTGATTTTGATGGCTTCAGTCAGTTTTACAGTGTGGTTTTTCTGGAGATGACCTGATCTCCAGGATCTTCCTCTTCTAGAGTTTTCTTATCGTATTAGTTGTTTCTGTGAAGTGCTGTTTGAATTAACGTAAAATAAGAGTTAAATCGATTTCAGTGTGTATAATTTGTGTTGTAGGCTGCGTCCCCTCTAGTACAGTAGGCAGGCAGCACATGCGGCTGGTCATGTTGACCTTGAGAGCGCCCGTATTCCGTAGAGATAGTGGTGAGTTTCGTAGTGCAAATGTCTAACCGCATGTGGTGGCTTCTGTACTTCTTATTTTATTCTAGAGATGGGTATATAATTATTAGTGTTTTAAATTGTTGTAGGATCATTCATTGTGATTATCTGCAGGTCCCCCGCAAGTCCGGTGAAGCTTGATTAGTCGTACTTTTTCGACACAAGCATAGGTCAATAAAAATAAAACAATCTACAGGGAATCTATGAGCCTTTAAGCACATTTCGCGTCCCATAATTTATCCTTCGGGATCCTACTTTAGTTGTTTAGGACATCCTACATTAGGACCTAATGCAATTCAATTTCTTATTGTATCGCGCTTCCTTAGTTATTTCGCCAATGTCGAGTGTTTATAGATTCTGCATGTAATAAGGCTTCGTGAAAGAACAAGCTACTATAAAATTAAGACAAATGTCAGAATCATTGAGCCGCATATAGCTTCTGACATGGCTCATGTAACTCTACATCCGTAGATTGTAACCAGGACCAACGGCTTTACGTGCCTTCAGAATCACGGAATCATCTTTCTTTTCGGACAAACAAGTGATTCAGCCTGCAATGTCCTAAACAAACTGGGGAAAGTCTCAAAAGAAAGTGATATTTGTTCAACGAGTCCCCATCGGGATTCGAACCCGGAACCTCCGTTACGTGAGGCAAGTATTTAAACCATTTATTTCACCACACATTACACATTTACAAGTTACAAGTTATAATAATACAAACCAAGTAATATAATATGGTACTTGCAACAATAGCTGACTTAAAACAATAATATATTCAAGTACAGTCTGTCCAAAAAGAGTAGAAATTAAAAAGTAGCAACACCATAGTGTCGTCCTTTTCCAACCACGTAATGGTGAAAATGAGACGACATGACGATGTTGCTACTTTTTAATTTCTACTCTTTTTGGACAGACTGTACAAAAAAAGTAAGTGTAATGTGCGGCAAGGGTCAGGCTCAGTTTAACGCTAGCAAGTCATAAGCAAGCTGACTTGCTTAGCACTGGTATTCAGCCCGCCCCGCCCCTCACATGCCACCAGATACACAAGTTAGGGCACCACCAAGGTCTAATTTTAACATATTCAGCAAATATTTAACTAATTTATAAAAAAAAACAAAACATTTTTTTTTAATAACAATACCTACAACATTCTTCCTTCACAACCTGAGGCAATCGGCATTTAGTTGCTTTTGCATAATTAAAACTCTAATCTTGTTTTTAAAAGTTTGCTGGGACATACTTTTCCGCAAAGGCGGAGGCAGATCATTCTGTACTTAAACCCACCCTTATCAATAATCAGTAATCATTTGATTTCTTCCTTAAACCCAAATGTCCCATGTCTCGGTATCACTTATTCGACCACTCGACCACAGAGGCTGTTAAGTGACAGTACTTTACAGGGATTAATGTAAAATGGCCGTTCCAAAGAGGCTTCTGAAAAGTAAAGTTTATCCGTTACGTGTTCAGCTGTTAGTAATGTACACGTAATTGTTAAATTCAGTGCGTCATGCTCTGTAAATTCGCGATTTCGTTTTTCATTTATGTTTACCAACCAACCACGTTTTGTTTGTAAATTGTTATCTCTTGTCTTAGCTGTAGGCTTACTATATAAGAAGCGACAAGCTCGAGAAGCTATCAGACGCGACATATTGACAGAACTACTATGGCTCTAATGTCACTATGTCGCATTTGACAGCTTCTCGAGCTTGTCGCTTCTTACATAGTAAGCCTACTGATATTTATCTGACTTTTAAGATGTCAAATAATCAGATGCCTATCCTATATAAATGTATGGGCTGTCAGCTTTTCATCATCAATAGCCTGCGGTAGTCCACTGCTGGACATAGGCCTCTCCCAAGGCTCCTATTGGTCCGATCTTCGCCCACGCGCTTTATCCATCTGCTGCCAGTCACTTTTCGCAGATCGTCACTTTCAATATCAGTCTATCTCTTGTCTTCGTTTGTCGCAATATACCAAAATTAAATATGTAAATAAAATAGGTATTTTAATTAAATACGATGCGTCTCAGCGGTCTCAAGTAATCAACGAAACAAACAAACTTAATTGATTTAAAAAAAAAACAGCCGCCTCACTATTTTGGGTTAGACAAATACATTAGAAGCACGGAAAGTGGGTGTTTATCAAAATAACCGCACGGAGCACGTAATGTAATGCAGAATAAATTCAACTAGTGAATAATCTCGTAATCTGGACCGGTAGTTTATTGAACGATTCGGTTACTTCTAAACCATGGTCCAAGAAAACAAGGTCTTGCAAATAGACCACGTGACTGACACAAGCCTACGTCATTTTGCCTATTCATCCTTGTCGAATGCGTGTAATAGACAAGGATGAACAGCGCAAAATGACGTAGGCTTGTGTCAGTCACGTGGTCTAATTGTAAGATCTTGTTTTCTTGGATCATGCTTCTAAACATAATTTAAATGGAGTTCACTCTTTGTGTTGAGCCGAGCTGTGTTCGACGAGCCATGTAGTTCTCGGCTTAGGATTCAAATCAACTCAACTTCTTATATCAGTGTGTGTAGTACAAGGCGACGAAAGTCAACGTCATTTTGCCTATTCATCCTTGTCGAATGCGTGTAATAGACAAGGATGAACAGCGCAAAATGACGTAGGCTTGTGTCAGTCACGTGGTCTAATTGTAAGATCTTGTTTTCTTGGATCATGCTTCAAAACATAATTTAAATGGAGTTCACTCTTTGTGTTGAGCCGAGCTGTGTTCGACGAGCCATGTAGTTCTCGGCTTAGGATTCAAATCAACTCAACTTCTTATATCAGTGTGTGTAGTACAAGGCGACGAAAGTTAATGTCGCCGGACACTTTGACCTTAAGAGCGTTGTTATTCCCCTGCAGTAAGACCGAATTTCGTGGTGCGGTTGGCATAGCTTCTGTACTTGTAAGTAAAGTCACCGACCGATTTCAGTAACCCTGGTCGCAGAATTATTGAGCTGCTAAATATTGGTGCTATTCTTCTTCTTTTCGAGTCGACAGCAAACTCAGACAGTCTCGGCCTATGTAAAGTATATTTATTCATATTGTATGCTATTAGTAATAAACAATTTCGTATCAATAATGTCCTTAAACTGCAACTCCCAACAGACCAGCTTGCATAAGTAAACAGACGCCATGTTTGTTTTATTTTATTTCCCGCGCGCTCGTGAACTTTTTACTTTTTTTATAAGAAATTCCTGAACGACCGTGGTCGTGGTTATACAGCCTATCGTCACTTTCCATCTAGCGATGTTATAATGAACGCGAACCGAGTGCAGAGAACATTGTGCCCGAGAATATATAATGCATTTTTTATCATGTATTCTTTTTTTTATTGCATGTATATTTTTAGATGTTTATTTATGAGTAAATTGAGCGTAAAGTTTATAATAGCAGCGGCTAATAATGCTTGGCTTCTATCTGCTTGGATCATGAAGGAAGAAAAAACGAGCGTAATGGGCGCGTAATTTTTTTTTTTCCTTCATGGCTTGGATAATCATCAGACGTCAAGATATCTGACTGTGACAATTTCATTTGATTCATGCCTAGATGTATCAATACATCAATGGAATATTCAGTATGTAAAAAATTGCCATCGTCTAAATTGCTGATGAAAAAATTTAAAAACCCTGAACAATGAGTGTTATTTTCGTGTTATTTTGATATTGTTCTTGGCCAAAAAAGCGTTGGAATAATATATGCTGTCGTGTAGAAGGCGTATTCTGTATTATTTCGTGTTATTTTGATATTGTTCTTGGCCAAAAAAGCGCAGCGTTGGAATAATATATGCTGTCGTGTAGAAGGCGTATTCTATATTATTTCGTGTTATTTTGATATTGTTCATGGCCAAAGAAGCGTTGGAATAATATATATTGTCGTGTAGAAGGCGTATTCTGTATTATTTTGTGTTATTTTGATATTGTTCTTGGCCAAAGAAGCGTTGGAATAATATATATTGTCGTGTAGAAGTCGTATTCTGTATTATACGGTGGTGGTGGTGTATTCTTCAAAATCTATATTTTTTTGGTATGCTTCATTGCATATAGTTTGAATTTTAAATTTGTATTTTACGATGCTCGTAGCTTCGAGATCGTAACGATCCTCTACTATGATCGTTACGATCTCGAAGCATGGTGTAGAAGGCGTATTCTGTATTATTTCGTGTTATTTTGATATTGTTCTTGGCCAAAAAAGCGCAGCGTTGGAATAATATATGCTGTCGTGTAGAAGGCGTATTCTGTATTATTTCGTGTTATTTTGATATTGTTCTTGGCCAAAAAAGCGCAGCGTTGGAATAATATATGCTGTCATGTAGAAGGCGTATTCTGTATTATTTCGTGTTATTTTGATATTGTTCTTGGCCAAAAAAGCGCAGCGTTGGAATAATATATGCTGTCGTGTAGAAGGCGTATTCTGTATTATTTCGTGTTATTTTGATATTGTTCTTGGCCAAAAAAGCGCAGCGTTGGAATAATATATGCTGTCGTGTAGAAGGCGTATTCTGTATTATTTCGTGTTATTTTGATATTGTTCTTGGCCAAAGAAGCGTTGGAATAATATATATTGTCGTGTAGAAGGCGTATTCTGTATTATTTCGTGTTATTTTGATATTGTTCTTGGCCAAAGAAGCGCAGCGTTGGAATAATATATGCTGTCGTGTAGAAGGCGTATTCTGTATTATTTCGTGTTATTTTGATATTGTTCTTGGCCAAAAAAGCGCAGCGTTGAAATAATATATGCTGTCATGTAGAAGGCGTATTCTGTATTATTTCGTGTTATTTTGATATTGTTCTTGGCCAAAAAAGCGCAGCGTTGGAATAATATATGCTGTCGTGTAGAAGGCGTATTCTGTATTATTTCGTGTTATTTTGATATTGTTCTTGGCCAAAAAGCGTTGGAATAATATATACTGTCGTGTAGAAGGCGTACCTATTCTGTATTATTTCGTGTTATTTTGATATTGTTCTTGGCCAACGTGTAGAAGGCGTATTCTGTATTATACGGTGGTGGTGGTGTATTCTTCAAAATCTATATTTTTTTGGTATGCTTCATTGCATATAGTTTGAATTTTAAATTTGTATTTTACGATGCTCGTAGCTTCGAGATCGTAACGATCCTCTACTATGATCGTTACTATCTCGAAGCACACATCTCTATAATGGTCTTCATGTATTTGCACGTACCTTTTATGTCTTTTACATTTCTTTCACGTCCGAAACATTGATTCAAGAGCCGAATTCGGTTATCGCAGTCTTTGTATTTATAGTCTAGAATTGTGGACATGTTATTACAAAGGTTATTACTTTTAGTCCCCCAACAAGGAGTTAGGAGAAACATAACAATTATTATTTTTATCTTGCGCATGGTTAGTCATGGTTGGTCCTGTTGCTGTGTTTGTTTTACTCACTATTTATTTCTATTGTTTTATTTGTATTAAGAAGTATTCAAAACGAAAATTACAAGTCAGCAAATAATATAGTAACAAAATACAACATAGTCAAACTTAATTAAATATGTCATTCAATGCGTCTCCGCAAGACATAGTGCCCAACATAGCGGCGTTCCCCCTCTGAATGGCCAAACTAATTCGTTGGCCGAGGAAAGCGCCGGCCCTGCGGTCACCAGTAGACTTGCAAAGACGCACCGAAAGATCCCTAATAAAAGATTTTGCTTGAGGTCCCCAAGGACCCAGCGTCTCGAAACCTATTGGCGTGAAAATGTAGCAGTCGGATAATTAGAAGATTCTATTCTGTTCTGATTTTAATTCAATTTTATTCAAAAAAAAATTCATTCAAAATACCTACTTACATAATTTTTTGTTGTTTTAATAAAAGAATAAATACGTCATGTTGTAAAAATGTCAATAAAAAAAGAAAACGAGACAGCTACTAATTCGTTGGCCGAGGAAAGCGCCGGCCCTGCGGTCACCAGTAGACTTGCAAAGACGCACCGAAAGATCCCTAATAAAAGATTTTGCTTGAGGTCCCCAAGGACCCAGCGTCTCGAAACCTATTGGCGTGAAAATGTAGCAGTCCGATAATTAGAAGATTCTGTTCTGTTCTGATTTTAATTCAATTTTATTCAAAAATTTTTCATTAAAAATACATAATTTTTTGTTGTTTTAATAAAAGAATAAATACGTCAGGTTGTAAAAATGTCAATAAAAAAGAAAACGAGACAGCTACTAATTCGTTGGCCGAGGAAAGCGCCGGGCCCTGCGGTCACCAGTAGACTTGCAAAGACGCACCGAAAGATCCCTAATAAAAGATTTTGCTTGAGGTCCCCAAGGACCCAGCGTCTCGAAACCTATTGGCGTAAAAATGTAGCAGTCGGATAATTAGAAGATTCTATTCTGTTCAGGCGATGAGCCTTATAGGAGACACCTGCCACTAGTATTTTAAGACTTTTTGTAAAATGAAATAAAGAATATTTTTTTTTTTTTTTTTTTTTTTTATGTTCTGATTTTAATTCAATTTTATTCAAAAAAATTTCATTCAAAATACATAATTTTTTGTGGTTTTAATAAAAGAATAAATACGTCATGTTGTAAAAATGTCAATAAAAAAAGAAAACGAGACAGCTACAAATTCGTTGGCCGAGGAAAGCGCCGGCCCTGCGGTCACCAGTAGACTTGCAAAGACGCACCGAAAGATCCCTAATAAAAGATTTTGCTTGAGGTCCCCAAGGACCCAGCGTCTCGAAACCTATTGGCGTGAAAATGTAGCAGTCGGATAATTAGAAGATTCTATTCTGTTCTGATTTTAATTCCATTTTATTCAAAAAAAAATGATACAAACATTATTTTGACAGGACGTCAAATTTCAAGTTATGTGACATTTTTCGAATTTCTAGGGATGGGGTCGACTTAGAAAGTATCGACATCGATAAATAAAAACAGTCCGCAACATCGTCGTTGTAGAGCATCTACATGATCAGAGCTTATTTTTTCGAAAACTAAACAACATTTTGTGGAATAAATATGTTTTTTATTATTTTTTTCTTATTATAGCCTGAATTTACTCACTCACGCTAAGCGAGCAAGCGTTGTAAAATTAAACAACGTTAAATATAGTAATAATAACGATTTATTACACATTTCATAGCATAGTTTAAGTTCCTGAATTCCTGTACCTACCGTGTGCAGCGTTTTGCTAAGAGCAAGGAGTAAAACTGGCCAGTTTATAATACCCACATTAGCATTTTTTATAATCTAGAAATAAAAATAATCATAGTTAATATATATTGACAGTATTTTTTTGATCGTTTATCTGTTTGCATTGAATAGGCTCCGATATCACACTACCGATTTTAATAAAACTTGGAGTAAAGATAAAATAGACCTTGGGGAGTAACATACGCAACCTTTTACGGCGAGAAAATTGCTCATTCCCACTGGAAAAACATGAAAATATGTTAACGCGGGCGGAGCCGCGAGGCGGAAAGCTATGGTAGTAAATAGTATTTAATAAAATTCGAGCTCCAAAGCATTGTCGATAATTTTATCGACCATTTTTTTCAACACTATCATAACCTTTGTGTACAAATAACTTTATTTGCAAAATATAGCGAAATTAAGATAATTAATTACGAGTGGTCTTTTAAATTACATTTATTACATGATTTAGTATAGTTTCGTATTGTATGTTTCTAACATAAAGATGAAAAATGTCTGAATAATTACAAATAATCTGCTTACCTGTGGAAGCTAACAACTTCGGGTCTATTTTCTTTGCTTCCCATGCGTGATTTACATCCCTTGATAAGGCACGCCATTGCTTTACATATTAAATTGAAATTTATCAACGACACTTTTCAGTAGCACTAGGATAATTTATAAAATATTATTTCAAATTACAAACAAGATGTAAACAATCCGAGCAACTATAATACTACAAAATTATAGATGACGCACTGCTGTCATTTGTTAATTTGGAAGTTTGAAAGATTGGCGACTCTCAAATTTAGTTGCATAGTTTGTAGCCAATAGCTACATTTTTGACATTTGACAAATATTTTCGGGGTACAATAAACACTTGACTAGGCTCTCTCTATCTAAAGCGAAGCTGGCTCTTCAAACCTCTTTGTTGTTCAAGTTGTGTAGCGTTTTTCGAATCGATAGGGATGGGGTCTAGTTAAAAACAGCGATATCGATAGATACAAGGTGTTAGTAAAATAACGCAAATCTTTTGGTTCATGGAACTAAACAAGACCATGAAAAAATTATTTAAAACAAACCAAAAAATACATCGTTTAATCTTTTGGTTCATGGAACTAAACAAGACCATGAAAAAAATATTTAAAACAAACCAAAAAATACATCGTTTTTGAAATCGAATCGAAAATTAATAAAAATGAGCACTATCTTTTTGTGTTCAATCTCTTGTTATCATGTCATACGATGAACATTTATTTGTAGCTAAGCTAGCTATATATTTTTACAGGATTAACAGCTTTCTATTATCCCCGGAAATCGCTCTATTGTAACTGTATCTGAAATGTATTATATAAGTCGAGAGAAAAAGTCATGGGAATGGTCGTTGTCCTTACAACCTTTCAGCGCCCGTAACTCATTCTCCCCGACATTCATACGTTTGTTCTCCCTAGTTCCATTGCACAGTTCCATGATGGAACTAATGCAACTTTTTGTTCCCATTAGTTCCATTGAATAATGGGCAGTTCCATAATGGAACAAACTTTTTGTTCTCATTAGTTCCATTAGATTGTAATATCTAAAATACAATATTATTCATTGATAATTTAGAACACATAGAAGACTAAAAAACAGAAAAAAACCTTTTCGGTTCCCATATGAACGAAAAAGACCTTGACTTAAATTTATGTTTAGAGTGTGACTTGGAAGAATTACCACCATTATTTCATAGGTAGATAGATAATAATATTTTATCTATGATCGTTATATAATTTAAACATCGAGTTCACAGCAACGTAAAAACAAATAAAAATACGATCCTAAAACGCAAACAAAATTATACTGATCCTGAACCGAAATGACTTAAATAACGTCACAAATTCTACGAATAGTTTATAAAAGTAATTGTGGCTGTATGTCTATTTAGCTCTTTGCTTCAAGTGGCAATCGAGCGGTGATGGGCTTTCTCTATTGTGGGTCGTTCGTTTCATTGGCGACAATTCTAAGTTATTCTGATTAAAATAGTGATGTGTGTAGTGATTCTATTTTTTAAATCACGCTACCTATCTAAATAGAAGTGCGTTTTCTATTTAGATAGGTAAATTCAACGAGAACGAAGAATATTTGCCAAATTAGAAAACGAGGGACTGTCAAGATGGCGTCTTGACAGTCCTATTCTTATTTGGCACGCATAGTACAGTTCATTACTTAGCTCATAAAAGTAATTGTGGCTGTATGTCTATTTAGCTCTTTGCTTCAAGTGGCAATCGAGCGGTGATGGGCTTTCTCTATTGTGGGTCGTTCGTTTCATTGGCGACAATTCTAAGTTATTCTGATTAAAATAGTGATGTGAGTGTGTGTGATGTGTGTAGTGATTCTATTTTTTAAATCACGCTACCTATCTAAATAGAAGTTCGTTTTCGAATATCCTTTTTGTTTTCTATTTTAGAAAAAAGAGTGATGGATAATTCAAATCTAGAAACTGTTGTTTTATTTATTAAGTAATTAATATAACAAAATATACTTACTTCAACACGGGTGAAATAAAAAAAATAGCTCTTTATCTTCTCTTCTTCTTCTTTCTCAGCCCGTTTCAACCCACTGCTGGGTATAGGCCTCTCCTCTGTTGCGCCACTCTTCACGGTCCTGTGCCATCCATTTATCTTCTCATAACATACAAATTACAAACTTACTTGAGTCGACTTTCGAATACCTACTTAGGTACCTAACTTTGTTTTATTTTCGATTATGTTTTCTAATAAAACGGAACCACCTGTGGATTCACTACTATAGAGTTACAAAAACACATATTTATACAATCTGCTTAGATATATTTTTTAAATGTGTTACAATGCATTGGAACCATCATCAGTCTAAAACGAACATTCTTCTTACCTTAATATAGGGGCGTATTTTACTCAATTTCTGCAAATATGGTTCTCAAGATATCTGCGTCATATCATTATTAATAAAACGATATACGGATATATAAACCGCAAAATACCTTTCTGAATTAATTAAGTACCTAACGGATGTCAAAGAAATAGCTCGATTTATTTCCAAATTGCCCATTAAAACGGGTACAGTAGACTACAACTAAACGTTATCAATGTTATCATATTATCAAACTATATACTAACCACGCTGTTGGTTCTTTTACCTTAAAACGAAAGGAAAATTCAAGAGTGGTTTAAAGCCAATTTTTCGGAAAACCATGATTCTGAATGTATAAATGAATTATATTGCACACCTTTTGCACAAAACAATAGGCAGAATCAAAATGTATAAATTGACGGCTTTATTAGTTTTACTACGCAGAATTTTCCATACAATCTTCCCCTAAGATTACAATACAATACAAAATATTTTTTATATTCGGTGTCCATATTTCCACGGAGAAGATGACTGATATTTCTGCATTCGAATTCGTAATTTAATCGTACATCGAAAGGTGTATTCGGGTCTGTTGCTGACCGTACCCTAATATTATGTGGGAAGGTCTGTTAAATTGAAATGCAGAAATCACTCAGAAATAAATAATGTTACATAACCGGTTTTTTGCATGCCTACCGGTATTTGGTTTGGGAAACGGCGGACCGCTTTGAGAAGTATATGAACCAGATATTATAGACTTAAAAGATTTGCTTTGCATAGACTTGTCTGTGTTGGTTGAAAACGTTTCTTGTTTCTGAAATCCGTAATTTTTATTTCGAATATTATGTAAAAATATACATTCGACGCTACGGGGAAGAAAAATCTCGTGAGAAAATCTCCACACGCTTGAGAAGAAATTTAAAGAATGTGCACTTGAAGTTTGACCAACCCGCACTGGGCCAGTGGTCGAATAAGGCCTATTCACCCTGATGTAGGGTAGGCTCGAGCTTCTCGGTGGGGATATAATAACTACTATAAACTACTATACTAATATTATAACGAGAAAGTTTATGAGTATGGATGGAGGTATGTTTGTTACTCTTTCACGCAGAAACTAATGAACAAATTTTTTACGGTAATATAGCTCATACATCAGAATAACACATAGGCTACTTTTTACCGCAGGAAAATACTTCTTTCCCACGGGAAAACCAGTTCACGCGCGGCATACGTATAGCATAGTATCATTGTGTTTATGAAGATACACGCAAATATATGTAGTTTTTTGCTCGGCTGACGGTTTGCCAACATGATATGATATACCTACTTTGATGATAAAAACTTTGTTTCATAAAATTGCCACAAATCGCTTAATGACTTGAGTTTTTAGTACTTTTTATTTAAAATAAAATATCAAACAAATGTATGTAAACATGAAAGATAAGTGCATGCGTAAAAGAGAGCGGTGTTTTGTCACTAATGTACATAAACCAACTTTGAATGTAATCGTTCTAGCTAAACATCCACAATTTAAAAAATATTAGTTCACATTTTTACTTTGATAACCTACCTATGCTACCAAAATGTGAACAAGAATAAAAATAACTATTTAGATTTAAAACGGGGTATTTACCGTGGTATCCCGTTTTAAATTTTATAGTTATGATAACAACCGTGAAAGTTTTAAAAAGTATTAAAAATAATAATAATAATTAAAATTAAAATACGTCTAAATTAAAATTATTTTGTTGTCTAATAAAGTGCAATATCAGTCTTAAATAAGTAAAATTTATTTAATCGTTTTTTATTAATTTTTAAAGTGACATTAAATCTACCGCTGCCCTCTTTTTTTTTGTTCTTATTACAACGGTATTCTTTGGCAAGCTCGTTATTACAATTTCGCAACTAACCCCAAGAAATACGTGGACATTTGGAATGGTCATTGTTACAGTGCCGGCTAAGCTAATTAGTTGGAAACGTCAAAGACACTATAAACAATGGGACGAGAGCAATGAACTCCAATGAGTGGCATCCTCTTTGAAACCCCGAGTGTACGGTGGTTCTGGTGACTCTAATTCAGTTCTGACTGCCTGGTACCTACCTCGGCCTATGACGACACGTAACAGACACAAGCCTACGTCATTTTGCCTGTTCATCCTTGTCGAATGCGTGTAATAGACAAGGATGAACAGCGCAAAATTACGTGAGCTTGTGTCAGTCACGTGGTCCGAAAGGAAGACCTTGTTTTCTTAATTAGACCATGGTTTTAACGTAAGAACTATGTGATGATGACATTTCATACACGGTTGTGGAAGTTCTACTTGGGCAGAGACTGTAACCACAGATAAGGGAAAGGATTTGATTACATATTTACTCGTATATAAAAAAGATAAGATATGAAGACATTTTATGTTAACATTCTCCGTATCCGTTCCCACCGAGAGACTCAACATCAATAATAATACATAGTTTAAAAAACTAAAAAACACGCTTTCTGTCCGCCACCTTGGACGTCCGCCATATTGGATTTAAGTCACGTGACTTTTTTTTTTCGTATTCCTGACAGCAAACCCTTTCATTTGATACCCATATAATGGGGGTGGATTTCAAACAGCCGGTTCGCCATCTTAGGGAGGCCGCCATATTGGATTTGTAATGAAGTTTCTTAGCTAGTCATGCATTGTCATCAAAACTTAGAGCGTGTGCAAAATTTCATCCTAATCGAAGACCGGGAAGTGGGTCAAATTAAGATTCCAAGATTTTTTTAGATACATTAATGGGGAGGCCGCCATATTGAATTTGTAATGACGTTTCTTAGCTAGTCATGTATTGTCATCAAAACTCAGAGCGTGTGCAAAATTTCATCCGAATCGAAGACCAGGAAGTGGGTCAAATTAAGATTCCAAGATTTTTTTAGATACATTAATGGGGAGGCCGCCATATTGGATTCGTAATGACGTTTCTTAGCTAGTCATGTATTGTCATCAGAACTCAGAGCGTGTGCAAAATTTCATCCTAATCGAAGACCGGGAAGTGGGTCAAATTAAGATTCCAAGATTTTCTTACATACATAGTTACTTACAAGTGAAGCTAATATAAAGCGTGTAAAAAGACAAATATATCTTCTTCTGCCTAGCGTATATACTCAATCTCCTCCACTTAACTTGGTCTTCGGTATCCTCAGATATGAGATTATTCTCTTTCATATCCGCTTTCACAATATCCAGTAAACGCTTCTTAGGCCTGCCGCAAGAGCTTAAAAACGCAGAAAAATATACAATTATAGATCTTAGAATTCCTAGTTATATTACAAACGCGAAAGTTTGTGAAGATGGATGGATGTTTGTTACTCTTTCACGCAAAGATTTTAATAAAACTTTACAATAATATAGCTTACACATACGCTGTCGTTTACAGCGGAAAAAATCCTCATTTCTACGGGAAAAACTAGTATAGAAAAGCTAGCAAGTAGCATAACATACAAGAAATTAATATAAGTCTTTGACCCCGCTGAGGTTCTCGGTGTTTGATCCGGTGGTGTTTCAAGGTGTTTCATATCATCTATGGTCCAAGAAAACAAGGTCTAACAAGAAGACCACGTGACTGACAAAAGCCTACGTCATTTTGCGCTGATCATCCTTGTCTATTACACGCATTCGACAAGGATGAATAGGCAAAATGACGTAGAAATGACGTAGGCTTGTGTCAGTCACGTGGTCTTGTTAGACCTTGTTTTCTTAAACCATGATATCATCCAAGTGTAATTTATGTCAGGACGACTGAACATGTTAGAGTACCATGCTTTCTTCGACGAAAGAAAGTGCGCCAGTTTCCTATAGTTCCAGCCTAGTTCCCACATGTAATACCATCTACATACATACATACAATCCGACTGATTGTCGGTCGCCGTAATTCAATCAGCGTTCTTTTTATTATGGGGCATGTTTAATTTGTTTTTTGTATATCAAATTTTTGAGTTATGCTTATTCCTAACAAAATTTGTCAATTTTCGTGTCATAAAAGCAAAATATTACGATCATATAATTTAATTTATTTGCATATAACCGTTACTTGAACCTTTCAACAACTAGAAAAGAGCTGATAATCTTCAAATGGCTGAAGATATTTTCTTGGATCATAGCTAAGAACACTCTAGATTGTAACACCTTACAAACAAAAAAAACTAGATCAAAATCGGCGCATCCGTTTAGGAGCTACGATGCCACAGACATACACACGTCAAACTTATAACACCCCTCTTTTTCGTCGGGGGTGATAAAATCTCTTAAAGTGAGGTAAACTTTTCAATAAAAGCATAAAGGAAGAAAAAATTTTACGCGCCCAATTTTATGGGCGTGGATTTTTTCTTCCTTCATGAATAAAAGCATTTGTATCCTATGAAAAAAGTTAAACATACCCCTTATATTATGTGTGAGGTCTTGTAGTTCATTGCCAGAAATGAAATTTGATTCGTGTAATGTCGACTTTTAAGAATAAAGAGTTCGCGATTTTTTTTATTGTTTTTTTTGTCAATGGTTTCCAAGTACATAATCTTGGTACATACATAATGCATCAATTATTTATTATTAGTGGTTGCTTTAGTCTCACCGTCTTTCTTTTATAAAAATAAATAAAAAATGTATAGTTTTAGAAAACAAAACTTACAATTTGTACACATCCAAAACTTATATGCAATTTACAACAACGTAATAATAATAATAGTTCCTTCCTAGTTAATATGTGTTCTGGCTGTTGATCACAGTTGACTGACATCCAAACATACGCTCTCATTTAATTTCCAGTGTTTGTGAGGTAGATTAACCTCGAAACCACTCGAAAAACAAGTATAATAGTTCCTGGCCCCCAAACTAAAATTCGCTGGTTTTTTTTTTATCATTTGTTCTTTCGTACAGGCTGAGGTCAATGACCATGCTGCCTAGTTTTCAGATGCAAATCTTTGCTTATGTGTAAATCCAGGGTAAGTCTTAAGGGCAAGTTTGTTTATTCTTGAGTGAAAATCCAAAATATAGGTACGTCTTGAGTTTTGTATTACTTGAGTAAACATCCAAGGTAGATATACGTCTTCATCTCTGTACTTTAATGGGTGACTACATTTTTTTTTTATGTTTTGGCACGAGTTATACTTTGTGGACCAAAACTTCATACTCACCATTTATTGGCGTATCGGAGGAGTCCCATTATAAATTTAAATTTCGAACCTTGCTCCGGCGGCTCCGCCTATCCTATCAAAGCTCATCAAACCCTTCATGCCTTCTCCTTATAAAAAAATACTCGCGATGATTTTCATACACATAGAGCTATCTAGCGAGAAGGACTATTAGTATTTCATTGTGTTATATCATGGCAGTAGTTCAGTCTGGTTGTGGAACTTGATAAACCAGTTCGGCGGGACTCGACACGGGATGTGACAAAAGACTTTTAGCAATTGTATCGTATTTATTACTGTCTGAGCTAGTTTGATTTAAAACATAGCCTAAGGGGTCATGTTATTTATGTTCGTAAAGAAATATAAGGTTCGCCTAATTTACTTTTTGTCCTCCGTGTCATAGAGCGGTAGCAATAAATTAGTTTATTATTCGTATCTATTTTTTTTTTTTTATAACACACCTTCCTTTCGCCCGTTCCGCCCTTATATTATATTATTCGTGTTACTACCATTACCAAATTACTATCACGATAAATTGAATAACTGTCAGAAATATCCTACATCCCAAAGTGACAAAATGTATGAGTCTGTATTTTTTTAGCATTTATATCTTACATCACCTTTTTTGTTCCCGTTGTACGACCTTCAGTTGTTCAATTACAGTGACTAAATTTGCAGTGACCTTTCCAGAACTTTGCACCTATTGTATATTATTATATTGACACAATAAGGTCGCGTGGGTCACCCGACATAGTGACGCCTAAGCAAATCTCTTCTCTAAGATAGGATATAGGTCACCGTATAAAACATTAATTACATGTTTCTTCACAGACGAACGCCACCTTTGAACCAGGGATCGAAACCGGTTTTGAAATACCTGTTAATATCGTTAGAAAAACCGGTATAATTCCGTTCCCCAATTAACCGGTAATAGATGGAACTTACAATAGTACAAAATCATTCTGGTTACCCGGTTTTTGATAAAGAACGGAATTATATCGGTTTTGTAATTATTAAAGTAATTGTATTTGCGGCAGGCGAAGGCCAGGGCTGCCGGTTGCTTTGCATATTATGTTCCCCCAGGACTAAACCTACCCTTAGTGATCTTAGTTAGAGCTATAGTCGATTAGGGTTTGAACTAGCGTGATTTAACAAGTATATGAAAAACCAGTTCCGATCCTTGCTTTGAACGACTAACCGTGGGCAGCTCAGGTCCTTGGTACTTATTAATTTTGACGTCGATATCCCTAGTACATTAAAGGCAGGCCTAACACGTCATACTAATGTATCTAGAGTTATAATATTTATTTAAGTCCGGTGAAGCTTGATTGGTCATACCTTTTCGACACAAGCATCGGTCAATTCAAAAAATATATATATTTTTATTTATTTAAAAAACTTAACAAGGTTTTAACATTAAAATAATAAAAAACATATCCAAAGTAATTGAAAACAACATATTTTTCTTTGATATCACTATCACTAAATAGTATAAAAACAAAGTCGCTTTCTCTGTCCCTATGTCCCTATGTATGCTTAAATCTTTAAACTACGCAACGGATTGTGATGCGGTTTTTTTAAATAGATAGAGTGATTCAATAGGAAGAGTTATATGTATAATACATGCATAATATACTTAAGGATACCCCACAATAACCATTTTACCGTGCGGTGCCGGGGCGGGTCGCTAGTTAATTATAAAAATATCAACTACGACACAGCACAGTACACAATTTTAGTTACGTAAACAGCGTCCCCACCGGCTTTTCTCGACCACGCTGACCCAGTGCGGGTTGGTCTATTTCACACACAATCTTTGAATTACTTCGCAGGTGCATGCGGGTTTCCTCACGAAGTTTTCCTTCACCGTCAAGAGCGTCGAATAATTATAGTAATCTGTGACTCTGTCTAGTAAGTTATTGTACTTGGATATTTTTTGGGAAATTTAATAACTTATTAGATAGAGTCTAAACGCCTCGACAACTTTTAGTGATAAATACAAAAAATATATGACGATTTCTTACCATAATATTATTATATTCGTTTTGTAGTTTTAAAAAACACTACCTACTTGTTTCACATACAATTTTATTGGGAAAATTTGATAAAATTGTATGTGAAACAAGTACAAGTGTTTTTTAATACTACAAGTATAATGGAGTTTCACCAAGTGCCAACAATCGCAAGTATAAATTATATTCTATTCGTAATATGCATTCTAATTCTTTATTACACAGTATATTGCAATAATTAAATCACAGCTTCAATTGGAGTAAATAGATGCAAGATTGCGAGTTCGTCACTCACTCACTCACTTGTGCTTGCGCACGTAATTGGATCAATTGGCTTAGGTCAGTTTATTGTGGATCGCATAATGTACAAATTATTCTTCCATTGCACGAGTTGTAAGGTTGACGACAAACCTCACAGACCTTGCTGGGGTAGGTAAAGGTTTAACGAGTGACAAGTAATAGTTTTGTCTTGTCATTACCACAAGTTAAAAAAAGCCGGTTTTGAGCTATATACCTAATCATTATTTGTTACAAGTCGCCTAGTGCTTTACATTTTAATTTCAAGGTTAGTCTGGATTATTTACATCCTATCTGGTCTTTTTCATTTTGCCGTCGCTTTGTTAGTTTGAAAATCTGATCTTTCACGATTTTGTATTTTATCATTGAATTTTTTCTCGGAACCCGTCTCGACCCGTTCGTTTCGATCGTCGTCGTGGAAATCTTGAGGGGAAGCCTTTGGCCCTTTAGCATGCCTGTCCACGCGTGAAAGACATAATTTTGTCGTGCGTATTCTCTAATCCTATTGTCATTTCAATATGGCGGGTTTCTCGCAACTATTTGACAGTTAAATCTGCGACAAACTTTTGTCATAGCACTCATGCTACGGAGGCAGCAGTGGACGTCTACTTTTCTCGGAATATGACACACGCCTTCCAAAGCTATAAGTTTTAATTTTATTGAGCTTGCTATTCGTAATGTAACCCGAGGAACGCCTACAGAAACTACAGGCTTATTTTTACATCCTCAGTGAAATATAACAACTAAAGGAATTGTTTTCTAATCTACAATAACTAGTAACTTTGTTTTATATTATTTCCATTTCAAACAATGGGCAGGTTTTCATAACTGCAATGTTATTTTTAAACTGAACTAAAATAACAGAAGCCATGATTGTAGTTAATACACTTTAAGAATTTACTAAAACTAGCGACCCGCCCCGGCTCTGCACGGGGAAATGGTTATTGTGGGTTATCCTTAAATATATTATGCATGTATTATACTAAACCTTCCTCTTGAATCACTCTATCTATTAAAAAAAACGCAACAAAATCCGTTGCGTAGTTTTAAATATTTAAGCATACATAGGGACAGAGAAAGCGACTTTGTTTTATACTATGTTGTGATGATATACTTTAATGCACACTAGAAAAAACAAACAGTATAATTCATAAACAGGATAGAAAGTGTACATGTAGGCGGCCTTATTGCCGAGTAGCAATTTTCTACCAGGCAACCTAACTTAAATTGGTATTAATATAAAATCTGAACGCCCTTTTTACTCTTTTAAAGGTACAAGCGATGGGATTATGGGATGGGAAAGGCATCTGCCGCCGCTCCCGCCTTCTTACCCATATTTTGCTACTGCGACGCGAATCGTTTTGTGTTTAGAGCGGACTACCTCCGTGGTCGAGTGGTCAAAAGCACGCCTGACGTTACGGAGGTTCCGGGTTCGAATCCCGGTGCGGATCCGTCGAACAAATATCACTTTGTGAGACTTTCCCCAGTTTGGTTAGGACATTGCAGGCTGAATCACCTTATTGTCCGAAAAGAAAGATGATTCTGTACTTCGGAAGGCACGTAAAGCCGTTAGTCCCGGCTACTATCTACGGATGTAGTCGTTATATGAGCCATGTCGGAAGCCTTAGGCGGCTTAACAATTCCGACACCAGGGTTTGTGAGGCAGGTTATTCTCGAAACCCACACGATAAGAAGAAGAGCGGACTAAAAGTTTGGCGCGATCTGTACGTGCCAAGGCAAGAACCTGTGCCTTCTGAATAGGCTTAGCCACTGGACAACGGACGCTCAGTTCAGAAGTTCTTAATAATAGAATACATTTCATATGCTCCGAGTTTTTGCAGCGAGATCTAAATTATGATTGATGATACTGAGGTCGTTGACCCCGTGTAACGCAGTAGGGGTAGCAAATAAATCATTTCAATTTAGCTATCAATGAACCGCTGATATTTGTGTACGCGCATCATTTTAAAGCGACACTAAATTTAATCTTTCTTTTTTGTTGTCTTGCACTATAAAATGGCAACATTATTTTTTTTATATTGGTATGAATCATTGAACTACTATTGTACTAGTAAAACGGACTCTCAAAGCAGATTCGTTTAAAATATTTGCGTACCGCCAACAGATTTTTGATATGTGTTCTAGGGACCTTAAGCTATATAAAATACTTGTTGCCACGAGCGAGCGTGGTAGGTTTCCATTCTAGCCGAGCTTAAGGTCCCTAGAACACAGTCATATCAAAAATCAGTTGGCGGTACGCAAATTTTTTAAACGAGGTGCTGGTGTGAGCCTGCACTATAGCTTACATACTCGTAGAAACGACACCGCCAACCATCCTCATTAATTCATAGTAATAATAATATGAGTCGATCAGTCACTAGTTTGCTCTCATGCTTTCTTGCTTGTCATGTGGGTTACAAGGTTAACCAACCACACAAACCCTGGTGTCGGTGGTGGTTCGCTCATGGCGTTTGTCTTTTGTTTTTCTTCTCCGCCCGCCTTCCGCAGCTGCCGCCATGTTGGCACATAGTGTAATTCGAGGTGTCTTTTCTAGTACTTTTACGTAATTCCTGCCCCTCTAACATGCCCGGTCCACGCGTGACAGACATAATTTTGTCGTGCGTATTCTCTTATCCTATTGGAGGATATTTCAATATGGCGGGTGTTTTGACAGTTAAATGTGCGACAAATTTTTGTCATAGCACTGCATGTTACGGGGGTTGGTTTAAACCTTTGGTAGCCGTAAATTTCATCATTCCTACGGGAAAATTGAAACTGTAATTTTCTAAACTCACTAAGTCGTAGGCTGCAGAGGTAAACAATCTAAAGGTCTCAGGTTCAAGGCCAGGCCAGGCCGACCACGCTTTTTTCTTATTTTCACACTGAATAGAGAACTGGTTCCTTTTGTTCTCGCGTTGAGTAACCGTGTTGAATGGGTAAGTGTATGTAAGAACAAGTTAATTAAATGACGGAGCAATGTGTTACTTTATAACTTGTATAAGCTTGCCAGTAAAACTTCTGCAATGCAAGGAAATATCGGTTTGCTTGAGAGAAACTCGACTCGCCAGCAAAGATAATTTAAATGACTTAATTAAGTGATGTAACATCCAAAAGTTAAAAAATAAATTCTTTGAACTCTTTGAAAATTTAACATATTTCTGGCTGACTTCATTTAAGTGTTGTTCTTCTGTCTAGTCGATGGCTAGTTTCAATTTTTGTTGCCTAATACCCTGCCACCCTGACCGCTCTTTTTGAGGGCTCCAAGAGCTCCTCCGATGTGCAAGACTCAGGGCATGCAGGACACGAGAGCAGGTTGCCATGGTTGGCGGCGAAACTTACTGAATTGAAAGCGTTTTATATTTATTTATTAGTAAAAGAAATCAAACTATTTATATCACAGTTTAGTCTACACTTGTAACCTCGTCAATTAGAGTTAAAGCACAGAATAATACTATAGTAGTCCCTAGTTAAAGCACCTATACTACCTAGTACTATTATTTATTCTGTGGTTAAAGCTAGATTTTGTTCCGGAAATCTCTCCCCGCTGAGTCATTGGTTAGCAGTGTTAGCACAACACGTTTGCGCATGTGTTTAACACTCTTTGTTCTTAACTTCTTACATTATGACCACCTATTTGGTTGAATAAACTCGAATATGTAGTAGAGCTGAACGTTTTGGACTTTGAACCTTTTCTGTGTTGAATAAGGACCAGAATCGAGGTACTCTTACCTTGCACTTGACCGTAGCTATAGTTTTCAATAGAACAAAACTAAATTAATGTAACTAGCTATATTAAACTGTAAAGTAGTGTAGTGACGGTGCTTTAATTAATAGGAAATAAAATTCTTACACGACGACTTTGTCAGAAACATCATTAAAGGAAAGATAGAATAGAAGGAAAAGGGAAAAGAGGAAGACCTAGAAGGACATATATAGACCAAATTAAGGAAGGAATATTTAGATGTCGTGTCGTACCAGGAGATTAAACAGAGGACGGAAGACAGAACAGAGTGGCGTAGACTCCACCGACAAGAGCGCGGCTCTTAAATATGAAGAAGGAAGAAGAGAAATTTTTTACAGCTACTTGTAAAATAGGCGTAAACTTACTAGCTTCACAATACATAATACATATACGTTATTTTATAATACTTAAATCTCACGCTCAAATTTTCTTATTTTGATGGAATAAACTAACTACAAAAGTTTACAAGAATTCGATTAAAACACATTCCATTCCTCACCCAAGTACTTTAAATTACAAACCTAAAGAAACTACATAAAAGTTAATTAAACAATCAGTTTGTTAGTTTATTCTGGATCGTAATTGGTCGGCGTCACGAAAACGATCGTGTTGCTGCATCACTTTCTATTCTACGAGAGTTTTGTAATCTTACGTTGATTGAGTTGATAATAACACACAACTACTGGCTACTCTACCAGCACGATACAGTATAATATAACAATACTGATTAAAACACATATAAATATGCGCAAAAAGGTCGTTTATTCCCGATGTCCCCCACGGAGTTATTCCCCGCGGGGGACTACTGTTTTTCCAGTGAGGATGAGATATTATTTTCCCGCGGGAAAGAAGTATTTTCCCGTGGTAAAAGGTATCCTTTATACATCCCCAGCCAGCTCCAACTCTATGACAAGACAACCGGGTTCGTCCCCGAGCTTACCGTTCCCCGAGCTTACCGTCCCGGAGCTTACCGATTTTGATAAAATTGATTACATTTTATTTTGTTTTTTTTTCTTCTATTTCCAACTTGTACAATAGTCATCAAAAGTGTTTTAAAGTATGAAATGTGATTGTTTGGTTACTGCAGACAGAATTATGTGAACTTAATGATGAAAGTTAAAGTTATATGTTTTAGTTTTGTAATTGTTTTTATTGTTGATTATTTGTAATGCTAAATTGACCATCATTATTAATAAAAAAACTAATTATTATGATGATTAAAACCTGTCATAATTACACCAGCAGATTAATAAACGTGATTATATAACCGCGATCTAGAACTTATTATGTATTCCTATAAAGTATAAAATTCGACTTTGCACTTTTGCTGCTAATATTACTTTTAAGCAAGATTGACATTTTAATCGACTTTTTATATTAATTACAAATCGGTAAGCTCCGGGACGGTAAGTTCGGGGAACGGTAAGCTCGGGGATGAACCCAGACAGACAACCATTGCAGTACGGTGACCCCAGTATGCAACACTGGATCAGAATACTTGTTAAAGTAATGACAAGCTCTGAACTGAAACGGTGCATAATTTTGCTGTGTAGTTTATTTTGTCAATTCTACTGACACCATAGTTTTTAAGCGCATTGTTACTAACCTAATTATGGATCTTACGATAATGATAATGATAATTTTATTTACATAAAATGGGGTACATACACAATGTTGTTAAATACAATTATTATAATTAGTCTCTCCACACTCAGTTATTTTATTACAATGACATATTCTGTATAATCTTCTTCTTCTTATTCTTCTTTGCGAATCGATGACAAATCGAACTATATGTTTGCCGCCCTGAATCTAGCCATCTCTACTGCACCATCCGTGGCGTCCATCAGGTCCTGCTGAGTGTATAATAAATACATAAGTAATAATAAATAAAATAGATTTGTTTTTCTATTTGGTACTCGCGTTTTTGAAGAGGCCTTTAGATTCTTAGCCGTCGGAATTCGTCCTATTATTGGAGTTAATTCGACAAATGACCTCGGAGCACATTACACGTTGTTTACCCGGCAGCGACGCCATGACATTGTTAATTTCATTAGCAGAAGCTTGGCAATTACGAATACAGGTGTCATAGACAGCTCTTTCGGTAGGTGGACTGTATTTTTTTAATTGATCTATTTGCTAGTGCAGACCAACTAGGTTATGAGGCTTCGACGGCCTCGTAGCCTAGTTGGTAGTACTTCTGCTACGAAGCACAAGGTCGCGGGTTCGAATTCCGCCCAGGGCAAACATTCGTGTGATGAGCACCTGTGTTTGCCTTGTGTCTGGATGTTGTATATTTATATATGTATGTATATCAGCTGTCTGACACCCATAGTACAGGCTCTGCCTAGTTTGGGGTCAGATGGGCGTGTGTGAGATGTCCCATATATTTAAAAAAAAGTGTCGCAAAATTACGACCAATTAAGCTTCACCAAGGTTTGACGCAAAATGTGCACTCGCTCGACGCAAAATGTATATTTCGCAGTAAGTGCACTTCTCACAAGGGGCTTTTTTTATTTGACCTATGCTAGTGTTTAATAATGTCAAGTAATGCTTGTTGAACAAGTTCGGTGAAACTTGATTTGTCGCACTTTTTCTAGTTGTTGTACGGATCAAGTAGCGGTTTCGGGGATGTTTAATTGTTTTAATTTAATGTTATTGTTTATGTAAAAACTCTGTCATCATTGACCTACCTTAATAAGCGCCTACTAACCTTATTCTAATTCAAATTCCTAAGATACAAAACAAATAAATGCTTACCTATTTTAGGAATAACATTGTTTACTGAGCGATTTTTTATTACAAAAGTTGTTGTAAAAGCATATTTTTAGATATAATACTTTTGCGAATAATTTTGTTTTGCAATTTTATTTTGTGTAGTAGGTACGTGAAAAACTTACCTACTATGGACTATAACTTGATATAGACTCTAAGATTTTAAAAGAAAAAAACAAATAATCGTTATCTTATCTATCGTTGTAACAAACAGCCAAACAGTTTCAAATCCACTGTATTATACAGGTACATGTGACAGTAATTGCGGTCACCTGTTGTTCGGTTAACCGGTTAAACGTTTGACCGTCCGACTACTTCCGCGCATTGTCTTGTTCACAAAGAGCTAGGGTTATCTCGCTTTGGAGCTGAGAAGCCACTTCAAAATACTTGTTATCCTAGCTCATTACCCTAATTCTACAAACACGAAAATTCAGCGGAAGCTCCAGAAATAAGCGTAATTCATACAAGTTTTACAAAGAGGAAAGATTTGTATTTTTGTGTGTATGTTTGCAATGATTAAACTCAAAAACTACAGCCCCGATTTCAAAAATTATTTTACTTACCTAATGGTTCATACATTACATTCACCCTGAGTAACATAGGCTACCTTTTACCGCGGGAAAACGTTTCATTCCCACGGAAAAAACTGTTAACGCGGGCGGAGCCGGACAATTTTACATGGTCCGTGGATTTTTTACAACGATGGTAAACAATTCTTACCCTGATAGTTATGGGTCTACTTCCCGTAGAGCACTTAGTATACCGTAACTTCCTTCTGTTTTTAAACTGATATTACTACTTATCGCTTGAAATTCACGGCCGGCTAAACTCACTAGACTGTTTAATAAATAACCAACGATTACACACGGCGGCGGCGCGGGCGCCATGCTTCCCATTCATAAAATAAAGACTCCATTATTAATCAATGATTAGTTCCGCTACCGTACCTGGTGGCACACGGCGCGATTTGGTCGGTCCTACCAAGTCGGGCTAGTTGGACGAAAATTGGCATAAAATAATTTGTTAATAGTAGTTTGTTTTTTTGTCTTCTTTTCTAGGTGTCTCTGGATGTCTAATTGGTATTCTATTTCGGATGTCCAAACCAATTAAATATTTATTTTTTCTGATTGCTTAATTAATTTTACAAATTCACACTGGATAGGAAAATCTTTCAATGGTTAAAATGGGTTTATATATTTATTTGGTACTATTTCGTTCTATGAACTATCCTTCGTAGAATTCCGAAATGCAAGAAAACCTACCTGTGTCAAATATTTTTGTTAACAAAATAATTTTCCTATTAAGATAGATACATGCTATGCTATCCAACTAAATCCGATCGTATTATTTATTGCAACGTCTACCGATAAAATGGTTCTTCGGCATTCAAAGCACGCTTTCCCGCGCGCACTTACAGCGCATGTGCGTAATCCACCAATCTCGAACCGCGTACGTAGGTCAACGGCCGTTGCACTGACCAATGTCCGGTCAGGGTTACGATTACGACATTGTTCCTCGTTTGAAAATAGATGCAAGCATTCCCGCCGCATCGATTTTTAAATTGAGGCACGGGGTTAAAACATAATGCCACGTCTATGAAACTGAAAACGTTCCATTTTACGCATGCGAAGGTTGAATAAAAGTTAATCACGCTTCGGCTTGACTCATACTTGGCAGAATATCTTTCCTTTGTTGGAGTTATCCTTGGCTTATTTGGCACAAATTTCGTGTTTTGTAACTGATGCGTTTCCAGTGAGTGTTTGAGTTTTGAATAGTAATCGTTTTTCTGAAACGTTATTCCAGTTAAAACAAGACCTAAGTGTGCCAGAGATATGGAGAGGTAGTTACGGTAGTTATAGATTTCTCTAAATTGGCAACACTGAAATCAAATTGTGATAAAGGTTAACTGTCTGGTTCCCAGAGCGTTCACGTAGAGTAAAAGGGTTTAGATCTAGACTTTATAAATGATTTATGCCCTAGGGCAAATTGGTCTTCCATTGGCTAAAGTCTAGGCATATTTAGGTTAGTGAATAAAAACCTAGGCGAAACTATAGCAATCCTAGACAATAGACCACTTACTATCGTAACTAAAATGTAGCAACGCTTGCAAAATATCAAACATGTTTGACTTTTTTGTAGAACGCCACTTTACCTTACTACTAATAAACAATAAGCGCGCAGATTTTCCTTGCTTTTAGTGTGAGGGTATAAAAAAACAGGTTACCGGTACAGACAAACAGGTCCCGTACCTGTTTATCTGTACTGGGAACCTGATTTTTTACAAACTGGTACGGTACTGTGGAGTTTACATTCTTGAATATGCATCTCCTTCGTATTAGACTATTTCTTTTGGCTGTTGAGCCGTTTCTTTAGTAAAACTATAATTTATTTGAATTTTTAATTGACTCTTTCAAGTTTGATTTTCTTTGGAGTATGATTGAGGATGCAATAGGATCAGCTTGAAGAATTTGAAGAAAGTATTGATTATTCGAAATATCAATTAAAAGTCTGTTTAATTTTAAGAGAAGCCCTTTGGACCCAGAAGTCAAGAATGACTTCTACTTCTTCTTCGAGGGTCTATTCTATCTCTGTACAAAGTTTCATCAAAACTTTCCACTCGCGCTGCCATTTTTCCCGTGGGAATAAAGTTTTTCCGCGGTAAAAAGTATATATAAAAAGCTATATGATTTCTAAGGTCTATTCTATCATACCCAAGCTCAGATTGGTACAGATACCAAATTTCAGCCCCACGGTTCCGCCCGCGCTTGCAGTCTTTCCCGTGGGAATGAGGTATTTTCCCGCAGTAAAAAGTAGCCTATGTTCGTCCCCAAGGTCTATCCTATCTTCGTACAAAGTTTCATCAAAATCGGTTCAGTAGTTTCGGAGCCTATGCAATTATAAGGAATATTTTAGGTATTTTTTTTACACCTTGGGTTACATTATTGAAGTTTTAGCACGGATCACAATGTTTTTTGAAAATAAAATATAGCCTATGTTACTCAGGGATCATGTAGCTTCACAACAGTGAAAGCATTTTTGAAATCGGTTCAGTAGTTTCGGAGCCTATTCGATGCAAACAAATAAACAATCAAACATTTCTTCTTTATAATATAGTAAGAGTAAGATAAGATTAGCAGGATGGCGCGCGCGCAGCGCCTGCCTTCAACCCCCTCGCTCATACAACAAGAAACAGCTGAACAATTTGAGATTATTTTGTAGGTATGTTGTGTGTATTCCTATATGTATAGTGTATATACCTACCTTCCTATCCTATTAATACATTGTCAGTAGAAGCCTCTAAAAAACTCGTTTATTTTACGACTTAATTCAAGTTCAGAAGATCTCGACCTTACACCATTAAAATCTCATCACCATTTGATTGTAAACAAGAATCTTGAATTGAATAACGTAAGTGTTACAACGCGATAATATTTTTAATAAAAACGGGGTGAGCAGAGTTTTAGAACGCTCCAAAGTCCAAACTAAAATCACTTTTATCAAGTCAAATGTTTGGGTTGCTGAACATTAGAGAATATATTTATTTATAAGAAAATAAATTACACAAAATTGCAGTAAAAAAATGATTTATCATTATCATATTTCTTAGACTTTCACAAAAAAATGCGTAAAAATGAACGCACCCTTTGGAGTAAAAGCAAAGGGCAATCCCCGTAAAAGCAAAGGGGAATCCCCTGAAAGTGTTTCGTAAAATAATATCCTAAATTTATCAAATCCTGGTACCTACTTACTGCGAATTAAAATGTTGAAATCATGTCAGCCCTGATAAGGATGTTATAGTTAGTAATTTATCAACTTACAAAAAAGTTACTGTACTTAGAATTCGTGATGTGTTTTGTGCAAGGAATATAATCTCATATTATACATACATACATACATGCATAAAGTCACGCCTCTTTCCCGGAGGGGTAGGCAGAGACCACTTCCTTCCACTTGCTACGATCCAGACACACTTCTTTTGCTTCATCTGCTAAATGCTAAAGAGCAACGCGTATACCCGGGTGCCGTTAACTGATTAATTTTTTTTTTACTTGTACGAGTAAAACATAGAATTATAAATGTCAATGTCATGTTTCGACATTGGACTTGTATTCACGTATTAACTCGATAGTGATGTAATAAATCGCCTAGATCTGTGATAACTTTGTGAATTGACGGCAGAATGAATTAATCTCCATTCTAGGAAGTTGACTGTCTTATTCGTGCTGATGTCATATTATACATAAGAGTGTACCTTTGATTTGACGGATAGTTATTATTCATTTGCATTTATACCACACTAGCTTTCCTACCACGGCTCCGCCCGCGTTACCAGGTTTTCCCGTGGGAATGAGGTATTTTTCCGCGGCTACTATCTGCTGATGTAGTCGTTATAGGAGCCATGTCGAAAGCCTAAGGCGGTTCTATAATTCCGACACCAGGATTTGTGAGGTAACCTCAAAACCCATACGATAAGCAAGCAAATTTTAATGAAGTTAAGTACTAAATTTGCTGAAACCAAGGTTGGCTCTCGTCTCACACTAATGAAGAATAAACTGTAAAAATTTGAAGAGGCTATGCGATATTAGTTTGAACAAATTGAGTTTACATCCCCAACGCTTATAATAATACACTTTTATTAACGAAAATGTGTACATTAACAACACCAAGTAGAAGTACATAATAAATAGCTTGGGGATTATGTTGCAACACATCCCATCCCAATCCTGTTGTTGGTTCCCAATAGTTCCCAATAGTTAGTGTTGTATTTGAATACAATATAGTAAATTAGAACTCTATTTCCAGATTTTTTTATTTTATCAATTGCACGGACTGCACTGTCATTATGTCAACATAATGGCTATCCATTATGTAATAGTGCAGTTTATTGAAATGCATTGTGATTATTTTATGATAACGCAAAATGCTACCATTACCACGTTGGCCATGGTGTGACGTCAAAGAGACATAAAAGGACTGTCCTCCGAAATTGTAAATATTTTCAAAAAAAGTATCTAAAATAATAAAGATCTAAACAGGCGCATGATCGCCAAAATCAGACTTGGAGCAATCGCCTTGGCCGAAATTGGTCAAGGGGGAGTACCACGGGAGTACCGAGTAGTAGTAGTAATACATATAATATCATCGACGAGGTATGAATACTAGAAATCTAGTACCGTTAGTTTTAGACATTCATGAAACTTTCAAGGATTCTCAACAGCAAATGCCTGAAGAATGCCGAACATTCGGCCTCAAAACAATAACTTCACGCACAGTTAGGTTTCACGAATAACAAACCAATTCTTATGTTAATTTACACGCCTTACTACATTGTTATATTGTAATTTGACCTGTTCTTAGTACTTTTACTATTTCAAATACCGTAAAATACTTACCTACGTCACAGAGTTATACAGTTATGGAATATAACCGCTCAATAGTTTGCCTGCCTCGCCGAAGGACATAGTCCGGTCAAAATACACCAAAAAAAAAGCGGCCAAGTGCGAGTCGGAATCGCCCATGAAGGGTTCCATAGCAGCCAGTAACATAATATAAAAGTTTTTGTAGTTCGTTGTGACTTTGATCGATGTTTTGATAATAGTGAAAGGTAAATTGCAGTTTACGATTTATGACGTATTAAAAAAAAAGTACTTGCTAGATCTCGTTCAAACCAATTTTCGTTGGAAGTTTTCATGGTAATGCACATCATATATATTTTTTAGTTTTATCATTCTCTTATTTTAGAAGTTAGAGGGCGGGGACACACATTTTTCCACTTTGGAAGCGTCTCTCGCGCAAACTATTCAGTTTAGAAAAAAATGTTATTAGGAACCTAAATATCATTTTTGAAGACCTATCCATAGATACCCCACACGTATGGGTTTGATGAAAAAAATTTTTTGAGTTTCAGTTCTATGTATGGGGACCCCCTAAATTTATTGTATTTTTTCTATTTTTGTAAGAAAATCTTAATGCGGTTCACAGAATACATCTACTTACCAAGTTTCAACAGAATAGGTATTATAGTTTCGGAATAAAGTGGCTGTGACATACGGACGGACAGACAGACAGACAGACAGACAGACAGACATGACGAATCTATAAGGGTTCCGTTTTTTGCCATTTGGCTACGGAACCCTAAAAATAGGGGTAAAGTTACATAAATACCCATCAAGCTGAAAATCGGTAAGATTGTTTAAAATATGATTAAAAATAAAATTTGAAAGTTCCCCATGTTTACCCTGTATGGAAAGTTTTTTATTCAAGGTCAAAGGTTATGAAAATGTGTTTTTCGCGATTTTCAGCAAAACGGTAAGTTTAATCATAAAACATTAAGGCAAAAATTGTAGATCATAAAATGATTAGCTTGTGTCAAGATGCAGTGCTCTTCCATAAATAAAAACAATCATCAATGTAACATTTACATAACTTACTATTTTTTAAACATTTTAAATATTACTCTAGTGCGTGCAGTGTATGTGCGTAGCGATAATGCCATACCTATGTATATTTATATACCTAGAATATGTGTGTCTGACGTCATTAGTGACTCGATAGCCAAGTTACTAAAAAACATTATCAGATACCTATTTATTATTCTCAATGCCTCGCCCCACTTTCACGGGACCTAACTTTGACCTAAAAATGATAAACCTATCTTGACTAAAACCTAATTGAATTCGTGATTATTTAAAATTCATTGCTATTTTTATTCATATTCTGATTGCAAATCATGAATGACCTCAGCGAACCACTGCGAAGATTATGATTATAAGTATTGTATGTTAATTCCAGTGATATAACTTTAAATAGGATTTCTTGTGTCATTCTAGTTTCATGTTTATCTGATGGAATGATTAAGTACTGATGTTTGTTTACACTTTCGCTGTAAGTACACATTTTTACGTATTTTCACGGGTCTAAAAGAAATAAGGTATCGTTAAACATACCTATTTTTGTTTGCCCTTGTTTGGCGAGTTTGCACCTGCCGTGGTCGCGAGCTGTCTGAAGTCTGCGATGTGGGTACTGCTATAGTGAAGAGCGGGCGCATTCGTCTTCATCTACCCTCTCTTGATATTATCTATTATAATTATTACCATTAAATTAGAAGTTAAATACAAAAATGTCACTATGTGTGTAGTGTCTCTGTATCTTTGAATGGGCATAAAAAAAATAAAAGACATATAGAGGTTTTATGTTCAGTAAAATTAAACAATTCAAGAAAAGAAAATCCCAATATATAATAAACTAGCGACCCGCCCCGGCTCCGCACGGGAAAATGGTTATTGTGGGTTATCCTTCAGTATATTATGCATGTATTATACATATAAACCTTCCTCTTGAATCACTCTATTAAAAAAAACCGCATCAAAATCCGTTGCGTAGTTTTAAAGATTTAAGCGTACAAAGGGACATAGGGACATAGGGACGGAGAAAGCGACTTTATTTTATACTATGTAGTGATGTAGTGATACTCTGAACCAGTCCTTGATACGTCGATTTATTAAAAGAAGCGTAGGTCCAGTACAAAAACATACTCTAAAATATTCCAAAGAAAAATGCAATTTATGCTTATAGCTCTATTAAGAAAAAATAGCTGTACTTAGAACCGAGTAGTTTTTTGGTTACGTTAAAATATTTTAATAGTTTATGTTAATTGCGTGCTTGGAAGCAAGGTTGAAGGATGTTTGTTAAGAACTAAATAAAGTACTTCCAACATGTGCTTACTTATTATTTGTGGATTTAATAATGTTTTGTATCATTCTGAATCCTGGACAATTTTATGTGAAGAACTATAAAAAAAAAGACAACACGACATAATTTTAATTCGAACATCTGCAAAAATTTCTGTAGATCACCGAAACACCTGTAATAAATAATTGTTGATGTGAAAATTCTATAGGCGAGGGGTACAATACTATGAAAATTCTATAGTCGAGGGGTACAATACAACTGATTAGTGGCGTGGCAACCGTGGCGAGCCAACCGTGTGGCGAGCAGGCCGTGGCAAGCGGGCGTTCGTCGCCACGCTATTTTACTAAAGAAAACTATTCTCTAAGTACCACTAATAATGTGTATATTCGTATAATAAATACACCTTGTTCCGCAATCTAGTAGATACCTTTAAACCACTTGAAGCAATCACAAACTAACTTTACTTTTTATATTTCACATCAGCCACGCGTCCCGTGACGGCCACCATTTTTTTTTTGTATTACTAGCGACCCACCCCGGCTTCGCACAGGAAAATGGTTATTGTGGATCATCCCTAAGTATATTATGCATGTATTATACATAATATAAACCTTCCTCTTGAATTACTCTATCTATTAAAAAAAACCGCATCAAAATCCGTTGCGTAGTTTTAAAGATTTTAAGCATACATAGGGATATAGGGACAGAGAAAGCGACTTTGTTATATACTATGTAGTGATTAATGTGTTAATTAAAGTCATTACTGCTAAGCAGAACTCTCGGTCTTCAAGTCCGAATCGCTCTTGTCAGGTTTTTTAACCAGATTTAATAAATGAATGCATATTTTTTTACCCTAACGCAAAGATCTTGGTTTTTTGACGTTATCAAGATTTGAAATATTACAAATATGTCCTCGCCGTAAAACTTTATTTTTGTCGTGTACGTCGTACGTATGAAGTAATAAAACGAAATAAAAACATATAAAAACGTTTCGCGAGTTCTTAACTCCTTCATTACGCCAAACAGGTTTTTTTTATTGACACGTTTGGTTAGAATTATTTTTTTATTGGATTTTGAAGACAATTGTGGTTCAAATATTTCTACATTACGTGAATTTTTTGTCATGGTGCGTTTAAGAATGTCGTAAACTGCTTTCTAAGTGTAAGAAATGTATGCGCAAAACTTAATGTTTCTTAAGAACTGAATCCTCCTTTAAAAATCAGTCAGTCATGTTCTACGTCGGTCATCATCTTCATCTCTGTTGCTAGCTAGCAGAGCAGTCAATTGTCAATATCCTTTGATGACGTAAGCTTGTTCCACGGTCTTAGTAATTCCTTAGACACTATTCCTAGACTATACATGGAGAAGCCAGTAGACGTCTACAAGCATTCTACAAGTTACATACATCGTTATGCAACTCAAGCAGCTGCTGTAGATGTTTGCGTTACCGTTCGTTGTATTTAAATAATACATTACGTATACCTTTCTCGATGTTTATTGTGTAGTATAGAAGGCAGGTGGCCCGGTCACCTGTCTTAGTTACTTGGTTTATAGTGCGGGCGGTATTGTTTTGACTCAGTCACGCGGCTAATATCTGCTTGTTCGAGGTTAGGTATAACCATTGAGGAATTGTGTACAAGTACCAGAGAAGACACCTCGTCGAGGTGATCTCGAATACATTATTATGTCTCGAATACATTATTATGTGTTTTATTTGTATTATTATGTATTGTAAGTATGGTACGTGTAATAATAATGATAAGTATTCTATTTTCAATTAAGTACACAGCCTTGTCCCTGCAATGTCTGTATAGTTTTCTCACATTTGCTACGGGTTGGCTGGAAGAGATCTCTATTCAGAGATAAGCTCGCCTTTGTATACTTCCGCTTATATGAATTGTATAATTTTGCTTTTGTGTACAATAAAGAATCTATATTATGTGCCAACAATATGGCGGCAACAGGCGGACAGACGGCGAAAAGAAAAAAAAAAGAAAAAACAAAACATAAACGACATAGAAGTTAGTGTCCGCGGACATTAATTTGTTATGAGTTTCTTTTCTATGCACACTAGTATAACATAAATAAATTAAAAAGTTTAATAACCTTCGACACAAAACCGTTACTTGATCCTTTCAACAACTAGTAAAGAGCTGATAATCTTCAAATGGCTGAAGATATTTTCTTGGATCATAGCTAAGACCACTCTCGATTGTGTCACCTTGCAAACAAAGAAAACTAGCTCAAAATCGGCGCATCCTTTTAGTAGCTACGATGCCACATACAGACAGACAGGGAGACACACGTCAAACTTATAACACCCCTCTTTTTCGTCGGGTGAGTTGGGTTGACTGACTGAGTGGGACACAGCTGAACGTAGAGCTTTCATTCAGGGAGGTCCAGGTTCGAATCTCGGTACACAAACATGAATGTCAAGACGTTTAGGTTTAGGCCTTCTGAAGCTGACACGCTTCGTGATGAGAAAGAAAGGTGGGAAGTTTAAAGTGTTTGTAGCTTGATCTGCTCTTGGCTGTACGAGATGGCTAAAGAAAAAAAGAATCCGAGTCCAGACAACGGCCAGCACCAACCAAACACTGAACAATGGAAACATATTTAATAATAATAATAATGTGGGACATCCCACACGGCCATCTGACCCCAAACTAGGCAGAGCCAGCTGATATACATACATATATAAATATACAACATCCAGACACAAGGCTAACACAAGTGCTCATCACACGAATGTTTGCCCTGGGCGGGATTCGAACCCGCGACCCTGTGCTCAGTAGGCAGACGTACTACAAACTAGGCTACGGAGCCGTCAAATTAAATTAGTAACAAGCGGCAAAATAAATACAATAAGACTTTTGTATTACCTTTGATTCGCCGCACTACAAGAGGTCAGTGATCTATCCGACTAAACAAAACACGATCTCGGATGGCAGTCATCAAGCGACGTGCTCTGAAGTGTGAAACGCGACACCGGGCCAAATCGGCCCCACAGCTGGACTGGATGTGCTTATGTCAACACCGTTCTGCATATCAAGTGACCACCGAGATTGGATCATTCCGAACTTGACGACCAAATCACTGATGCAGTTAAAGCAGTTAAAGAATTTTGACTACACCTAATAGAATGCCCTTGTGGTAGCGAATACCCTTCAGGTAATAATGCCCGTAACTGCCGGCGCGCGGCGGGGGCGCGGCAAAATCAAAATTAATACTTTGTCATTCTTCTAAGTAGACTTAGAAGTAAAGGTGTACTAAACTAAAATAGAAGTAGTCATTATTATACCTCGTAATTTTTCCTTATGGATATTAGTCGCCTAAATCAATCAGAGACAGAGCCTCTCAGGCGTTGTCTCCTTCACGATGGTTTTTCGTATCAACGCGCTAGGCCGTGGTCCGAGGCTCCCTTGAGCCGCCCCTTGACGCATTGGTACATGACAACTTTGGGGTAAAGTCCCCTGCAAGTCCGGTGAAACTTGATTCGTCGTACCTTTGCGAAACAAGCATAGGTCAACTAAAAAAAAAGATTGGAATGGAATGGACATGTAGAGTAGTGGCTAAGTGGCTAGGGCCGTTGACTTCCATTCGGAAGTTCGCGGAAACAAGCCTCGGCACGTGACCAGGTGTTTTCGTCAAATTAATATGTACAGTTTATAGAGTTACACAGACGCTCTGGAAGTCAGCACATGCAGCTGGAAAATTGCACTACGAAATTCACCCCTACCAGGCCTGGCTCACTTCGCGCCAGAGCTCCAGAATGTACCTACGCCGGCGTCCGCCTTAAGGCGGATAGTTAGTAAGGAGCGACGCGCACCCGAGTGACGACGCCCGTGCTTTAATTCGCTTATTCCAAGTCTGATTTTAATTATTATGGGCGAACGAAAAGTAAAAAGGTATTGTATAGGCATTCGGGTGTTTAAATAACGATAGGAATGTCAATGATGTAACATTTTTTCCTTCCGAGTAATATCGAAAGCTAAGATAATACTTTTATTGTCTTTAATATCATTTTTATTGATTAAATCATTATAATAATGAAATAACTTCAGGTATTAACATATTTAGTGATATCACCCTACCCCAGCTGCTATATTTTCGTGTAAATGTTAACCACCTCTAATTAGAAATCGTTCAGTATAAGTAGACCTCCCAGAACTAGTGATTGCTTACTAATACAAGCTCACATAAACTGGTTACTAGTTAAATGCTCATAAGTTAAGTAATAAAATAAAGAAATGTATTGAAAATGACGAACTTTCTAAGATCAAATAGTAGCCACGCTACAGGCTGCGCCTAGTGTGGTTGCTTTGTAAAACAATTATTGTAACTGGTCAAGTTTAATTAAAATTATTTATTATGATTATTATTAGTTACCAGTGAAGTATTACCAATACCAATATAATATCAAAGGTCTAATTCAATTATTTTGTAATTACGCCCAACCCTACAGAGGAGCGGCTTTATCAAAGGCGCGCGACGGACTTAGTAATGCGGACTCTCGCGTCGCGGACTTAAGGTGCATAATGTTTTAAAACAAGCGCAGCGAGAAACGGTAGGCTATTATAGCCAGGGTCACGTTCGACGCGTTCAAAGTAATTTGAACGTTAGTTGCGTGGTCGCTAGATTGAAATTCGCACGTTTTCTATCAGAGAGTGCGCCTTCTGTACCTGTACCTGTACCTACCTATAAAACACGTCGTGGAAGTCGTAGAGCCAAAAATGAACACAATGGATCATAATTTTGAAATGTTAAGTGAAAGATTTATTATTAATGTAGGAAACGAAAGCAGTGATACGTTGGAAAGCGAGAGCGAGTAGCTATGATTCTGAAATAATAATAATTTATTTAACAATTTTTTTCTACTATAATAAAAATTTTGTAAATTATAATTTAATTTTTTTTTACTATCCTAAACTTAAACAACCATTTTTTCTAGCTATTTTCAAAAATCAATAATGCACAGTATGAACAGACCCTATGAATTCTCGCGCTTGTGGGCGGGGCGACAGTAGTTTCTGTCCTTATCTTTTGTACGTCGATGTGGGAGCGAAAGGGCGCTATACTAGCTCGACTCGGTGAACAGGGTATAGTACTATTATTTATTCTGTGCCCCTACCGCTACGGAATACGGGCGCTCTTAAGCCAGCCGCATGTGTATTGTATTATACTAGCGACCCGCCCCGGCTCCGCACGGGAAAATTGTTATTGTGGGTTATCTTTAAGTATATTATGCATGTGTTATACATATAAACCTTCCTCTTGGATCACTCTATCTATTAAAAAAAACCGCAACAAAATCCGTTGCTTAGTTATAAAGATTTAAGCATATATAGGGACATAGCAAGCGACTTTGTTTTATACTATGTAGTGATAGTGATTATTTATTGCACAAAACAAACATACATATTTGATACTTATTAGCTAGTGTACAAGACCTTATTTCTATAAGAGATCTCTTCCAGCCAACCTACAATATGGTAGAAAAAGGGAACAGAATTGTGCAATTATAAAAAAAACTACAGATAAACTACTACTAACTAAATAGTAAATAAAACACAACTGTGCTGGCTACTGTACATCTAGAGATTTTTTTGGTAGTATAGTAGTTAAGGCTGTTTCCGGGAGATGTAAGATCCTTCTACTTGATTCATCGTAGTTAATTCACTTAATAAAAACTATGCTAATTGTATTGGTAGTTACCAGGGCAGTATAAATCGCTGTAGGTGGACAGCAATCATGGCGATAAGCCTTGTAATTGGCCAATTACTAGATCGCTGCTACTAGCGCTCGTAATTAATTGCTGAGATCTATGAAGTCCTGGTAGGTCTGATACTGTGATATCTAATCTGATTGGTATATTGTTGATTTACGACGTGTTATTTTATTATTTGACAAAAGAAAAAACTTTAATCAACGTAATAAAACCACCAATAATCAAATTCTTTCCAAGTGTTTTTTTATTATTGTTCGTTATTTTCAGTTATGTTAGTTAAATTTTGTTTTCCCAATAGTGTTATTTAATGTTTCTTCACTACATAGTATAAAATAAAGTCGCTTTCTCCGTCCCTATGTCCCTATGTCCCTATGTCCCTATGTCCCTATGTCCCTTTGTACGCTTAAATCTTTAAAACTACGCAACGGATTTTGATGCGGTTTTTTTTAATAGATAGAATGATTCAAGAGGAAGGTTTATATGTATAATACATGCATAATATACTGAAGGATAACCCACAATAACCATTTTCCCGTGCGGAGCCGGGGCGGGTCGCTAGTACGTAATAAAAGCTAGAGAAGAAAAAAAATACTTTAAGTAAATATCCTAATGTAAAAGAATAATTTATTTGGAATCCTTTAATATAGATATAAATATGTTTAGTAAAATAAATAGAAAATTACCCATATTATGCAGATGATTTTCTTTCAGTACAATTTTTTTTCACGAGTCACCTTCACTATAGCATAGCGGGTTATCACAGCATTTGATCTGATCATCATCATCATAGCCTGTGGTTTCGAGGTTACCCTACCTCTCATACCCTGGTGTCAGAATCATTGAGCCGCCTATGGCTTCTGACATCTGATTAAAAGATGTTGAAGTCTGAAAACAAATCTTCTCTACGTAACTACGTTTACTCGCTTTTCCTACTATACCTATCTGTCATGCTTCAATCATATCATTCTTTACGCCAACCCTTCTCACAAAGGCGTGTTCTATGTTGAAATATGCTGTAATATGACTATTATTTTGTCACTTTTCCAGTAAATTTGCCAGTTACACCCTGGTAATGTCAACCCGACCGCGCCTTTTGGCACGTCAAGTGCGGGCCACGCCTAGTGATGTCACTTCACTTGGTTAACGGGCTAGTTAGTACACCATACTCTACGTGTAGGTGGTTTTCCACTGTACTACGACGATATCGGATGTCGGGAAAAGTGATTCATAAAAAATATTGATTGCACACAAGGACATAAATACAAACATTAATATGTAGTAAATAGGGTGTACATGTAGGCGACCTTATTGCTAAATGTAGCAATTATAAGAGTAGCAAAAAAAAATCGTGACTTTTTCAATAGGATGAATAAAGGATAAAGAAACGTCCACTACCATACTTAAAGAGACTGATAATGAGCTAGTGGTCGAGTGTGAGTGAGCCTCTAACATAACACACATTCACACACATCATCATCATTTCTACACATTATCTCGATCGTAACCTAAAATAAAATATACTCATTTTAATTATAAACTTAGGAACAGAGTGTACAATAGTATCTAGCGTTCGTCCCTATCAGGACTTTAATTTGATTTATTCAGAAAAACAAATAGCTTAAATAGTACAGTAGCCAGCATGCGGCTGGATGGATTTGTTGACCTTGAGAGCGTCTGTATTTCGTAGCGGTAAAGGCGAATTTCATAGTGCGAATGTCCAACCGCATGTGCTGTCTCCTGTAAATAAATAATAACAATTACTTTTAGATTAAATACGTGAGTATCCGTAGTGACAAGTGGTCGGGGAATAGAGGAAAAATTGTCGCTTACCAGATATTAAAAAGATTTAGGATCAACAACCCACTTGTGCCTTCCTATACTGGCACGACTGTTTCATACTAATATGTTAAAAGTCCGAAAGTCTGAATAAATATTTTATCCTTGACGTGACGTATCATGTTGTGGAAACAAGCAAACCTTGAATCGAACCAATAAATGTACAAAAGGTTTGTTGACTAAATACATAAACATACATAGCTAGCGTAGATATATTCCGGTTACGATCTGATGTCATAAAAGTGCACAAATCGTTCTATTCATGTCAATACTAGTCATTCATGTCAAGTGCCCGTTACTTAGGAATTTATGTTGTAACTTCGTGACTCGTGGTCATACATAATCATAACATAACTAATGCGGTAGATATAAAAAAGTGCTAAAAGTTACTTAATATCTAGCCAGAAATAGCCTCGCCCTTGACCGGGGGGTGTTGCCATTACGCTTGGCAGGCGGGTTGGGGATCGCAGTTGTTTTAAACCCCAAAAAACCAAGGGCCTGACACGAGTACACTACATAATTCCGAATAATTTATTTACGAATTTGAAAATGACGATTATTAAAATTCCGAATTTCATACTTCCGAATGATTCACAATTCCGAATTTAAAATTTCCGAATAGTGAAAATGACGAATAGTTAATTAACGAAATTTTAAATAACCGATTTATTACAAATACGAAAGTCAATTTTCCGAATATTATAATTTCGATGTTTCAAATGTACGATTTTTTAGTATATCGAATAATCAAAATTACGAATCCCGAAGTTTTAATATTCCGAAAATCAAAATCTCGAATTTAACTTACAAGTAATCAAATATTAAGAAATATTATTAAACGCCTGCAAGCAAGTAAGCGTGCAAGCAAGCAAGCATGCAAGCAAGCAAGCAAGCAAGCGTGCAAATAAGCGCGCAAGCAAGCGTGCATTCAAGCATGCATGCATGCAAGCAGGCATGCATTCATGTCAACCTAACCCCGAAGGGTATGGCAGAACGAGCGGGCTCGCTCCGCTCGCCGCGCTCCTTTCTGCCATACCCTTCGAACCTAACCTAGCCGTGTCGGGGTGCCAAGAACTCCCGTGCTCGCTTCGCTCGCACCCGCTCCTGTAGTATATTTGCCAAAAATCTTTACATGCATCCTACCTAAACTATAAAACCAGAACTAATCAGGTACTTTAACCTATTATATTCGGGTACTATTTTTCTTTCAACCTTGAACTTTATTAAGGTTTTTTCTAAATCACGAATTATCACATTTCCGATCGGGATTAAATTTTTTGTGATTATAAAAGATCGGTATTTTATTTTTCGTATAATAAAGTATTCGTAATTTTTAACATTCGTATATTTAACAATCGGAATAACAAATCTTCGTGATTATAATATTAGGAATTTAAAATTTCGTAATTTTTATAATTCGTTATTTAAAAATTTCGAAATTACAATATTTCGTTGTTTTCAAATTCAGTATTTTCAAATTCGGGAATAAGTAATTCGGAATTTTTGGGTGTTCCCGCCTGACACACTTTGACAGAAAAAGATAGTCTTATTGCGATTCCTAAAAGAGGAAATAGAAAAAATGCATCATGTTTTGTCTCTATCACCGACCGAGCATTTTTTCATTGTCGGGTTATAGGCACACTTCATACTCTTCATAGATATAGTATGGGTACTAGTTAATTTTCATTGTCGGGTTATAGGCACACTTCATAGTAGACTCAATGTATGTCTTTCTCTTACGCCCGGTCGCACGGTGGCGAATCTATAACTAGTGATAACTAGTATACTATATCTATGCAAAAAACAGATTTTGATGCGGTTTTTTTTTAATAAAAAAAAAGAGTGATTCAAGAGGAAGGTTTATATGTATAATATACTAGCTGTTCGCCCCGCGGCTCCGCCCGCTCTCAAGGGTATGAAAAGTAGATGTTGGCCGATTCTCAGACCTACTGAATACGCTCACAAAATTTCATGAGAATCGGTCTAGCCGTTTCGGAGGAGTATGGGAACGAAAACTGTGACACGAGAATTTTATATATAAGATGCATAATATACTTAAGGATAACCCTCAATAACCATTTTCCCGTGCGGAGCCAGCCAGGGCGGGTCGCTAGTTAAGCCATAAACCGTATGGCCATTCTTCTCCATAGACGAACGTCACTTTTGAACGGCCTACCATGGACGCTTCTTGGTATTTATTTATGACTTTGAAAAATGATTTTGTAAATCTTACTTCGAATAAAAAAACCTTTTGATTTAATTTGATTAGCAATATTACAGCTAAGGTACCGTTTAGTGTGTAAACTTTTTAAAGGCCACTAAACGGAACAGGACTCTAACGGACAAATTAGCTGTGTCGTAACTCGTCGCAGTTGTTTGTAGGCCGCGTTGAGAAAAACTGTTTAGTATTCACTGCAAGTCTTTGAACATCCCTTTGACAGCTGACTAGACAGACGAGCAACAACGCGGCGACAAACTGCTAAAATAATTTTGCGACGTCAGCGGAACTTAAAAATCTTTGCTTAAGCCAAGGCGGGCTCTCGTCACGATAATGATAACAGCAAAAAAAATTAGCTTAGGTACCTAGTACTATTATTTATTCTGTGGCTTAGGTCGACTGGAGAACGACCTGACCAAGAAACTCCACAGTATACAGTATTGCATATTTTATACATCCTATATTTTTTTAAATGCAAATAACAATATTTTGTTGTTTAGTTTTTGTGATTAATTTATTACATCATCATCATCATCATCATCATCATCATCATTATTTCACATTGTTTAGTAAATTTTTGTTTAAGAACTTTGCATGATCTTCACACTAGTTAAATGTAGTACATAATAATTTAATATTGAGACTTTTATCACCATTTGATGTAAATGACCACATATTTTGATAGCTATAAACTAATGCTAGAACTCGGTCCATCATTTTATTAGTCTACTATACCGCTTGTCATATTAATATTATAAAGAGGAAACATTTGTTCAACTTCTGTCCTAATTTAAAAAAAAAAACACCATTAGAAAGCTATATTCACCCTGAGTAACATAGGCTACCTTTTACCGCGGGAAATAGTCTCATTTCTACGGGAAAAACTGTAAACGCAGGCGGAGCCGCGGCGGGAAGCTAGTGATGAAGCTAGTTATAAAGCCAGTGTGCACAGTCCCTAACGGTAGGGCGCGTGTACAGCATTTCTCCATAAACTGTTTTTAATTGATACCGTTTTTGTTGCAGGTACTAATACCGACGTGAGGCGAGTTCTGATGAGGACTCATAAAGATCAGGTGTTGTCAGGCCTAGGTGATTCATGGACTAACAGTTTAGTAGTATCCTGGTCACAGAAGTATACTATAAGTAATGCTACCCGTAATAAACCTTTTTCTTCTCGTCTCTCACTCCTCTCTTCTAGTTTCGTAACATAATGGGATTATTTTTACAATTTCGAAGCTAGTTACGTACGAGACCCATTCGGAAGCTAGTTACTTCGCATGGACTTTATTAGACTCCGAAAAAATACTCGTAGGGAATTTTAGTCAAATCTTAATAAAAAAAATCTAACTGTCACAGAAGTATATAATATAGGTACTGTGATTTGAAACACCATGTTAATTAAATGTAAATTGTCGAACCATAATCTAATTGCTCATTACAGTACTTTTAACCACCTGTTTAAAAACAGTTATAGGTTATTGCCCCAATACCATACAACATACATATTATAACGAATATCTATATCATTATAATATATTAGCATAAATCAAGTCAGTTAAGGAGTTAGCAGAGTAAAAAACAATAACATCGCCTACACTCGCCGTGCACCGTGTACTACAAGGCACTGAGCCACTGACCTACCGCAAGTTACGAGATCAAACATCACAGAAGCGACACACTTTTGACCAGAGACGGAGCCCCTCAGGCGTCGTCTCCTTCACGATGTTTTTCAATATCAACGCGCTAGGCCGTAGTCCGAGGCTCCCTTAAGCCGCCCCTAGACGCGTTGGTATATGAATTTTTTTGTGGTAAAGTCTTCCGCTCCCCCGCAAGTCCGGTGAAGCTTGATTGGTCGTACCTTTTCGACACAAGCATAGGTCAATAAAAAAAAAAACACTTTTGATAATGTTGCGAGCCAGCGTTATTTGTACCTACGCTACACTAGACTAGAATTTTTGTATCTAATAACTTTACTAATATCAGTATTTCCTTATAATTTACTAGCTTTCCGCCGCGGCTCCGCCCGCGTCAACAGGTTTTCCCGTGGGATTGAGGTATTTTCCCGCGGTAAAAGCTAGTCTATATTTTCCGCAAGGTCTATTCCATTTTTGTGCAACTCCGCCCGCTTTAGCATTTTTTCCCGTGGGAATGAGAAGTTTTCCCGCGGTAAATCGTAGCCTATGTTCTTTCCCAAGGTGTATTCTATCTTTTATATCTGCTAAATTTTACCAAAATCGGTTCAGTTTTGGAGCCCATTCAATTATTAGGAATATTTTAGGTATTTTTTTTAGTTTGTCCCCGGTCAACATCTTGGATACTTTTAATTAAGAAAAATTAAAGAGTTCCCGTGGTTTAGTTAAACATTACTACGGAAAAAACTAAAAACAACGCGAGCGTACCCGCGGGCAGACAGCTAGTGAGAAATAATAACAATAATAATTTAGAATCATAGATCTTTTTCATTTTCCTTACCCTAAGGTTGCCTGGAAGAGATTGCTACCTTAGCAATAAGGCCGGCTGCTGACTTGACTTCTATATCACGAATTTAATGTATTTAAATTTCTGTATTTTCCTTGGGTGTCAATAAAACATATTTGAATTGTATTTGAATCTAAACAGTGTCGTGTCTGCTCCAACCATATTACTCTTTGATTCTTGTCGTAGGTCGGCGCAGGCGCAGTAACGTCCAGATTGACGTGGGATTTATGTTCAAGTGAATAGGTTTGATTTAGTGATAGGTAGCCATCTGTAGCCATTCACCAAATACTGATTATTATCTTTAACAAGCGAATGTGTCAGTTATACTTACGTACAACGTATTTTTTTGTTTTATAAATAACTAGCGACCCGCCCCGGCTCCGCACGGGAAAATGGTTATTGTGGATTATTTTTAAGTATATTATGCATGTATTATACATATAAACCTTCCTCTTGAATCCCTCTATTTATTAAAAAAAACCGCATCAAAATCCGTTGCGTAGTTTTAAAGATTTAAGCGTACAAAGGGAGGGACATAGGGACAGAGAAAGCGACTTTGTTTTATACTATGTAGTGATAGCGACCCGCCCCGGCTCCGCACGGGAAAATGGTTATTGTGGGTTATCCTTAAGTATATTTTGCATGTATTATAAATATAAACCTTCCTCTTGAATCACTCTATCAATCCGTTGCGTAGTTTTAAAGATAGGGACAAAGAAAGTGACTTTGTTTTATAACCCACTCATACTATGTAGTGATTATTTTGGGATTTTACTGACTTATTATAAAGCTACTGTGCTAAATGTTACTGTTATGTAGACCATAGACCTAAAATAATAATTTAAAAAGATTCTAGTATATAAATTTCAGGGTTCGAGGATATATATCCATGGATATATATTATACTAATATTATAAAGAGGAAAGATTTGTATTTTTGTGTGTATGTTTGTAATGAATAAACTCAAAACCTACTGAAACGTTTTCAAAAATTATTTCACCATAAGAAAGCTACATTCACCCTGAGTAACATAGGCTACCTTTTACCGCGGGAAAATGCCTCATTCCCACGGGAAAGTCTGTTAACGCGGGCGCCGCCGCGGCGGAAAGCTAGTCATACTATTATTATAAGAGGAAAGGTTTGTATTTTTGTGTGTGTGTATGTTTGTAAAACGTTACAATTTGAATAGTATACTTTCTTCTGTTAACATGCGACGCCAGTGATCAGTTAACTACACCAGAGAGATTAAAATCGACGAACCGATCTGAATGAAATCGATAAAGTCCATCTCATTATTACGCTCAGGCGGCTGCGGTTTGGGCCAAGTCACAAGCTAAAGCGTTTTGTTTATACGCCTGAACTGATTTCATTCACTGCATTTCTCTTCGGGGTAGAGCCTTCTGACCCCACTGGAACACTTAATAATAAAAATAACTTTCTTTGGTCATAATCCCTTCCCACAAACGAAACTCTGGTTTTGAATTACAGCTTTTTTAATAGAATATATTTTTCGTTACAATCGCGCTATAATATTTCTATAAAATTCAATACAGGTTTATTTATTAACACTGAAAAAGAAAATGATAGCGGCCTTGTTGCTGAAGTCACAGTCTTCTAGGCAACATTAGGTCTGAGAAAATATCGAATAGGCTTAAAGAACAAAAAGTACCTCGAGTTGCTGGCATAGTAAGTCCAAAATATGGAAAATAAATTGATGTGTCTATCTGGGAATGTGTCTCGTTGGGAATGTGATTGTTCCCAGTAATTAAATTACAAAAGTAATTAATTACGCCCAGCACTGGTAGAGCACTGGTAGTGGTATGTATTAACTGGTAGTGGTATGTAATTCTGTGCTGATGATACAATAATTGATCAATGTGTCTATCTGGGAATGTGTCTCGTTGGGAATGTGTACCGTTGAAATTGTGTCTCGTTGAAACTAAATCTAAGAAACTGTAGGATCTTCTCAATATTTCGCATTTTTTAAACTCGTGTGTAAAACCGTCACATTTTTACGACTGTGAAAACCCGCTCCCGCTTCTGCCTTTGTATTAAAGTTCTAGGCGTTACATAAAAAGTCCGAGTGCTCCACTGTACCGTGGCAACACTTTCTCTAGCCGCAGCGACTTGTGACGACTCGCTAATACTCTAAGATCCCACCGACTAATTATGCACCTGTCTGTTCATTTGTATAAATAAAATAAATAATAATAATAAATATTTGGGACATCTCACACACGGCCATCTGACCCCAAACTAGGCAGAGCCTGTACTATGGGTGTCAGACAGCTGATATACATACTATAACATCCAGACATAGGGCAAACACAAGTACTCATCACACGAATGTTTGCTCTGGGCGGGATTCGAACCCGCGTCCCTGTGCTCAGTAGGCAGACGTACTACCAACAAGGCTACAGGGCCGTCCTCAGACTCATCCGATAGGAAGAGTAGGGTTTATACGAAATCAGGTTCATCTTACCTAAACAAAATATTAAACAGTTCCCAGATACTAATAAGTGCTATTTTAAATCAAAAAAATTTAAGCCGGAAATATGGATCAAGTATTTGTTTAATTTATCTATAGGTACAATCGTCTATGTACGTAATCGAATACAATATTTAGTCTAGTAAAGTATTTATAGCTTTACAAACTATGCCGATAACAGTTATCAAGATTGTCCTAGCTTTATTGTTTGCCGCCGATTAGATCCTGCTTGAATGAAGTATTGTTATACTAATACTTACATAAATCTTTTATGACTAGCCGCCGCCGCCGTCCGTCCTTTGCTTCGCTCGTTGAGTAGAATAGAGAGTAGGTATTTGTTATCATCATCATCATCATCTCAGCCTGTAGACGTCCACTGCTGGACAAAGATCTCCACGACGATCGGTCCTGCGCTGCCCGCATCCAGCGGCTTCCCGCGACCCTCACCAGATCGTCGGTCCACCTTGTGGGGGGCCTGCCCACGCTACGTCTTCCGCGCTGGAAGACGTATGTATTTGTAGTCCTTGTTAATTTTAGGCATATATAAAGGATTTTTAAAAATAAAAAAACTTTGAGAAAACATAAAAGTATTTAAATTTAAAAAAGTATTTTCTTACGACCATTTTTCTACTGACTTCAAAAAAGGATGTTCTCAATTCTATACGTATGTATGTAATTTTATCATACTCTAAGCTGTCTGAAGGAAAAATCTACATAATACCCTTGAATTTAAGGTAACTTTGTTTGTTTAGTTTCCTAAGATAAGCCTTCAGATAAGAAGATCTTAATTTATAAGATTACGGAAGGGCAAAGTGTTCAAACAAATGATGTCACCTCATTTAAATTTGTGGCGTGCTCGAACACCACTCCCAGATCCATATGTTCCGATCTCTGAGAGCCTCCCGGCTGGACATAGACTGCCATGGCCAATCTGGAAGTCTTTAAATAGACTTCGGACTCAGGTTGGCCGCAGTAAGGAAAATATGTTCAGGTGGGGATTTTCGGAGAACCCAAATTTGGAGTGTGTGTGTGGGACGGTGCAGTCTATGGCCCACCTAGTGTCCTGCCCTGCTTGCCCTGCCACCTGCTCGCAGCAGGACCTGATGGATGCCACAGATAATGCAGTTGAAGTGGCTAAGTTCTGGGCCAAAATTATCTAAGAAATTTGTCATCGACACGATAAGAAGATTTAAATATTGAGGTAACTAACTTTGTTGCGCCCGCGCGGCTTACCATGGTCCTTGGCGAGCCAGCGGGAGCGGCGATTAGAAGATGGGATTTGTGGTAAAAACACGAAACTAACTGGTATATTTACATTTATTTACAGACTAGCTTCTCGCCGCGGCTCCGCTCGCGTTAATAGTTTTTCCCGTGGGAATGAGGCATTTGCCCGCGGTAAATGTTAGCCTTCTTCCGCAAACTCCGCCCGCTTTAAGATTTTTTCCCATGGGAATGAGAAATTTTCCCGCGGTAAATCGTAGCCTATGTTCTTTCCCAAGGTCTATTCTATCTTTGTATCAAGTTTTACTAAAATCGGTTCAGTTGTTTCGGAGCCCATTTAATTATTAGGAATATTTTAGGTATTTTTTTAACACCTTGGGTTACATTATTAAAGTTTTAGTAAGGATCCCTAATTTTTTTAAATAAAATATACTTAGCCTATGTCTCTCAGGGGGAATGTAGCTTCCTGATGGTGAAAGAATTTTTGAAATCGGCTCAGTAGTTTTTGAGTTTGTTCATTACAAACATACATACACACACCTCAAAAATACAAATCTTTCCTCTTTATAATATTAGTATAGATAGATTATAGGTAAGCTAAACTTTACAAAATTACAAAAAGAAATACCAAAACGGCCGTCTAGGACAGGGTAAAAGGTAAAACAGAGAAACAAAAGGACGAAGCGAATGAATTCCAAAATTGATATTTGAATTTAGACGAAAAATACATTGAAAATGAAGTGAAAGCGAGGTTAGAATCTACAAGGTTCGCGCATTTTTTTTTTTATTGACCTATGCTTGTGTCGAAAAGGTACGACCAATCAAGCTTCACCGGACTTGTAAGGATCGGGCAACATCGCAGTTTTGACTGAGTTTATATTAATTAGGTTTGTTGTCAGTTGCGTGGTCTATTGCAAACGCTGATATAATTTTTCAACCAATTTTCATGAAATGCATTGAGCGAGTTTTTTATTCTTGTTTATTGACTGACTTGCGATATTTACATCATCTTAAACACCAGACAATTAGTATCATTATATTAGTTTACTAGCGACCCGCCCCGGCTCCGCACGGGAAAATGGTTATTGTGGGTTATTCTTAAGTATATTATGCATGTAAGTATTATACCTACATACAAACCTTCCTCTTGAATCACTCTATCCATTAAAAAAAAACCGCATCAAAATCCGTTGCGTAGTTTTAAATATTTAAGCATACATAGGGACATAGGGACAGAGAAAGCGACTTTGTTTTATACTATGTAGTGATAAGCTGTCAAGTTCATCAAACCGGGAAGCAGTGTATTTCGGGCGCTCACTCATAAGTGCGCACACGCATCTGTGTCGTTGAGTATGTGGTTATTGCTGCGCGATCATTGGCGGCTCGTTGTCGCGTTTTGAATGGAAGATAGGTACACTTAAGAGGACGCACTTCACTATCACTACATAGTATAAAACAAAGTCGCTTTCTCTATGTCCCTATATCCCTATGTATGCTTTAATCTTTAAAACTACGCAACGGATTTTGATGCGGTTTTTTTTAATAGATAATAATAAATAACCAAAGGTACTTCCATACTAATATTATTTACTAGCTGTCTGCCCGCGGCTACACCCGCGTTGTTTTTCGACTTTTCCGTAGTAATTTTTAACTATCACATGGGAACTCCTTAATTTTCCGGGATTAAAAGTTTCCAAGATGTTGACCAGGGATGTAAAGAACCACCATGCAAAATTTTATTCAAATCAGTCCAATAGTTGCGGAGATTAGCCCGTACAAACAGACAGAGAAACAAAAAAAAAGAAAATTATCTGGATATGTACTATGCCACTTCTTAGACCCTCCTGACTCGGATTTCATCTTTTTTTTCTATTTACAGACATTTGACCTCTACTGTTTTATTATATAGATATTATGACCTATTTTTTGGCACAGTTGGAGGGCCGAGGAGAAACCTATACAATACAATACAATATTCTTTATTGACACCAAAATATACAGTGCACAGAAACAATTTTTAAAACAAATAAAAGAGTCAAAAGGCGGCCTTATTGCTAAGGTAGCAATCTCTGCCAGGCAACCTTTAGGTGGGAAATAGCGCACGGAAAAGAATGGCAATTTTTACCGCAGGAAAATGTCAGATTCCCACAGGAAAAGTTGAAAAACAACGCGGTTGTAGTTGAGGCCGGTCAGCTAGTCTATACGAATATTATATAGAGGAAAGATTTGATTGTTTGTTTGTTTGCATTGAATAGGCTCCGAAACTACTGAACCGATTTCTAAAATTCTTTCACTGTTAAGAAGGTGCGCTATCCACGGGTAACATAGGCAACATACTATTTAAAAATAAAAATCCTTGTTAAAGCTCCTCAAGTTGTAAAAAATATTCCTAATAATTGAATAGGCTCTGAAACTACTGAAGCGATTTTGATGAAACTTGGTAGGTAGTAGGTACATAGATAGATAAGATTTTAGGTAAAAACATAAATTACCTTTTATCCATGTTTATCGCGGTAAAATTCTTCATTCTGTCTGGAAAATCGGTTAACGCGGGCGGAGCCGCGGCGGAATGCTTGTACTTTTATAAAACTAATATCACGTTCACAGTCACTCTTGATAACAATGTGACAGGTAATAAAAGAGAAAAATCTAATATATTTCTAGACACCATATTTTCCATCAAGAACTCTAGCTTCAAATGAATTTAGGCCACAATTTTATTTTGGTCTGTGATTGATTGGTGGTAGAATTATTGACCACTGATTCCAAATCGATTAGATTCACATTAATACTGTAAATTAATATTGTTGATGTTTAACCGATAAATTATAGTAAATGTAATGACAAATCTCTTGCAAAGAAACAATCATCGATATTTTTTATGGGTAATTTTAGGGTACTGGAGTGAAATGCAAAAACTGAAATCGCAGCTTTTGTATAACAGACAGAGATGCTACTTTTTAACCCCCGACGAAAAAGAGGGGTGTTATAAGTTTGACGTGTGTGTCTGTCTGTCTGTGACATCGTAGCTCCTAAACGGATGCTCCGATTTTGATCAATTTTTATTACAATCGACAGTATTATTAGCTATGATCCAAGAAAATATCTTCAGCCATTTGAAGATTATCAGCTCTAAGTTTTCAAAAAGCCCACCCATCTTCGTTCCCGGAGCAAAGGTGCCCATGATACTCGCCATGTGCCGCGTTAAATCGCCACGGACAACCTCTGCACCAAGAAAGAACCTGAGCATTTGTCTAAAATTAAAATGTTGTTAATTAAGATGTTTTTATTTGGTCTATGACTATTAGATATTACAAAAATTCCGATATCCTACTTATGCAGCCTGTCCCATAGAAAGCGGGCGCAGTCAGTCATATAAACTCCGATAATATAATTATACGAATAATAGACGATATTATCCTCCTTCATCCTACCTATCCTTGCACTACCAGACCACAAGAGAGGCAGAGGTCGCCCGGCTGCTACATGGTGGTCCACTGTATCTCGGGATTTGAAGTAAGCCCAACTGAATGAGGAGACAACCCAGGATCGACAGACCTGGCGCATGAGAACGAGCAGGGCCGACCCCAAATAATGGGAAAAGGCATGGAGAGAAGAAGAAGAAGACGATATTATCGTCCCGCAGCCCTCGATTTCTCGCATCCGTGGATTCGCATCTTAACGTTGACTTCATGAATAACAATGTAACAATAATGTGTATAAAACAATAAACTTGACCTCCTATAAGCAAAGCAGCTACCAGTGAAGAGCAAAGATGACAGCACCATCCATCTCAATCAAGTCAAGACTTCATGAGGTCATCGTCAGTAGGGGAGTATTGGGCATTCTAAAACAGTTTTCGGATCATCGTTCACTAGCACTCCGTTCATCTCGCCTCGCTATCGCTCCGCTCGTTCACTACGCTTAGTGAACAATGATTCGAAAACAGTTTTAGAACACCCAATACTCCGATATGAACGGAACGGGTGTAGAAAGTGATCAGTGTAAACGAGTCGTGTTAAATACTCACCAGAAGTTTTCTAAAACTCTCTCACATCACATCACGATAACTAAAATCACTGAGGGTTCTGGATTGCTAAGAGTGCTCCCTCGACACTGACATCGGTTGATTGGCTGAAGTTCGCTAAATTTAAAGAATTATAAGTTTCGTTCATTATCAGCAGAGCCTGGCTGGGATTCGTCTTGGTATACAAAACTGACTTGGACCATCATCCGTTGACTGGCTGAAGTTCAGAAAACTTCCTTCAACTTCAGTAGTGACAAGTCAAGGTTTCTGGATGACCAAAACAAAATTCCCGACAATGACATCAAATGAGTGGTTGAAACTTATAGAAGAACTACTTTCAACCTCAGCAGTGTATGGTTGAGGGTCTTAGATTGAAAAAACTTCCCCCGTTCAGTGGTGATGAAAGAATAATGAACAATACGTCAGTATCTCACCACGACAACTTGAAAAGTACAAAACTGCTTACAGTAACATCAATCTTTACCCTAAGTATAAACTGTAAGCGATTAGCGGAAAAACTGACAGCCTTAGTAGCATCTTCCAGCCGACCTTAGAACAAGAAGAATACATATATGCAGTGATTTATTTATTATATTTATTGGGTGTTGAATTTTTATAAATTTACTGTATAGTTCCATACTCTAAACAAGTGACAAATACAGCAGTAGGTAAAGGATGAAACACATGATAAATAACAACAATTTAATAATTTAAAAAGCTTTCATTTAAATTTATTAATTAAGTTATTATTATTATTCCATGACAATTTATTTGTCACATGTATTATTTCTTAAAATATTTCGTAAATGACATAATGAATTGAGGAAAAAGTGATTTCAAAGATCTTCTGATGAGGTCTGATGAATAAGTTTCTTGTTTACATTAAAACCAAAATTGCTTTTAACGTTTTACCATGCCAAACATAGATTTCGTTTATTAGAGTTCTAACCGGCCCTCAGTGAACGGAGCGTGATAACATATCCGCTATAAGGCAATAACTTAAACCCAATACCTTTAATAAAGTTCGAATTAAATTGATGGGATCCGTACAAAATAAACATAGAATTACATTCTACGAACAGGTTTTTTTAATGCTTATAATTTAAATGTAAGTAAGACGTATATAAATATTTGAATTAAGAAAATAAGTCGTCACGTACCTTACTCTCTTAATTATAGTTATTGTTGTTGTTGTTGTTGTTGTTGCTATTACGAGAACGAAAAATCTCGTTGAATATTTGTCATTGTTTAAATTTCAGATATTTATAACAAAATCGAAGTATATTAAGAATAAGAAACATTTATTTGCAGGACATTCTCATCTACCGAACTATAGTTACAAAATATTTAGATATAGAATAAAAATAACTTTCTCTCTATCATAGCATAAATAAAAGAAAACTATTTAGAAAATATTACTTAGGTATCATACTGTTGAATGTAGGTCACGTTCCCACGCTATGAAGTATAAATGCAATTCCTAAAGAACCCTAAAGCATCAATGCAACGCGAACATGCTGACGATGACTCGTTCCGCGAAGCTAGGACTTTTGCTGACGACGACGCTCAACAAGCCGGTTCCTTTTTTTAAAAAATAACCCTATCATTGTAGAAATAATAAAGTGTGGGTCTCGGTGATAAAATGTTTTTTTTTTTTTCATTATGAGGTTTTCCAATTACAAGTATATTTGCGATAGGTCATTAAAATTTTTTCGAAACGAGTTAAAAAAATGTTTTTGAAATCAATCAACCTTTATTACCTATTGTTGGTTCCACCTATTATCGTTTCAAAGTCAGTTAAAAATAAAGGTAGATTCATATGAGCACGGTTTTGACTATGTAGAGTTTAGAGGTATAAATATTAAAACTCGTATAAATAATAAAATAAAACAGATAATATATAATAATATGAGTACAAGTTAAAAGTAAAGTTTTGCTTGTCTGTAAAATCTAAGTCTGTACCTATAGGTTGATATATTTCATCGTTGTTGTGACAACCTCCGTGGTCGAGTGGTAAAACGCTCACCACATTACGGAGGTTCCGGGTTCGAAACCCGGCACGGTCGACCTTGGAATCTGGAATGATTCTGTGCGTCGGAAGGCACGTAAAACCTGGTCCCGGCTACTATCTTCGGATATAGTCGTTTTTTATTTTTATTTTATTTGTAATAATCAGGTAACAAGGCTTGTAGATAGAATAATAATATAATTTAAAACTTTTAAAATATTATACATACACTGAATTAAATAAAAAATATGCAACTTAAAAAACTTATTGACACCAAGTTGTTCTATCGTTGTGAACTTACCTTTATATATTTTCGCTGTTGTCGTCAGATTTTGGTTCCAATTTCAATTAAATCAGAATCATTTTTCTGCAAATTATGTGACTTTAGCGTGTGAAATAATTTCATTGAATTTTGCTTGCTTAGGATTTTTAAAATATAAAAGCGGATATGTGTCGTGAATATTTTACATTCTGTGCTCGACGCTCAAGCTGAAAATCAGGACTTCCACTGTGGTTCCGACGACTGCTCACGTTACCCAGTCACCTCGAGCTGCTTTATACCCGTCACCCTGAGGCATCATTGTATCGCGATCATGTGCGTAAGTTTTACATACATTTATATATTGTCCCTGCAGTTTCATTTTCTTTAACATTTTAAACTACCTATCTTGTGGCAGTATATTTTTGTTTCCTGATTCTCCAGGGAATAAATAGTACCATGAATGATTAATATAATTTGAATAAATTTAATTTCAGGTCTGAACAAAATTATCGCAAAGTGCAGAAGAAGAGGGCAGGGGAAAAATTCCTGGATAGTGACGAGGAGGAATTAGTAAGGTAGTGTATATTTTCTCACATTAAAAAACATTTAATCAAATAAATTAAAAATTCAATATGATACTTTGACCTGTACCCATTTATAAATACAATCTAAACTAAAGTTTTTTTTTTCAACTTTGATTATAAAATACTTACGGATAATAGACATAACCTAATCTAAACATTAAACTTATCTTAAACTTACTTCCTAAATTTATTGCTTTTATTTTAATGAAATTAATCATTCTCATTTAATTACAGTGTGAAGAAGAAGGTGAAGCCTGCACCCAAAAAAGCAGGCAGGGGAAAACCTGCTCACAGCAAGGACGAGGCCCCCAGCGCGCAGGCGTGGTTGTTCTCCGACGAGGACGAGGACGGCGACCAGGTGCGCTCAAAGCAGGACCCTCCGAACTGCGTATTCTCTAGGCGCGTCGCCGGCGGCTCCGTGCGCCGGCAGGCTATCTTGTCGGGGGACCTGTTAGCGGAGGTCCGCATTTATAACCCGGAGGAGGTTCGTAACCTAGACGGCTACGAACGTTGTGACAAGGCCGCAGTTTGGATCAGGTATCAGGGGGATTCTCATTCCCCTGAAATGCACGATTTAAGGAAATTTGTTAAAGGCGCAAAGACATACTTTACCGAGGAGGGTAAATTCTTTGCCTCCAAATATAACAAGTGATTTTGTTATTAGTATTATGTATTAGATAGATGTTTATCATATTTTTACTAGGTAGTTTGCTTACATGGAATACGAGTAAGATAGAAAATACCTATATTTTGATATAAGTAAAAACTAATATATTTTTTTCTCATTTTATAGAGTAAACATTCCACTAAAATAATTAAAATATTATTATTACCTATAATAAAAGTTAAAACTAATAAACTTGTACTTTTGATTTAATTCCTTATAGGTAATATTGAATACTTATTACTTGATTAATATTTCACATTAATATCTTAATAATTTACCTAAAAGTACTTAGTAAAGCGTGTATAAAACATGGTTCGATCAATATTTTGCACAGTTTGCGATATTTCAGTTAAAAGTAACGCCTTTTCAGCTCATTTGAAGTCTATCTTACACAAAAACAATACTGCAGTTACCGAATGTGATGGCATTGCAAAAATCAATAGCGCATTCCGAAGTCGCATTGCATCTTATCGCGTGTCGTGTGAGGCAGCCGCGAGCGGGAGCGATGATGGCAGCGTCTCGGCTGAGGCACTTCCCCCTTCGCAGTTCCTAGCGCGGCTGCGATCACGCGTCCGCGCCTTACTCTCTGCGCGTATGCTAGCTCATGATAGTGTGAAGGTCAATTTCGAATTGTTTTCAGAGTTTTTTTTGCCAAAAGATAATTCTATGTCTATTAAATCTTTTTCTACAGAAAATATTGTTCTTCATCAGAGTTATAACTTTGAAGACGTATTTTCTAGAGTTCTTCAGACAATAAATAAAAAAATTGAAGAATTTGAGCAAAAAGATAGCGGGTGGGCATTTATGCGAAACCTGTATCTTGAAGTAAATATAAACAAGTATAATCCTATGAGAGCTTCAAGTTATATTGATGGTCGAAGCTTTATTGTATTAAAACGGAAGGACAAGAGTTTAAAAAAGCAAAAGGCGTACAAAACGTGAAATAAAAAAAATTGGATTGAAGGATTATTACAAAGTATTAATGGAAAATAAAATAATACGCAAAAAGAACATAATTTTTAAATCTCTTAAACATGAAATTTTTACACAGGAGCAAAACAAAGTCGCATTTTCCGCTAATGACGACAAACGTATCATTCAAAAAGATAAAATTTCTACTATTCTTGGGGTCACTGCGATAGTTTCTTTTAGTCTGTCGTTGATATTGGTCTAACCATGTGTGAAGGTTACTTATTTGATTGTGTTGTATCCATGAGAATATATAAACATTCAAATGGTATACATATAAAAACTGGTCTTTGGGTTGAAAATGACTTCCTGCCTCAATTAGAGATTAATAATTCACAAGAAACAGTTTTTTTATCTTTGGACGAATGGGAAAATATATATCAAGATTTTAAACATTCAGTACCTAACAACAAGAAAAATATCGACGACATGTATTTATATAAGCTCATTTATTGTGATAAACGATGTACAGTGGAGTTTATAAATTTAATATTGGACGCTATCGTCACTTATGGTATTTGTATAAATTTAAGATTTGAAGAACTTAAAATTGAATATAAATCTGTTATGCTAATTGTTAATAAAATATTAGATTATTCTTCATTAAAAAGTCTATCTTGTTTCCAAAACCTACCAAATATTTTAATCAAATTTGCAAATCCTTGTTCTATAACAGATTTAGAAGTTATTAATTTAGGTAGTGCATATTTTTTGAAATGTCTTAATTTGTAGATAAATGTAACTTTGTTGTAATAAAATAAATAATGTAAAAAAATCATTTGCGACTACAAATTAACTTTGTTGTAATAAAATAAATAATGTAAAAAAATCATATGCGAATGTAATAAATTTTAAATGAAACCTATCAATTTAAGAAATTGTATCTAGTAAAATAAGAAAGTAAATAATGTAAGAATCATTGTAATTTTAAATTAAATCTAAGAAATAAAAATATGATACCTACTACATGTACTTAAATAAATATTTTGTTTCATTTTTAATTACTTTATAGTTCCTGTACAATACCAATTTTAATAAAACTTATAAAGTGTTGGCACAAAATCAATTTATGACATGTACAGTCAAAGGCAAGGTTAGCTGAACACGCACACCGCTGATCTATCTTATATTCATTCAATGAATATAAAAACGATGTAAAGTCCAAAGTGCTCTGCTTAGCTTGCTTTTGACCGTACCAGTGTCATAATATGCTGATGTTGTATATCCGCAATAGGAAGAAAGGCATGTTAAGACTTGTCGGTCGAAATGATTGCAGCGCGGGGCGGTGCGGGGTCAGGTGGATCACGTGGATGGTGTCTTATTATCATTACATACATACGTAAATCTATTGAGTTGTGATATAGTCACCAGACGTTCTTCATTTGTTTCCTTGCAATCATTGCGTTCGGTTCACTACAATTCCTAAAATGTCAGAATCTCGAACAAGTAACATGCAAACTAGTTACCTTGCTGTGAGTGACGATGAAATTCCTAAATACATAGTGCGCATCGAACTTTTAAAGTGTATAGAAAGTGAAATAGATGTGAATGTGGTAGCAAATTCAAAAGCTCAATATGTTGTGTATAGAGACGAAGATAATATACTGTATAAGACAACACAGTTACTGTGGCAGATCGGTGCGGAGCTTGGTCTACGGAACGAGAGATCGTGCAATATAGATATAACAAGGTATGTTTTAGGTGATAAAAATAAGTCATACTTATTTTTAAACAGTTCCTTGTATAGTTTTGGCTAATGTAAGTATTATTTTGTTATAGACAGGTGTGATTGAAAGGTGGAGGGAGTGTTCGGAACGTCAGACTCACGCGACGATGCGGCCGCCTTCGACGAAGATGACGGCTGCGCTAGCAGCAGCGGAAGAGCAGCGAACCGAACGCAATGAACATTAGTTTAAGAATTTATTATATAATGAAATTATTTTATAAAAATAAACAACAAACAATATTTTTGTCTTTTATTATATTTAAATAATAATAACATTTTTACACTGAGTTAAACAAAAAAGTAACAATTAATTACTAAATTCTTAAAAAAAATCTACATTTGCAAGCTTATCACATTTACTAAAAAATTTGAACTGATACATATGATTATCAAAAAACCATTTTTGTAAGCAAATACAATTTTTAAGAGCACATTGATTTTTATGAATAAAACAGTTCAATTCACAAGTTTTATATTTTTCTTGTAAAGTTTTCAAATTTGGACAGCCCTTTTCTCCAAGATCTACAATATCACAATTTTCACATATTTTTTTAACCCATTTTTCTTTTTCACTTCCTTTTACGAAAATACTCTTATTTTGTAAATAAAACGGAATTAATCGTTTAAATTCTCTGTAGTCAATGAAGCCATCACTCCAAAGTATTCCTCTGTTTCTTTCTAACCAATTCACTTGCTTTTTCTCTTCCTTTGTTAACGTAGAGTACGCATAAGGTGGTTTTACAATAAACACTTGTGTCCAGTCAATAGTAGCTATGGCAAACTCTTTAACGATAAAATCATTTTTGGAATTTTTGAATCCTTGTACATCAACAAATATAGTTTGAGGTTTCATTATGATATTTTCCTTATAATATTGCTTAAAGGTCTGTACTCAAAAATGCAATCATTAAGTATAAGACAATAAGCTGAAGTTTTGTCAGGTATGTCTCGATCTGCTTCAATTTCTAGCCTCACGTCGACCGAACCCTTAAGAGATTCTTGTTGACGACAGCAATCAATAACAAACAAAGGCGCTATATCTTTAAATTCCTTTAAACTCAACAACGGTGCTGCTCGGCGTCCGTAATAAGACTGTTGAAATCTACAGTATTGTTCATATAATAAGGAAATTTTTTGGTCTGAGAAACTAACGTTCAAATTTTCATAAGGAAAGTACACAGAATTTAGAAATACTTTTACTTCTGTTAAACTGCAATGATCAAATACAGACATAGAGCTCTTTGCATTTTGTTTTCGATCAGTTTGCAAACCTACAATAATAAAACGAGGTTTTTCTATCTGAGAAGATGTCTTAATAGACCAAGTATGTTTTCTTGTTTTTGGAAGTAAAGGATATTCATATAAATCCCAATTTCTGAACGCTAAAGTTATAGCTCGATCTCTTTCTAAATTTTTTAGAAGACCAACCTTTTCACGGTCTGATACTTTGATGTGTGGTACTCGCCAAACAATTTTGTTTATAGTTATATCTTCTAGTACTTCTTTTTCACCTAGTATCAAAGCATTTAAGTTCGTATTACTTCTTAATAAAACTAATTCATGCTTGCAGTTCATAATTATTTTTCTATAATCTTCAGCAAAACCTAGAATTTTATCCAGTGGTATAGATACAGAAAATATGCCGTTGTTCTTTATAGAACTACCATTTAAAGACCAACCCCAAACATTTGCAGGTTTTGATTCACTCTCTGTCATTGACAAATATGATTTCATTGTCGTTGTAATACCAGCGTTTTTTATCTTATCTATTTCGATTCCATTTAATTCATAACGAATTTCTTGAAAAAGAAATAAAATAGGATTGTTAACAAAATTAGTCGTTTCTACATATGTTTTAGTTTTACTGTTGTAAATTTTCACCCTTCCTTCTAGGTATAAAGTACTAGCAGAAGGTAGGATGTATAAATCTTGTTGGTTAATAGGTATTCGAATTTCATCATTCTTGTTGAAACTTGTCACATACGGTTTGTAGGAATGCAATTCGAAGCTCTCTATGCTGTTATCAGACACTGGTGGCTCCAAAACGTTTAAAATACTCATTTTAACAGGCCTATTAATTTAAGGAATTCTTTATTTGCTTTAGTTAATTTTTTAATATTTTTGATGTGTGCTTGTTTTACAGTAGCAACTTTTATACTGGCACTTTTTTGAGATTTGTTTCCAGTTTTATTGAAGTCTATCATTCTTTCTCAGATGAAGGTACAGCTGTATTTCTTCTCCACGTAGATTTATAAGATTATTATTAGAGTCTAATAATCGAATATTTATTTCACTTATTGATTCTTGATTAACAGGAAAGTAGATCAAATTTTTTGGTATTTCCACTATTCGGTACCCCGGTGGCACATTGGGTACAAATTCGTATATGATGTGTCTTGGTATACCGTTTACAAATGAACCACTCACAATATCACATTCTATTCGTACAATGGTTGTAGACAAAATGCTTACTGGATAGCGAGACTCGTGTGTTATATTCGCTTTTAATACCTCCTTACCAAAACCAAATAAACTTGCGCATGAGTTTTCCCTTTCAAAATGAATGTCTTTCGAACATTGTAGCGTAACCTTTAGCGTATTATTATTTGTTGATAATTTTAGTGAACAGTTTTTTACATTCGTTCTTAAAAAATCACTGATATCTTGTAGCTCATATGAGCCTTCTGGTATCTCAAGAATTTCGTGATCATTATAATGAAATTTATTATTTTTGGTATCAATGTTCGGTATTGAATTAAAAGTAGAGAAGTATATCAATGCACACTCATATCCAGTATTAAGCTCCAGAGGAGGCGAATAATGTGTTGATAACACAGAATTTTGTCCTGTTATAGACAGAGTGAAACCCATGTTTGAAATGATAGTTTTCAATGTTAACATAAGCTTTTTATTTATGAATTTTCCAAAATTTTCTAAGAAAATGTATACATAAATGTCCACAATTAACAGTATCAAAACTTTGATACTGATCGTGATTATAACTAATCGTAACACCTTTCATATACTTTATTAATTCTAAAGGAGGTTTCAAATTGCCGAAACTGTCAAAATATTCACAATACTTGTTAATTTTCGCATAAGCTACCCAATGTGTGCCTTCATTATTAGAGTTATCTAAATTTAATATAGCACATTCTTTTTTTTTTGTTTTTCTTGGTAAAGTGTCTCTCATGTATACGCCTCTAAAATAAGGAATATCATAAGTATGATTTAGTATATCGATATTGGTCAGTGCGCGTTTGGGTAGCCGCTTTCTTAGTTTTTTGAAGTGTTATTTAAAAATAGCCCTGCACCATTTTTGTATGGTTTTATGTACAATCCTTTGCCATTGCCAATAGCAATTGCCTCCATCATTTTATTGTGTCGTTCAGATTCAATAAGATTTTTTTGTGCAGTTTTAGAATCATTTACTGCTTTTGCAATTCCTGCAGCTCCTCCAGCTAATGATCCTAATGCTGACAACCCAGCAAATATAGGAATTAAGGGTAATATGCCTCCAGTTTTTGGAATAGAAATGATGCGTGGTAATTTGACATTCTTATTTTTCTTGAATATCTTCTTTGCTGCAGCAAAGGCGATTTGAATAGCTTTATTTTTATCTTTACATTTAAAGTTTTTTAGCTCCGATCGAATTTTACTAATAATGCTCTTAAAAGTACGAACACCTGATCCAGCTTTTAATTTTGCTTTCATTATATTTTTTATTAACCAAGAATCAATTTTTTCTCTTTTCCCTGCATCTTTAGCTCGAAGTCTCTTGTTTGCCATATTGATTAAATCCAAATCTGCTTTATGGCGTACGTTTATATCGTTATTAGTGTATGCAATATCGTGGTACATACAAGCTGTGTCTAATTTATTAATACCCCTGTCACCTCTTAACAAACGTTTCCGTAATTTAGTTCCTGGCCCACAAAACTGATAACCAGGTAAATGTAACTCGATTGGTAAATTATTTATAAGGTTATTAAGAAGACCTGCTCCACTCATTGATAGCAGTTTAATGATTAATTAATAAAGGACATCTCAATTTATACTTCATTGAACCAGATTTTTTATATCAACCCAACTATTTTCCTTCTCAGCAAGTCCTAACCACTTTACAAATATCTTGTCATTTTTCCTTTTAATAACTTTTTCTACAAGATAAATATCAGGATATTTCGTTTTCTGTAACTCATGTTCGTAAAATGACCCAAGAATTTTTTCTTTATGCATATCTTCAATTAGGTATGTAACAGGTCTGGTTTTATTAACTTTTATTATTTTAAATATTTCTGTTGACCAATTAGGCGTATAACCCTTAGCAAATTCAGTTTTGTACTTGCTGATGCGTACTTTATCACCAAATTTGTATTTATTACCTGATGTTTTACTATTATTTATCTTTGATTTATAAATGTTTTGTTTTACAATTTGTTCATTATTAATATTTACATCAAAAGGTTTATATTTTGTAGTGCGGTGAATACTGTTATTATAGCCCCACACAATAGATTTTAGATGCTTTCCCACCCATTGATATTTACCATGCAAACTAAAATGTTTGTAAAGTTTTGTCTTTAGTGTTCTTATTACTCTTTCTACAATAGCTGCTTTTTTTGTACTAAATGTCGAATAATGATTGATCTTGCATTGTTTCATTAAATTAAGAAACAGAGTATTATAAAATTCCTTTCCCAAATCCGTTTGTAAGTTTTTAGGACAACGACCAGACTCTGTTAAAATTTGTTTCATGGCTTTAACTGTTTCTTCCTTTGTTTTCGCTTTCACTGGTACTGTCCATATAAATTTGGAAAAAGTATCAATTACTACAAGTATATACTTAAAATTATTATTCTCTTCAGAATATTTTTGCATATCGATAAGGTCAGCTTGCCAGAGATCATCAATTCCTTTAACAATCGTTAACCGTCGTTTAAAATTTTTTCTGGCTGGCTTATGAAGTTCGTTAACTAGACAAAGCTTATTACTCATTTTTAGATAAGTTAACACGAATCTTGAACAATTGATTAATTTCAGGTTTTGTGTAGTAATTTGCAGCAGTAACTATATCAAGTTTTTGTTTGAATTGTTGTAAAGATGAGTCAACTATATTTTTTACAAATATATCTAGTTCCTTTTTAACACAAAATTCTTTTAAAGTTTGATGTAAATATTGTTTATTTACCGCTTCGTCGTCATATACTGGCGTCTGTAAGCCAAGCAGTCTGTTTTGTTTCAAATCATAATGTCCTGTGTCCGATTTTAATAATGCTTCGTTATATATATCTAAATAATCTGGTAAACGTAAACGTTTATGCACATGGTGACCAAATTTATCAACGTTCATTTTTCATAAGTTCTGTGTAAGTAGTTGTTTCCTTTATGAAATTTGAATATCAACTAAAGTGCATTCTATTCGTTATTATATTTATTTACTTAATAATTTTTGCTTCCCGTAACTCTTCAATGATAGATATTATCTCATTATCGAGACCGGTGTTGCCGGCATCTCTTGAAGCGATCAATAGTTTTAATCTCTCTACTAATTCGTTCGGATCATCCCAATATATGAAGTCTGTATTTTCTAGAACTTTCTTTAGCTTTGGTAGACCTGTTCCTTGTGCTAAACTTTCAGTACTAGTTGTAGGGCATTTAGAAAATTTGAATAATGGTTTAACAATAAAGTTATATTTTATACCTTTATTACTCTTAATAGGTTTTTTTGGATCAAAATCTCTTCGGTGAGCATTTGTGTCCATTAATATTTGTTTATAATTTTGTTTATCACTTTCAGTTATCAATTTTAAATCCGGTGCATTTCGAGTCAACAGTTCCATTATTCCTGGGGTTTTCTTGTAAGATTTCCCACCAATGTCAATATGATCATCTCCATCATATACTCTTACATTGCCTATCATAAGCTTTCCTCGCTCTGAACGAAGTCCGAAAGTTATGTGATGTATAACATCAGAAGATAGAGACCACGATAATGTCTTTCTCGATGGACTTGATTCAGAATCAAGAGATTTAAAAGAAGCCATACTTGAGTCATTTTGATTCGTAGGCGTGCTAACCATAGTAGTTTCATCCTCTGAATCATCCTCAATTTCATAATCCTCACTGGACATATCATCATCATCAGCATTAACAGAAAAGTTACTGCTTTTTGGTGTCTTAGTTTCATTGGTTAATTTAGTTTCTATGTTCTGCTCATTTATTCTTTTTAAAGGTTCTGTTATGGGTTTAAATATAGATTCTAATACCTCATTACTGTTATTTTTCATGTCTTTCATAAGTTTTACTTTCTTTTTAATATTTGTTGCTGATTTTATTATCTGTTTTTTTATTTCTTTTTCCATTTTTTTATTGTCATCTGACCTACTTCGTTGTTAATATATTACTGACGATTATAACAATGCATCGCTTCATATAAATAATTCATTGATCAAAAACAATATAAGTATCAAAGTTCTTTCTATAACAACCATTATTTTTTTTACAGTCTTTATTAATTACTACGTAACTGAATGGATCTCTCCACACTTCAAAACACATATTTCTAAACTGAGACCAAGACATATCAGAACAGGCATGCTCATCATAAACATGTTTCAGATTGATATCATCCTGTTTGAATAAAATTATTAAGTTTGAATTATCTCTTATTAGTTGCTTAGGAATCTTAGAGTAAGTTTGATTTAAATAAAAGCAATCTATATTTTTATGTCTTCCCATCGCAAAAAAATCGCGAATATTATTTTGATTTTCACATGCAACATCGTCAAATATTATTATGGAGTTTGGTTTAGCTTCACTAGATGATATGACTTCATCATTTTCAAGATATTTGTTGAATGAAACTCCTGGCACCATATCAATCACCTTTTCTAAGAAAATGTATTTTGGTTGATACAAAGACTTAGAATATACGTATAGATTATTGTATCTTAACCCATTTTCATGTAACAAAAGTCCTATGATCAAATTAGTTTTTCCACAGTTAGAAGGACCACAAATTACACATCGTATTGTATTAGGTAATAATTTTCCATGTCGCGAAACATTTTTTTTTTCTACTGAACATATGGCATCAAGCTCTAACGTGTCATTCTGTTTTACAAATTTCATGATTGAATAGAATGTCAAATCAATAAAGTAGACCTTAACAGAGTGAGTCGATTTTCAAGCTACACTACATAATATACTAAAAATAACGTAATGTGTATGTGTGTGTGTGTGTGTGTGTGTGTGTGGGAGAGAGTTTTAGAAAACTTCTGGTGAGTATTTAACACGACTCGTTTACACTGATCACTTTCTACACCCGTTCCGTTCATATCGGAGTATTGGGTGTTCTAAAACTGTTTTCGAATCATTGTTCACTAAGCGTAGTGAACGAGCGGAGCGATAGCGAGGCGAGATGAACGGAGTGCTAGTGAACGATGATCCGAAAACTGTTTTAGAATGCCCAATACTCCCCTACTATCGTCGATAGGAAACTGCGTTTCCTAAAACGTTTAACAATCCTAATGTCATTTCCAGTTTCCTTAACCTGGATACCGCTGGACCAATTGGCACATCCTTCCTGAGGACAGTACGGTCAGCAACAGAAATATATCGAATACCTAGCCTTAATGTTTTTATGGCAAGAGTAAAGGAGGCTGGGTTCTATAGAAATACGATAAACCCAAAAAGGTGTCGAAAAGGACTTAGTATCTTTTTCCTTTGGGGTAAATGTTTCATAACCTAACTTATTCAAATTTATACAAACGGTTCCGCCGCCGCCGTCCCAAACATAATAATATCCTTTCCGAACCTGACGACGAAATCAAGGATGCAGTTTAAGCAGCCAAAAAAATTAGATTACACCTAACAGAATGCCCTTCTGGTAGCGAATACCCTTCAGGTAACAATGTCCGTACCCGCCGGCGGGGGCGCGGCCATAATCAAAAGCCGCCCCTTAACGCGTTGGTACATGACTTTTTGGAGTAGAGTTTTCCGCTCCCCCGCAAGTTCGGTGAAGCTTGATTGGTCATACCTTTTCGACTTAAGCACAGGTCAATTTAAAAAAAAACAATCTTATTACAGTAACCAAGTTTCCTAAAGACCTTGTGTCTCTCTAGCAAAACGTACTTCTAACCGGAAATCCATGCCAGAACCCAGAATCAAATAAGTAGAGATATATGAATGAATGATATTCTTCGGGTGTGAAGTTTTTACTGTTAATTTGATACGAATTTAATAGGCTCCATTACTGGCTATATCAGTCAAAAATAATCACTGCATTTAACCATGTCTTTTGTAGATAATAATAACGCCAGTCTTCAATAGACTTTCTGAAGAAATGTCAACAGTAATTTCAAAATTTGTATCGTTCATATTTATTTTAACATCCATTGCACACTGTTTAAATATTTCTTTATTTGTGGATATATATAAAAAGAGAAATATTAATTTCCCAGATAAATGTATACGAAAAGTTATCAGATTCAATCGTCCATGTGGGTCTACATTGACTATGGTGTGTTCCAAAGCAAAGGATGACGACATAGATCCAATAATAAAACAACTCAGTAAAAAACCATGCTTCAACATTGTAACCAGAACATTTGATAAACAATTGGACTTAGCTATACCAAATGAGTTGTATGTTGTAGTAGCTAACAACGCTAGAGAATTCCATATGGAGCTAGTAAAACTAACAGAGGACTTTCTGTGGAATCCCAGAGCAAGATATATCATTTATATACATAACCACGTAGAAGTTGAAAATATATTTAAAATATTAAGTAGGCGATACATCCATAATGCTGTTTTTGTTCAAGTAGAAAACGTGACTGAAGTTTCGCTTTACACTTATTACCCTTTTGCTGGCAATAACTGCGGCAATAACGTAGATGTTGTAAAACTTGGCCAATGCAGTGACGATGGCGTAGTTTCAAAAAGCTTCTTGGATAAGATACCCGATCATAAAGTCAGAAATAAGTCTCAACCTTGCAAAATAAGAATCGCTACATCGAGTAATATCCCTTATGTTATTTTACCAGAGAACAAAAACTATAAAACTAATGGTAAAACTATACTGGGCCTGGAACAATTTATGCTTTATTCTATATCTGAAGATGAAAACTTATTGCTGGAATATAATTACGTACCGAAAAATCTAACTTATGGACATGCTTTCGAGAACGGTACAACAACTGGTTTATTTTCTTATCTGCAAGATGATATGACCGACATTGCATCTGCTGGGTTTATATTAACGTACAGCAGAGCAACGCGATTTGACTATCTTTATGGGCACAGTTATGCTAACTTGTACTTCATAGTTGCTGTTCCTGTAGATGACATCTGGACAATAGTCTACAAAGAATTTTCTGTAACCACCTGGATACTGATTGCTGTTTTTTATTTCATCGTGACGACGATATTTATTATAACAGACAGATTATGGTCAGGAAACATTCGTGACAATACGAATATTGCTCTCAGACTTTGGGGGTATTTCTTTGCAAACACTAGTCAAACATTGTCGAAGAATACACGAATACGGAAGGTATTAGCGTGTTGGATTTGGTTCACATTATTTTTAACTAGTTTCTACAACACTGGCTTCTACAGCTTGATGACGGTTAGAGTACAACAAGACGTTTGGACTGATAGACCTCCGTTGGAGTTATATCAGCCATGTCTAGATACCAGAATTCGATTTTTTTTCTACTCAACATTTCATATGACTTTCCCGAAGAACTACGAAAAATGTAAAGATAACGAAAATTTGGATATAGTCGCTTCAAACCCAAAACTAAACCTTTATTATATTTGCTTTGGACATGAATATGTATATGCTAATTGGAAATATATAGATAGCGACGGATTTTATAAGTTGAAATCTTGGGAGTTTAGTTCACTGATTACTGCACAAGCCCTATTTATACGCAAGGGGTATGTCTTCAAAGACATGCTTCAAACTCACTTTCAGTATTTAATTGAAGCGGGGCTGGTAAGCTACCAACAGAAGCTTATCTTCTTAAAGGTTGCTAAGGAAGTCAATTTGAGGAAGAAAAGGTTCAGGTTTTCAGGGACTTCGGCAATCCATATCGCCTTTTACGTACTTCTAGTTGGTCAGGTTTCCGCGTTCGTTATTTTTGTCTTTGAGAAAATGTGTATTTATGTACAGAAGAAAATCATTTGCAAATACTAATGTATAAAAACGTTGTGTGTTATTAATTATATAGACTTGACAATTTTGAAATCAATTTATACATCGAAAACCCTGTCGGATAACCTGATTAATGGTTGAAAAAGATAAAGTCCGCTGATATTTGAATACAACCCTGGAGAACCAGTCATACCAAACGTATTTAGTAAAAACTAAAAAAAAAAATTATAACTAGGTACTGTATCTGTTTAAGAGTAGGTACATGTTTAAATATGTTGTAATTCATAAATAATTTTAGTATAAATAGAATCCTTAACAACATTGGTGTCTTATTTTCTACCTTATTTTAATCACACGGATGCAAAGATGCGATTCTGTGGAGTTTCTTCGGTAGGTTCTTCTCCACAGCAGCACATACATTGCGCTCCCTGCCAGTTCTGTTCAAACTGATATTGCATGGCCTCTATAATATAATGTCAAATTATTTATTACTATTTAGACTTCGAGAGATGAATGTATCATCTCGTCTTAAACGTGAGCCAGGCCTTGTTTGAGCAAAGCTTTTAACAACTGACGTCATTAAGTAATTGAAAAAAATAATTAAAACCGTTTAAAAATATATAAATGCCTACATTTTACTTTGACGTGCATGCAATTTAAAAATACAGTAATAAAACAAATACAACAATAGGTATAAACTTAAGTAAATCAAGAAATAACAACATCATTTTAAGAGTCTAAACTGCAAATTAAAAAAGTTTAAACTGTAAGTTTAATGTTATAAGTACTAAACATCCTTGAGTTAAAATCTGTCATAGTGGTAGGTATATCAGTTGGAAAATCAGATTTTCTTCGACCTTTTTGGAGATCAAGACATACTGATCTGGTGTAGGAAATTCACCTTCAATGACTTTAAAATGATTGATAAGTTGGTATTCAACTGTCCTTTAATTCAAGTCGTAGATTTTATATCTAGCAATTTAAAATGGTTTATGGTTTATTTTCTTCGTACAGCAATTATTTTTTCAAGTTTCAACTTAACATCGATTCCATTTACCTTATCATCATTATTAACTACTCTATCTTTGTCAACAAAATTAAACACTAGCTTTCTGATGATAAAAAATTATTACAATCAACTGTTCTTTACTCACTTATTATTTTCTCTTTAGTTGACGAGTATTTTTTATTATTGAAGTATAAATTATTATGTATCGTATCCGAGAATATAATACAAATTTAATGGTCTGGGTGTTTCCAGTCATTTATAATGATCACATTCTGTTTAACCCTCTCTATTTTTCTTTAAATATCGTTCAACACTATCTACTAGTTTCTCGATAAGAAATAATGTTCAACCAAATTTTGAAATATTTCTTTATTGCTTATTTTTCTTTTTTAGTTACAGATTGTATAAATGTGGATACTTTTATTAGAAGAAAGAATAATTTGACAGATAAATGTATACAACAAATTATTATGAAAAACTGTCTTTGCAGTTCTACATTAACTTGGGGTACTAAAGCTAGAAATGAAAACATAGGTCCTATAATAAAACAATTGAATAAAAAGCCATGTTTCAAAGTTATAACAAGAACATTCGACAAATTGAACATATCCATACCTAATGAAGTCTATGTTGTTGTTGCTAATAACACACATGAATTTTACACAGAAATAATAAAAATGACAGAAGATCATCTATGGAATCCGAGTGCAAAATTCATTATTCGCATAAAAAACGATGCAAGGATGGAAAAAGTATTTAATATATTGAGTAGACATTACATTTATAATGCTGTTTTTGTTCAAGAAGAGAACGTGGCAGTCTTACTTTATACTTATTACCCTTTTGCTGGAAACAACTGTGGCAATAACGTAGAAGTTGTTAAGCTTGGTCATTGCAGTGACGATAACGCTGTTTCAAAAAGTTTCTTGAATAAGATAAGTGACAATATAGTCAGAAATAAGTCTCAAACTTGCAAAATAAGAATTGCTGCTTCAGGACATATACCGAATATTATTTTACCAGGTAATAAGGATTATAGAAATAATGGTAAACCGATTCTCGGAGTAGAGCAATTTGTGCTTGATGTTATTTCTGATGATGAAAACCTTGTTCTGGAATATGATTACGTTAAAAGGAAAAATGTGTATGGAACTGTTTACGAGAACGGAACGACCACTGGATTGTTCAGTTATCTGAAAGACGACAGAGCTGATATTGTCTCTTCTGGATTTGCGTTAACACATAGCAGAGCGATGTACTATGACTATCTAATTGGATACAATTACGCCGAATTCTACTTCTTAGTTCCAGTTCCTATTGATGACGATTGGACTATAGTTTACAGAGAATTTTCTACAAGCACATGGGTATTGATTGCTGTTGCCTATTTTATCGTAAGAACAGTATTTATGATCTCAGACAAATTTTGGTCTCGCAGTATTCAAAATGAAAAGAATATTACACTGAAGGTTTGGGAGTATTTCTTTGCAAACACAAGTCTATTAGTATCAAAGGATATACGATTAAGAAAGATATTTGTTTGGTGGATTTGGTTCTCTTTCTTTCTAAGCAGCTTCTACAACACTGGCTTCTACAGTTTATTGACAGTTCGAGTAAAGCAACATCAAATTCGGACAGACACACCGCCATATGAGTCATACCAGCCATGTCTAACCCCATGGTTTCGAGCTTTTTTCGAAACAACATACAACATAACTTTTCCAGATAACTACGAGAAATGCAAAGATACAAACAATTTGAATATAGTCGCTTCGAATCCAAAATTAAAACTTTTTTATGTTTGTTTCGCAAATGAATACATATATGACAGCTGGAAATATATAGATAGCGACGGGTACTATAAGTTGGACGTATGGAAGTTTGGTGCAATGATCGGAACGCATGCGATGTACGTACGAAAAGGTTATGTCTTCAAAGACTTGCTTCAAAGACACATTAACTTGCTACTTGAAACGGGGTTGATAAACTACCAACAGAAGCTAATCTATTTGAAGGCTGTGAAAGAAGAAAACTTAAGGAGAAAAGGATTCAAGTTTCTTGGAAATTCAGCAATTCGCATCGCGTTTTACGTTTTTCTTGTTGGTGAGACCACAGCGTGCGTTATTTTTGTTATTGAAAAATTGGTATTTATGTATAAAGTAAATCGAAATGTTAAGCTTAATAAGCTATACGTATTTTAGGGCTCGGAGATAGACAGACCAAATGTAGAGGTCCACGTCAAGTCTAATAAGAAAAACCTTAGGAACAAAATATGTAAAAGGAAATCGTACAATACAATACAGTATACTACTTATATCTTTCTCTTACTTACATAATCTTGTTCTGTACATTAATTGTCTTTTAATCTGTAGAATAAGTTCTTGATATAGTTATTGTGTTATCAACAAATTAAAAATTAATGTCTGCACCTGCATGATAATTTTGATATTTCAAATGGTAATCCTACGTCTACTCTTACGTCTTGAAATATTAGTTTGGAATTTGCTGATTATAGTGATTCATCCAAATCAACTCAAGCATCATCATCATCATCATCATCATCATCATCATCACTTTGTAACGAGGTGCCTTGCATGCCACCTCATTGCCACCTCTTCCTCATCACATTTACCATTTCTTTTTCGTCTAAAATCGAATTTTGGAATTCATTCGTCATTCATTCGTCATTTTGTCCATTTTTCTATTCACTTTTTGTTTTGTTCTCCTTCTTATCGGCCGATCTACAAATTATTAGTTTTCATGTAAAGTTTCTAGGTTTTAATTGTATATTGTGAACTCGCTCATGCCTATAAAGAGTTTTATCCGTTTTTCGACAGATTCAGAAGCATCATGTTGTCAATCATTATTAGATTTACTTACTCTGATTAATATCTTTATCTATTGTTACTCAGGATGAACGTAGCTAGGTGAAAGAATTTTTGAATTCGGTTCAGTAGTTTTTGAGTTTATTCATTACAAACATACACGCGCATACACACATACACACACACACAAATACAAATACAAATCTTTTCTCTTTATAATAATTGTATGCTAATATGATTATTGAATAGAAACTACTGAACCGATCTTGGTGAAACTTTGCACAAAGATAGAATAGACCTTGGGAAAGAACATAGGCTACGATTTACCGCAGGAAAATTTCTCATTCCCATGGGAAAAATTTTTAAAACGGGCGGAATGGACTCAAAGAAAGAATAGACCTTGCGGAAGAATATAGGCTAACTTTTACTGCAGGTATTTTACCTCATTACCACGCGCAGCCGCGGCGGGAAGCAATAGAGTCGGTGGATCAGCGGACTTATTTATACGTCGTGAAATTCAACTGGTTGTTTATCCCCAACGTAGTGATAGTAGTAGATAGTAGAAAATAATTTTCAAGTTTTCATATAAACTTCAGTCACATGACCGGCCACTTTGTATGACAAGTTGAATTTTCATTTTGAGATTTCTACTTAGGTTCCTTAGGGAAACTTGTTCAGTTTCATGAGTACTACCAGTCCACCAAACCAAACAACCAGTTAAGTTTCACGGTGTATATTTTACTTTTATTTACAAAGAAATATCCCTAAATATCCAGTGCAATTTATCTGGCCATATTCAGTTTGTGAATAATATAAATATTGTCGTAACTATGAAATACAGGACAGTTATAAGTTTAAGTATCTAAGAAGTTTGGAAAAAATCTTTGCATACCCGTCCAGTCATCATAAAAGGACACAGCAACCTATGAAGTAGAAATCGGCAAAGCTATGGCCGAAGGCGTAATCATAACCCAATGCTCTATCGTAATCATCATACTAAGTTAATATTATAAAGAGGAAAGATTTGTATTTTGTGTGTGTGTGTATGTATATTTGTAATGAATAAACTCAAAAAGTACTAAACCGATTTCAAAAATTCTTTCACCATTAGAAAGCTACATTCACCCTGAGTAAGATAGGCTACCTTTTACCGCGGGAAAGTGCCTCATTCCCACGGGAAAAACTGTAAACGCGGGCGGAGCCGCGGCAGAAAGCTAGTATATTATATACGATGATCTTTCGTAGTGACAATCATTTTGTCAATCAATATTTAATAAAGGATAATTAATAATTAACTTTACTACTAATACTAAGGCTTATTACTTTTAGAAATATTTAAGTTATGTATTTTGATGATGAGAGCATGTGAAGAGATGCAATTTGCGTAAATTTTTTCTGTGTACTAAATAACCTCGCACTCTTCGCATATCTCCTTTATCATACTCTGTTGTGACTCTTGTGACTCATAGTTAAAATTTCCCCTTATTTGTTTTCATCTATTTTGAATTTAATAGTTTTCATGGACATCAATCATCATAACCTTTACCTCTGGACCTTTTAAGTCTAAATTGCAGACATATTCACTTAAAGCATGAATAGGTTTTTAATGGCATTCCTATCGCTGATCGTTAATCATATTCACTTAGCAATTACCACATTTGATTTTCACTTTTATTGATAGTATGTACAAAACTAGTCCATCAGTACATTCCATGGAGAAAGAATGGGCAGAATTATACTAAACCATTCCTTTTTTGTGTTCATTTTGATCGCTATAGCAAACTGTTTGAATACGTCAATGTATCTGAATATCTACAACAATGAATTGGTTAATTTACCACACAAATGTATAACAAAAATTATAAGAAAAAATTGTCTCTGCGGATCTACATTAACCATGCTGTGTACCAAAACAGAGAAAGAGAACATTGATAATATTATAAAACAACTCGACGGCAATGTATGTTTTAGCATTCTAACAAGAACGTTCGAGAGACAGCTGGACATTGCAATACCGAATAATTTTTATGTTATAGTCGCGAAAAATATGAGTGAATTCAGTACAGAGCTAACCAAACTGACAGAAGATCGCCTGTGGAATCCGAATGCAAGATTCATTATCTACATAAAAGACGATTTAATAGTAATAGAAGACGTCTTTAAAATACTGAGTCGACGTTACATTCATAATGTTGTTTTAGTTCAAGTGCAAAATATGACTGAAGTAATTCTTTATACGTACTACCCTTTCGCTGGCAACAATTGCGGTAACAACGTAGATGCAATCGAACTTGGACGATGCCGGGATGAAGACGCCATCATTAGAAGTTTCTGGAATAAAAAACCAACAGATGATGCTAGAGATAAGTCACAGCCATGTAGAATAAGAATCGCTAGTTTTGAAAATATCCCAAACATTATTCCACCAGACAATGAAATTTATAGAAACAGTATTGAACCGCTGCTTGGACTAGAGCAATTCATACTAAAGATTATTAGTATTGATGAAAATCTTATGTTAAAATATCATTACACACCTGGAAATACTGGCAACGGGAATGTCTATGAGAATGGTAGCACCACTGGCTTGTTCGCTTATTTGAAAGATGATATGGCAGACATTGCGTCTGCTGGATTACTGTTGACGCACGATAGAGCATTAGGTTATGATTTCGTCTTTGGCCATAGCTTTGCCGATTTCTACTTTATAGTTGCTGTGCCCGTTTATGACGACTGGACAATAGTCTACAAAGAATTTTCACAAACTACTTGGATACTTATGGCTGTCATGTATTTCATAGTTACGACAATATTTATAATCACAAACAGAATATGGCCACGAAGCACTCAACGAGACACATATGTTGCGCTGGATCTTTGGGGATATTTCTTTGCAAATACAAGTAAGAAATTGTCAAAAGATGTGCGGTCACGCAAGGTATTGGCATGTTGGATTTGGTTCACGTTCTTCTTAAGCAGTTTCTACAACACTGGTTTCTTCAGCTTGACTGTTCGAGTTCAGCAGCAACAGATCCGGACGGATAGACCTCCATTCGAGTCATATCAGCCGTGTATTGACACTACAATTCGAAACCTTATTAAAACAAGCTTCAACATAACTTTTCCAAAAAACTACGAAAAATGCAGAGGTACTAAAAGCCTGGATATAGTTGCATCGAACCCGAAGATAAAACTTTATTGTGTATGTTTTGCAAACGAATATATTTACAACAAGTGGAAATATCTCGACAGCAAAGGGTTTCATAACTTAGAAATTTGGAAGTTTCCTTTACCGGTCGCTACCCAAACTCTTTACGTACGCAAAGGGTATGTCTTTAAAGACATGCTTCAAAGGCATTTTCATCTTTTAATAGAGACAGGTTTATTAGGCTTTCAGCATCGACTGATAAACAGGAAGGCTACCAAAGAAGTAGATTTAAGGAAGAAAGGGTTCCAGTTTCTAGGTATTTCGGCAATACGCGTGGCCTTTTTCTTACTCCTAACTGGTAAAGCAATTGCGTTTATTTGTTTCGTTATTGAAAAAGTTGTATTTATATGTAAAAGAAAAATAGGTGCACACAAATTTAAGTTTCGAAAGCCTAAAAAAGGAACCCATTAAAGTTTAATGTCAAAACCGCTATGCAAGATGTATGAAATCAAATTCAGATAATTTCCACAGAGAATACTCGGTAATATAAGAGGTAAGGAATAAGCTATGCTCAAGAAAATTCTTTGTCAGATTCCTATAAAAATTAAATGTATACATATACAAACTTAATATACAGTTTTAATATTATTTGTTCCTTCATTGTTATGTTCTGTTGCAAATTGGTGTAAAATACTTTAGTAGGTACAGGTAAATCTCTTATAGATAGTTTTGTAATACCCATAGATAGAAGTAGATGGCCAGTTTATTAGTTCAATTAATTTAAAAATAGTGAGTGCTTTATTATAAATAAAAAATAGAAAGACTATTTAACATTTTAATTTTACCTTTTCAAAAAAAGCTTTTAACAAAATGTTAGTGTTTACGTAATTAACATATTTACTAGTGTTATTATCAATGTTATATCTTTCTACTTATAATGTAACGACATCCACAATTCAGCAATGAAACAAGTGACAGCTAATATCTGTCCGGTCCATAGCACATAAAAAGCAACCATTACTATAGAGAGTGTCAAAGGTTTCATGTTGCTCTTTCTCTTGCTTACTGCCTTTCTTGCTTTCAAGTTGATCTTATTTTCTTGACGTTTTATTAAACCAGTTTCTACCATTCTGTTTATACGGTCCTGAATAAGGTCCTTGAATATAAACCCTCGATTTAAGAACATCACTGTTGTAGTTGTAAAACCAGAATAATATTCCCAGACCCCCAATTTGTGGTGCCCGTCGTCGTCTATATATCGCCACTCAGAAAGCAAATAATTGTACTTTATTTCAATGGAATAGAGCTGCGGATTTGCAGCAACAGTGTCCAAATTCGTTTGAAATCTTTGACAACTCGTGATATTAGGATCCGGAAATGTGTGATTAAATGCTGTTCTAAAAAACGATCGTATGGCGCTGGTGAAGCAAGGTTTGAGGGAATCGAAGACTGGTGTATCGGAGCGAACACTGCCTATATGGTAATGCGAGGTCAACAAACTGGAAAAGCCCGTGTTATAGAAATTACTAATGAAAAATGTAAACCATATCCAGCAAGTTAACATAAGGCGAAGCTTCTCATTTTTATAAAAGGAACGGTCTGAATTAACGAAAAAATAACCCCATAATTTCAGTACGATATCAATTCGATTAATTACTCCGATTATATTGTCGATTAAAACAAATATGACCGCGACGATAGCGTAGAAAAATATAATTAAAATCCAAGTTGCGAAGCTAAATTCTCTGTAAACTATCTTCCACTCCTTGTCAGAAGGCGCTGCAGTGAAGAGGTATAATTCACCATAATTATACCCATAAAGAAAGTCATACTTTGCGGCTCTATTGATCAATAAAATAAATCCAGCTGAAGCAATATCGACTTGATCCTCCTGCAGATATCTTAACAAACCGGTACTAGTTCCATTAGGCAAAACTATACCAAAAGTAGGCTCTTTAGAATAGGTATATTCCAATTTGAAATTATCTTTTTTAGCTACAGTGTCAAGAATATATTGTTCTAGACCTTGTAGAGTTTTACCGTTAACTGAGAAAAAATCGTTTTTTGGATCAATTACTCCTGGAAAATTTTCTTGGGTCATTATTCTTAATTTGCAGGCTTTAGTATTATTTCTTCTTGGTGGTATTTTACCATAAAAAACTTTATTGTTGACTTTATTGTCATTGCATCTTCCAAGTCTGATAGTGTTAACATTATTTCCGCAGTTATCATAAAAAAATGGGTAATACGTGTCTAAGAAAACTTCGCCCATCTCTTCTTTTACAAGAATTACATTGAGTATATTGTGCAGGCGTAACATCTTGAATACATCTTTAGTATTATTGATATATTTTATGTGGACGATGTATCTTGCTTGAGGTTTCCATAGGAGGTCCTGTGTGAGCTTGTGTAGTTCCTCCTCAAAATCGATTATGTTCTCTGCTACTATTACATAAAATTCACTTTTAATGACAATGTTTATATTACTTTTAAACATCCCCGTGAGGACGGCATAGCGTTCCTCATTGTTTATCTTTGATATAATGGTGTCTAATTCTGTATGTGCATTTGTATAAAATACAGTAATTGTTGTTTTTCGATGACAATTCGCTGTTATTACTTTTTGAACACATTCATTAAAATTTGTAACATCGCTCAAATTTTCTTTGTAAATTATAAAATTTAAGGAACTCACACTTCTAGAGTTAAAAACTAAAAATGTCAGCATAATATTAAGAAGATTAACGTACATCGTAGCTCTGATAAATCGTTAGCGGAACTATTTGTCCAGATAGCAAAAGATGTGGTGTTTTTTGTTTATTTGGAAAAAAAAAAGATATTATTTCTTTAAAATTTGTATCCGTCGAACATGATTTATAGGTTGATAATGCCATGCCACAGCGAATACTGGCTATTAAATTCGTATCAAAGGTGATATTATATGCTGTAGTCGTATTATTATGTTTGTTTACTGATCGTCATTAACATTTAGGTACTTTAATGTCGTCTAACGTATTTCAGGAACTGCAGGTTTATTCATATTTATATTTACTTGCGTCCTTGCCTATCGTGTCGCTTCCGTGACTGCAAAGAGTTAAAATAATATATTTTTTAACTTTTCAATATTAACATCAGTTAGTTAAGAAAATTGCCAGAAAAGATCACGTAATAAGCATTTACGTGATCTTTTCTGGCAATTTAAAAAAATTGGCAGTCTTCTGTGGAGAAAAACTCGACGGAAGTGATGGATATGTTCAATATAGCTTCTACATCCCCCTGAATCGGCTTTTAGAATTTTTTTCTAGTACAGATTTTCGACCTCTACAGTTTTATTATATAGATAGATAGATAATTGAATATGCTTCGAAACTATCGCACCAATTTTGATAAAACTTGGCACAAAGATAGAATAGACCTTGGGATAGAACACAGGCTAACATTTACCGCGGGAAAGTTCCTCATTCCCACGGGAAAAACTGTTAAAGCTAGTATATAAAATAAAGTAAAAATTGCATTCAATACAATCATTTGTAAGAAATATTGTGGTAAAATTAGGATACGCTCTTTTATATCTAATGTGCAGTAGATATAATGTATGAGTTTACGGGAAATTCAAATGATAACGAGTGGGAAGGTAGAATTTGTCAGGATACGCTATAAATATGCTATCATAATAATGTAAAATTTAAAAACGTTTAATATTAAAATAGTGAGTTCGCGGCTAAGCTTGAGTAGGTACTATTTGGTATTCTGTGGCTTGAGGTTATTAATAAAAAAAAAAATACTTTATTGCACAAAATAAAAACAAATAGAGCCCAGAAAACACACACAAAAAAAGAAAATTGTAGAAAATTTACTCTCTTTTTTATAATTCTATTATCTGTTCACCAGTTCTATCCTGAAAGCTAATTAAAGAGAATTCTAATTGTTTTTATTTTGCCATAGAATGTTTATTTAGATCTGTAAAAAAAACCTGACAACGTTAGGCATGCATGTTACTCTATTAAACCCAAGTACTTTTACCATAACTAACTTCCTTATATCTTTTCATTAGGAACAACTATGCGAAGCCCATAAAATTAAGGCAGTCATCATATCCTGCAATTTTATTATCAAAGCCCTGATAAGAACGTAGGTGGGAAAAGGTGAACGATCTTATAAACCCATTTGTTTTACTAGTAGCGCCATCTCTTGGTGAACCTTTGAAATAATTTGACTTCTCGATAGCGGTAACTTGAAGCAATGAGAGTTGTTCGTATAGTTTGTGTAGTTCTTTGGTGTGTGGAAGATGGCGCTGGAAGTTTCGACTTAACTTGGGAAGTAAGAATTTTCAGATAGGTACCTATCCCTATATACAGGGACACAGACTGTTGAATATTGGTTCTATTATGTAATTATGTAACACTAGCTGTCCGCCCAAGGCTACGCCCGCGTTGTTTTTTTATTCGTGGTAATAAGTATCAGCTAAGATGTTGACCGTGGATAATATAAGGTACCACCATGCAAAATTTCATTCAAATCGATCCGACGGTCCAAAGATTAGCGTGTACAAACAGACAAACAGACGGTCATTTTTTTCAATATTTGTATTTTTGTGTTCAGCTACCTGCTACACTCCCTTTATCATCAACGATCAGTTTTTTGAAAAACAAATCAATGTACAGACACGCCAATTCTTCACTTTTATTATAGTATAGATGAAGATAACTATTTTAATTGCTCTATCTATCTGTGTGTGCGTAAACAAAAATATCACTGCGTCTAGTTACTTATTTATGTCTTTCTTTCTAATGTGTGTGTTTTTTTTTCAGGTACATAATAATAAAATAACGATTCGAATGAAAACGAAAACAGCTAAAACGTTTGACTTAATTTATTATGTTGACATAAAACATTTTAGTCAATCAGAGAGAGACGAAACGTAAGTATAAAATATTTTGTGTATGAAATAAGCTTTCTAGTTCCATAAGTATGTACAGTACCAGCACATGCGGTTTGACATTCGCGATACGAAATTCACCCCTACCGCTACGGAATACGGGCTCTCTCAATGTAAACATGTACAGCCGCATGTGCTGGCTACTGTACAAATAACAAACAACCATGTATGAAACTTGATACACCTATAGAAACCTTCGAAGAAGAGATGTGTAGGTAATACGTGGTAATACGTATGATATCAATCACAAAAGTAATATCACCCTAAAATGTAATGCAATATCACAAATTACGCGAGTATTGTAACCAGTACATCAGTACACATCACACGTTAGCTAATATGAAGGAAAATCAACTTCTTAGGGTCGGTTAGTAAAAAATAAAAATAAAAACACTGTTCTTGAGTATCTATCTCAAGTAATGCGGTCGCGCGCAGGTAATGTTTATAATAAAGTAATATGTGCTGACGGTACGGAATACTACAGAGCATTGGGTGACAAATTTCATTCAACTCAACATTTCGGGTAATGTGTAATGGCAGTAATGGTACGGGGTGATATCACCTTTTCGAAAGTAATCTAATGAGCGGCATTAAAACGTACTGTTTTGCGCATATCTAAGGAGAGTTGTAACTTGTTGTAACTTGAGTTGTTACAATTACTTCGGTAATTTGCTTTTGCTCTTAATTTGTGCAACTATAGCCTTTACATCCTTCGGAGCCATCATGGACACTGGTTCCCTGTGTTTCACTATAGCCACCTAAAAAAAAGAAAAAAAAATCACAATCATTTTACTCGCCTATTTTCATACTTACTTTACTTAGATTGCGCATCTTTCCCATATAATATCCCTACAATCCCCCCTAATATATTATCCCTATCCCTTCTAATATTATAAATACGAAAGTAACTCTGTCTGTTTGTTTCGCTTTCACTCTAAAACCACTGAACCGATTTTGATCTAACTTGGCACAGAGATAGAATAGAGCTTGGGGAAGGACATAAGCCAACTATTACGGGAAAATACCTCATTCCAGCGGGCAAATTGCTAACGCGGGCAGAGGAAAGCTGGTTTAGAAATAAAACGAAGTTTAAAACAGGATGCACATTTATTATCTTATATTTTTAGAGTGTATTTTACGGTTACGTAAAAATTAATGCTCAAACAAAATTTTTTTTTTTAGTTGCACCATCACACGTTTTCACGGGTTTTCTCCACGATTTCGTTTTAAATTGAGCTTACCGATATCTAAGAATGTTCAATTTTTTTAGTTGCTATTAGCAACTTGCTAACAGTTTGTCGCCGTTTCAGTTTTTTTTTAGTCGCCTCGAAAATAAGAAACCAAATAAAACTAACCTCGTAATTATTGTCCGCTCCTGGCGGCTGGTATTGCAATATGGCCCTTAAAGCGAGGTTGAGCGCTCCCTCCTCGGTGTTGATAGCTTCAAGCTTGTAGTGCTCCTCAAGGTACATCCTTACTGCTGCGTCGTTTCTCCCCGTGGCTGCGGCCTGGAAAAAAAAATTGTTTAATTTAAATAATTGAACACTAAAGGATATCATTCATTTTGGACCAAAAGTGACCAAAAAGTAAAAGTGCCGGCCAGCAAAAAAAAGTTTAATTTTCGGGTAGAACACACAATTCCTGTATTCTTTTACTATGACACCAATCCTGTGCGTCCCATAGTTGTGTTGGTATAAACTCGGATTTCAAGTTCACTTTTCATACAATTTGGACCAAAAAGTAAAAATGCCGGCCAGAGAAAAAAAGTGTTATTTTCGGATAGAACACATAATTAACATATTCTTTTACTATGACACCAAACCTGTGCGTCCCATGGTTGTGTTGGTATTAAACTCGGATTTCAAATCCGGTGAAGCTTGATTCGTCGTACTTTTGCGACACGAGAAATAAAAAAAAAATACACAAAAAAACACAAAAAAAAACACAAAGAAAAAAATACTCGGATCTGCTTTCGTACGGAATGTCATTCGAAATACGGATTTTCTATCGGATGGTTCTATTGTTAGAGGCTATTAAATATAATAAAAATGTTATTATGAAAGTATTATTTTGACGCATGTAATCATATTGTATTGAATATATTATTATATATGTTTATTTGATGTAGTTTAACTTTTTTCTATTATTATAATAGGGGCCCACATGGATTTAGTATGTATTTGTTTAATATAATAAAAAAATATATTAAGAAAGTATTATTATGATGCATATGCTCGTTCATCAACTTTTTTTTGTTCATTATTAATTATAATTATTAAATAAAAAATATATATATATATTTATTATTGTTGTTTACCCATTGAGTATGATTGAGTATTTATTTGTTGTTAGGTATTAGGGTGTTTATATATTAAAAAAATATTTTATATATTTATTGTTTATTTACAATAAAATCATCATCATCATCATCTCAGCCGAATGACGTCCACTGCTGGACAAAGACCTTCCAAAGATCTCCACAATGATCAGTCCAGCAGCTTCCCGCGACCCCCACCAGATCGTCGGTCCACCTCGTTTGCCTGCCTACACTACGTTTTCCGGCGCACGACCGCTATTTAAGAACCGTTCTGCCCTAACGGCCGTCGGTTCTACGCGCAATGTGCCCAGCCCATTACACCACTTAAGTTTAGCGATTCTTCGCTTCGACAAATATTCTCAGTAGGTTCTTCCTGCAAAAAAAGTGGTAAATAGAAACCTACCAGCATAATTAAAGTGATCTTATATGTTTGAATATATATTGAATAAAAATATATTATAATCCTTACCTGACAAACTATTAGGTCTTCTATTATCAACTGTGCGATAGAAATATGCTGCTCTTCTCGGGAAGTCCAAGTGTAACTTCGGCGATCGCCAATCGGAGCACGACAAGAAATACACTCTTGTTCATTCATAATGTCATTGAAGCCACAATATCAACAAATAAGAATAACAATAGTGAAAAGCGCTAAATAGCGATCGCGTGGCCGTCCAATGTAAAACAGTTGCATTGACAACTGATTTGACAATTGATTGTGAGGGCGTGAAATTCGAATTTCAATTTCGAAAATCCGTATTTCGAATGACATTCCGTACGAAAGCAGATCCGAGTATTTTTTTTCTTTGTGTTTTTTTTGTGTATTTTTTTTATTTCTCGTGTTGCAAAAGTACGACGAATCAAGCTTCACCTGATTTGAAATCCGAGTTTAATACCAACACAACCATGGGACGCACAGGTTTGGTGTCATAGTAAAAGAATATGTTAATTATGTGTTCTATCCGAAAATAACACTTTTTTTCTCTGGCCGGCATTTTTACTTTTTGGTCCAAATTGTATGAAAAGTGAACTTGAAATCCGAGTTTATACCAACACAACCATGGGACGCACAGGTTTGGTGTAATAGTAAAAAAATATATGAATTACGTGTTCTATCCGAAAATTACACTTTTTTTCTCTGGCCGGCATTTTCACTTTTTGGTCCAACATTGTATGAAACGTGAATGATATCCTTTAAAAAATTAATAACCCCCGACACAAAACGTTTACTTGACCCTTTCAACAACTAGAAAAGAGATGATAATCTTCAAATGGCTGAAGATATTTTCTTGGAGCATAGCTAAGAACACTCTCGATTGTGACACCTTGCAAACAAAAAAATCTAGATCAAAATCGACGCATAAATAATTGAACACTAAATTAAAAAAATGTTTAACCCCCGACACAAAACGTTTACCTACTTGATCCTTTCAACAACTAGAAAAGAGATGATAATCTTCAAATGGCTGAAGATATTTTCTTGGAGCACAGCTAAGCACACTTTCGATTGTGACACCTTGCAAACAAAAAAAACTAGATCAAAATCGGCGCATCCGTTTAGGAGCTACGATGCCACAGACAGACAGACAGACAGACACACACGTCAAACTTATAACACCCCTCTTTTTCGTCGGGGGTTAAAAACACTAGAAAATCCCGCTTTTTTAAATGCACGTAAAAAAATAAACCCTGGTTAAGTGGCCACCTCACATCGCCAATATAAATTTCTTATTTAGTCAAATCAAATGAGCCCAAATTCGGTGGGTTTACTACGAGTAGTAGCCGTTGAAGAGTTCCACTATCCACCTTCCGGATCCGGACATAGGCCAAATATCTCCACAACTATCCGAGCTTGCGTTGCCGCATCCAGCGGCTTGCCGTGACCCTCACCAGCCAGATCGTAATCAACCTTGTGGGTCTTCTGGCACGGCCACCTATCGCCCCTATGGCAATCGGTTCTACGCGCAACGTGCTCCTTTCTTCGGGCTATGTCGGTGACTTTGGTTCATCTGCGGATCTTACCATTTCTGATTAGATCACGCAGGGTAACTCCAAGCATAGCCCTGTCCGTAGTTTTTTGAGTAATTTTGAGCCCTTTATGTGGCCCATTGTAAGCGACCCATAGCGATCCTTAAATCATTACTGCACTGCGTACTGGTACCAAGAGGAATCTGACCTTCCACTGTATGAAGGTGCCGCAGGGCTCCGTCTGGAAGAGCTTCGGCTCTCCCGACGCGTCCACGCCCCCGATCACGCAGCTGACGCCGAATGGCCGCCGTCCATTGCGCTGCGTGTACAGCTGCTTCTCCGTCGCTATATGCCGGGTTATTGCCTCCACCGTTATTGGATCATCCATGGATAAGCGATGCGCTTGGCATTCCATTTGAGCCCTGGGGACATTAAAAAACTATCAGCTCGATTTCCGTTCTTAGAAGTCATAAAAAACTAATATTGGGGACTTAAATACGAGCACTTTTTTCTTTATTTGGCCTATTTCATCCAACAAAGGTCTCATCCTCACACTATGCATAAGCATTTCTTAGCCAGCTGTTGCAAAATCGTTCCTCAATCTCTTTCACTCCGTCTTCAGGCACCCAGTGCGTGACGACTCAGGCCTTCATATCCGGACCCATTCTGCTGCTATGCCCTGCCTAATCTCACCTAAGCTGGCATACAAGCAGTAGAATCCAAAAAAACAAACTAACAATTATTGTTTCTATGTCTGTTATCAAATTATTCCAAAAATACCGTACTAAACTAATTTTTAAAGTTGTTTCTGGAAGTGTAAATTGGAAATTATATTTAAGTCCACGTTCATTTAGATCCTGTACATACTGTTTTTAACTGGCTTTGGTCAGATAATGACTCGTATAATAAATTCGTACTTGGTAATGAGCACCCTGGCATCAGCTCTTAGGCCAGCGTACGCCAGAACAATGTGCTTGTCCAGCTGGCAGATCTTCTTCTCCGTCCTGAGGAAAAAAACTGTTTTAAACGAAATTTTAATAAGAATATTTCACAACTTGGGCTTTGAACGTCTCGGGCGTTCACCGTCTGGTAACCAATGAATGTTGCACAGCAGTACAGGATCTTTCGCTACGAAGAATTATCTTATCTTAATTAGCACCCATTCTGCTGCCATGACATGACTCCCTTTTCTGGGCCTCTTCCTGTACTCCCTCCCTCTTACATCATCATCATCTCAGCCGAAAGACGACCACTGCTGGGCAAAGGCCTCCCCCAAGGATCTCCACAATGATCGGTCCTGCGCTGCCCTTATCCAGCGGCTTCCCGCGACCCACACCAGATCGTCGGTCCACCTCGTGGGGGGCCTGCCCACAATACGTCTTCCGCCGCGCGGTCGCCATTCAAGAACCTTTCTGCCCCAACGGCCGTCGGTTCTACGCGCAACGTGCCCAGCCCATTGCCACTTGAATTTAGCGATTCTTCGGGCAATGTCGGTGACTCTGGTTCGCCTGCGGATCTCATCATTCCTGATTCGATCACGCAAGGAAACTCCAAGCATTGCCCTCTCCATCGCTCTTTGGGTGACTTTGAGCTCTTCTTATGAGGCCCATCGTTAGCGACCACGTCTCAGATCCGTAAGTCATCATTGGTAACACACATTGGTTCCTCATATATGAGTTGTTAATTGATACCTGTTGTCATAAAGGCGTGGAAGGGGCTTCTTCTCGGAGACTATCACGACCGCATCCAGTCCACGGACGCCCACCACTGGGGAGCCCAACCGGACGGCTTGTTTCGCATATTGGACCTACAGCATTGTAGGAAAACACCGCTGTGCTGACTTTATACAATTCAGATCACCCATAAACCAACAGAAGTTTTAAAAGGATTCGATACTATTAACCACTAAGCAGTGGCGGATTTACACATTTGCTGCTAGTAGGCTATTAAAATTTTGCCTCCCCACCCGATCTCTATCTAATCAATGTCAGTTCTTAGGTTAATTATTTCAGCGTAGGGACCAGCTCCTTCCAATTTATGTTTTCAAATGCCTATAGATTTGTATTTGAGTGAAGAAAGAAGGCAAAAGAGGTAAGGTACGCAAATAATTTGACACTGGACTAAACCAGCTGAAAGGTGGGTAGCATAGCAGCAGTGGTATTGAAAATATATTCGACCCGACTCTCTCTCTATATAGTATGTATGAACAAAAAAGTTATTACTCCTAATTTGCCGCCCCCTAAAATCTGTTTGCTGGCGCAGGTTGAAGGCTCGGCACATACCAATATGTTTTAGATTTTTGAATTAAGTGTACGTTTATTAGACGCTCTTCCGGAGAAGGAAACCAGCACACGCCTGCGATGAAATTCAAAGGTTGTGTGTGAAGTTGACCAACCTCACTGGACTAGCGAGGTCAACTAAGGGGTTGACTATAGTAGACTGCCGTACGAAAGGCCTGTTCACCCTGTCTCCGAGCCGAGCCCCTCGATGGGGATATATCGGCTGTGTGTTAACAATACCACGTATTGCATTACTTGCAGATTTTTACCTGTAACAGCTGACCATCCGGCGAAAAAACTGTAATGGCCCTATCGTAAGAAGACATAGTCTTGTTAAAAAATATTCGATAAATTATTCAAAAATATCTATAAGATAATACATATAAAAAATATAATACAAAGTAAACAAAACAAATCTCAAAGAAAGCAATCGAGAAATGATTGATGTTTTGCGTCAAAAATCTATTCTGAACATTCTGAAAGAAGTCTTGCACTAGGATTTTTTTTAATTTCTATTTTGGACAGGTAAAGGCAAAGACGTACTAGTATCTTTTTGAGATGCGGGTTCGAGTCCCTGACCGAGCTTAATGGAATTTTTCATTTCGTTTCTATTAGATAAGTAAAATAACATGGATTTACTCATCACTACATAGTATAAAACAAAGTAGCTTTCTCTGTCCCTATATCCCTATGTATGTTTAAATCTTTAAAAATACGCAACGGATTTTAATGCGGTTTCTTTTAATAGATAGAGCGATTCAAGTGGAAGGTTTGTATGTATAATACATGCATAATATACTTAGGGATAACCTACAATAACCATTTTCCTGTGCGAAGCTGGGGTCGCTAGTTAAATCTATAAAAAATACGTTAAAGGAAGTTATCACTTGAGTAAGAACTGTTAAAAATTACAGAAGTGAGGAGGTAAGTTTAACATGAGCTGTTAACGCATTTTCGGACCGATTTAAACCTAATTAAATGATTATAAATATACCTTAAGAGCGTCGGTGGCCTAGTGGCTAGGGCCGTTGACTTCCATTCAGAAGTTCGCGGGTTCGAACCTCGGCACGTACCAATGTGTTTTCGATTTTCGAATTCATATGTACGTTTATTCGACGCTCTTACGGTGAAGGAAAACATCGTGAGGAAACCTGCACACACCTGCGAAGTAATTCAAGGGTTGTGTGTGAAGTTGACCAACCCGCATTGGGCCAGCGTGGTCGACTAAGGCCTATTCACCCTGGTTTCAGGGTAGGCTCGAGCCCCTCGGTGGGGACATATATGAGCTGTTAATGATGATGAAATGATGAAATATACCTTAGTCATCATACTAACAGATCTCTTTGTAAATATTACACAATAATTCAAACACACGCCTCCCAAGCATGAGGTCAGAATATCTCTTAAGTATTTCCTATTCGCTTGCTAATATGTTCAGTAAATATATTATTGAATCCGTTTTAATATGATGACCACCACCGTGACGTAGTAAATAAATAACCGAAATTGTGTACAAAAAATTAATAATTAAGGTCGTTAACAGCTCACATACGTCCCCACCGAGGGGCTCGAGCCTACCCTGATACCAGGGTAAATAGGCCTTAATCGACCACGCTGACCCAGTGCGGGTTGGTCAACTTCACACACAACCTTTGAATTTCTTCGCAGGTGTGTGCATGTTTCCTCACGATGTTTTCCTTCACCGTAAGAGCGTCGAATAAACGTACATATGAATTCGAAAATCGAAAACACATTGGTACGTGCCGAGGTTTGAACCCGCGAACTTCGGAATGGAAGTCAACGGGCCTAGCCACTTGGCCACCGACGCACTACGCGATAATTAAGGTACGAGTATATCAAATCGGTCAGGAGTACTCTAAACCGACGAGCATGCATGAGGAGATTAATGAATGTGGATGAAGCGAAACAAGTGTGTTTGGATCGTAGCAAGTGGAAGGAAGTGGTCTCTGCCTACCCCTCCGGGAAACAGGCGTGACTGTATGTATGTATGTATGTATATCAATTGATTTCGCTAGTGAAATGTAATGTGAAGTGTAAAGATGAGTTTAAATATCACCTAAGTTCAAATTTCCCTATAGTAACAAGTTGTTTTTGCTATTAAAGTCCTTTCTTTCTTCAAGAAAAGTATCACATCTATCAATTGCTTAGTTATTTTTAGTTATTTTGTAGAGAAAGAGTGACAAGCGTAAGGTCCCACATACTCAACTAATTCTGTGTTGGTTATAATATTAAATACGCTTTGAGCACGAGAATCATGGTCCAAGACAACAAGGTCTAACACTCCGACCACGTGTCTGACACAAGCTTACGTCTTTTTGCGCTGTTCATCCTTGTCTATTACACGCATTCGACGAGGATGAATAGGCAAAATGACGTAGGAATGACGTAGGCTCGTGTCAGTCACGTGGTCTTCTTGTTAGACCTTGTTTTCTCTATGAGATATTTCGTTCAAGACTTAAGTGAAACATTCCGGTAATTAGACCTAAAGTGCCTGAAGGTGTGTTGCTAGTACCTGACTCTGAAATGTACCGACGTAACTGAAAAGAAATAGCATTCTTTTATTAATGTTGATAGTTCATGTTTATACCTATTGAAGAAAGGATAAAGATGACTACAATCTGACGAACAATTAATTTTTTGATAGTATTATCTATCTATACATTTAATGGCGGCTGATAATAACTCGAGACGTTGCATTTACATAATAATATTGTCATTAAAAAAAAGAAATTTATGTTAAAAATTTCATTTATTTCTTAAAATCAATGAACATCAATAAAATCTGAGGGATGATTTAATGTAACTAAACAGCTTTTCTCAAAACACAATTAAGTGTCAACTTTCTCATATACGTATGTATAAGTACAGGGTGGCCCATAAGTCCTTTGAGTCGTAAAAAAAATATTAAAAAAAAACTAATGGCATTATGCAAAAGGTTTTTATTTTGTAGTAATCCTTATAAAACGGGAATTATTTTTTGAAAATTACATCATCCAAATGTAATCCGTTACAGTTACAGCACTCCTGTAAGCGGCGACTAAAATTATCCATCACTCTCTCATCTCATCAATCTCATCAATCTCTGCAATGCTGTCAGCCGTTACACAGCCCCAAATTGTCACTTTAGGGCTGTGTAACGGCTTTTCGTGTTTGCGTTTTGGATTTCCACAGCTCCAGTAGCGGCAATTCTGCTTACTGACATGGCCGTTGATGTGGAAGTGAGCCTCATCAGAGAATAACAGATTATTAAATGAAGTAAATCTGGATAATTTTAGAATTTTAGTCGCCGCTTACAGGAGTGCTGTAACTGTAACGGATTACATTTGGATGATGTAATTTTCAAAAAATAATTCCCGTTTTATAAGGATTACTACAAAATAAAAACCTTTTGCATAATGCCATTAGTTTTTTTTTAATATTTTTTTTACGACTCAAAGGACTTATGGGCCACCCTGTATAATAACAGGGGGCCGCGCGCTAGAAGACATAGCGTGGGCAGGCCCCCCATAAAGTGGACCGAATCTCTGGTGAGATGCGGGCCAAGCAGGACCGATCATTGTGGAGATCTTTGGGGGAGGCCTTTGTCCAGCAGTGGACGTCTTTCGGCTGAGATGATAATGATAATAGCCGGTAATAAACAAGTCCGGTGAAGCTTGATTGGTCGTACATTTTCGACACAAGCATAGGTCAATTAAAAAAAAAGATGATGATAGCAGGAAGTGCGATATCTTACTATCTAATCTAGTAAGACGTTTATTAGTAAGTAGTAAGTAGTAAATAACATTAGGTAGGTAGATTGACTGGAATTTGCGAAATCTTTAGCACTTCCGGTTCTGTTCCGAATCCGAGAACGTTCAAAATTCAAAAATTTTTTTTATTATAGGCCTAGAACACCTACGTCGATACGAACTGTCCCGGACGGAAAAATATTTGTATGGAATTTCTCGGATTTGGAATGGAATAGGACGGTAGTGTGTAACCGCTCTTTAGGTGCTTTTTTATTTGAATGCAGGCGATGACACAACACCACATACATGCATCAAATATTCTATACCTACGTGTACCACCAGGAGTTAGACCGTACAGTGCCGAACAGTAATTCCTAGTATTCTGTGAAGTAACGCTTGAATAAATACTATTATTTGAGGTCAGTATCTTAGATGCTTCAATCAATTTTGAATCTTATTCATAAGTTAATATCATCATAATAATCCAAGTCAAAAACATCCACCTCAATGTTTGGGATCGCATCGAGTGGTTCTTTTTGTGTGCTGTTGTTCAATTCCATGTGATCGTCATCCACCCACCTGAAAAAAGAAGGTACTAGAATAGGTGCGTGGTTCCTGGGTTTGAAATGAACCAAAATATTCCCGTGGGTGTCGTCTAGGGTGAATTTTTTGACGTGACAACGTCTTATAATTTGATGGAGCCGGCTGCACGCACGAAGCATCTAGGTGAATTAGCTCGGGTGAATCAGGTTTACGGCGGGGAAAAAACATGACGCAATGCGGCGTTACCACGCGGTTGAGGCGTTCCATTTAAGGCTTGAAGTGCAAGTGAGAGCGCGGAATGAGCGACAAAGAGGCACAATCGTTGTCACCTTTAACTATCGTCAGTAAACCGACTTTACAGACAACCGCTTTTTTTAAATTGACCTTATAGGCGTATCCACTGGACTGGTCTCTAGCTCTACCCCAAAGGCGTTTCGTGATGAGGATCTGTGCCAGCGTGGTCGGCTAAGGCCTATTCAAATTCAAATTTCTATATTCATCATAGGTTTTTTCAAAACACTTGATAACGTCAGATCAGAAGTTAGCTTTGCTCAAACCAAGACATTGTCTCAAAACGAATAAGAAGTCTAAACACAAAAAAAAAATTCAACACTCTAACAAAGAGGCGATGCGATATATGTTTGAATAGAACTGGCAGTTTCGCGCAATGTGTGCGCTGCTGTGGAGAAGAACCCAAACGAAGAAGAAGAATCGTTCCCACTAGTTCCATTGTATTATGGGCAGTTCCACAATGGAACTAGTGAGACTTTTTGTTCCCATTAGTTCCATTGGATTGTAAATGATTCCTAAACTAGTCCCAATATAGTTAATAAACTGGAAATGGGCTAGTTATAATTTATAGTAGTCAAAATAGACGTAATTTTTATTTTTAAGGATCGCATTTATCCTTCTTACTCTAAGCTTGATTGAGACCCTCGGTTGTACACATATGGACTGTTAACGAATTGTACCTGAGGAACCTGGCAAGCGCGGTGGTGGTTCTGTTCCCGGTGGTATTTTTGGTGGTGGTGGTTGGTGGGGTCGGGGAGGTGGGGAGGGGTTGCTCAGGAGACATCACCAACATGTAGCCGTACAGGATTCCCATCGCCACTGAGAACGCTATCAATAGTCTGAAATCAGTAGGTAATGAAATGGAATGAAATCATTTATTTTAACTGTTGGGACACTTTAGATCTCTTAGTTAAGTCAAATAGTGGCGAGTTAAGCAAAGCAAAATATTGCGGTATTTTGTGGAGAATAAACTCCATAAGCGTCGCATCTTTTAAAAGTTATATTTCTTTTTAATATGTAATGTTATAGGTACAATATATTTAATAAATTAAATTATATTAATAACCAACTCAAGCAACCTCATTCCCATGGACATCTGTCTTCTAAATAATCTGATAGTTTGTAATAAGCTTTTTTAATCAATTTTTGCTTAACTAGTTGCTTGCTTATGTACGATATCCTCCATATTTAATCCTACTGCTGGGCCCAACTCTTTCTACCTCTCAATCTTGTGCATGTTCTGGCCAGCTGTCCTTTTTTCTGCCTGTTTGGTTCCACTGCTGGGCATAGACCTCCCCCAAGTCTATCCACCTCTCCCTATCCTGAGGATGTTCGGGCCGCCTGTTGCAAAAGGAGTTTAAGTCGTCCCTCCATCTCTTTCTGAGTTTGCCTCGACTTCGATGTCAGTCATCAGGCACCCAGTGCATAACGACTCATGCCCACTGATCTCATTGTAACGGGATAGTAAACTAACATCCGGCCGTATACCGGATACAATAAAAGGCTAAAGTATCTTTCAGCTGAAGTGATGATAATGATGTTTAAGTACGTTCGTTCGATACACCTTCATGGTTGAATGAACCTCTTACCTGGCTACGGTCATTGGTAATAAATACTATAATTAAATAATAAAATTGCTATTAATTTAGATTTAAAAATAAATAAAATAACGCAGTAAACAAATAATAATACAAAAAGTAAATAAACAAAGTCCAATGTCTGTCATAAAGACTTTGTCAATATTTTTTCATGTTATTTTATGTGGCATGGGTTTTCTGAGATGTAAATCATTGTTGTACTTTGTTTTTTTATTGTATCGCGTTTACTTAGATTTTCCCGTGGAAATGAGGTATTTTCCCGCGGTAAAAGGTAGCCTATCTACCTTCTTCCCCAAAGGTTTGTTCTACCACCGGTTTTGACGTGAAAGCTAATAACATTTATTGTTAATAATATTTATTTTAAATCAAATCGTACGAACCCAGATTTTCATTATGGATGTCTACATCATAATATCAATAAATTATGAATATTTGGCCATTTACCATTTTAAAGGAGTTATTGTTTTTTTTTACAAGAAAATGTACACAATTCTCTTAATTCATGAGATCGGTGTCTTTATCATTGTAATGACTTTGCATGTAAATTAACTAAACACATAAACAACTTTTATGCGAAAACTAATTTGAATCGGATTTAAGACTGTATTTCCCATTATCCGCCATTTTGGCTGTTTAATAAAGCGGATTTTGACCCTAACGAATTTGGGGTGCCGTAAATTATGTCAACTTTTTTGGTAAATAAACTTGTCAGAATTATTGTTTAAAAGGAGACTACCAGTTTTGGACCTTAGGTTATTAGACCATAGGTACTAGGTATTGAACATTTCTCTGATTAAGTATTTATCACCAATAAATTATAAGCTTCCGTGAGAATGTTGTGTCTGTGGCGTAGTAGATGCAGAAGCCAGCACATGCGGTTGGCCATTCGCACTTCTAAATTCACTCCTACCGCTACGAAATACGGGCGCTCCCTGGGTCAACATGTCCAGCCGCGTGTGCTGGCTACTGTACCTATGACTGTTTTTCATATGTGATACCAATGTGTTTTAAATGTTTGAAACCATTTTCATTATTAACGGTGAAGGAAAACTGCACCCTGAAGCTTGTTGGACGAACAACTGTAAACGGGGCAAAAGGTCCAGTGGTAGCAATATGTCCAGGTTGCTAAATGTCTAAAGTAATATAATGTCAACGATATTTTACAAGAGTCTTATTAACACGTGAAATAAACGCAATATAAGTATGTAAATTACATACTTACATATAGTGTAATTGAATAGATCGCGAAAAACTTGAAAAAAATAAAAACACGCATCGGTTATTTTCATTGATTTATAGCAGGTTTTTTTAAATTCAGTTTCATAACATTTGTATGACACCAAAAATATGTTAAAATCAATAACATAAAACTAGTTTGATGACATCATACGTATTTTCAAAGTCAATTCCAATGTCATATCAATATGCATGTGGAATTACATCACATATTATTATACATGTTAACGAGCAAAGTCACGGCATAAGACTATATTTTACTACACCTATAGCCTTTAGTAGCCCACTGCTGGACTGCTTTCTTGCTCATCGTGGGGTTACGAGGGCCAACCCACCCTGGTGTCAGATTTATTGATTCGCCTACCGTAGGGGTTAGTACTATTATTTTCTTCTGTGCCTAGGTCACAGAAATGGCTCGTTCGTATAACTACGTACGTATATCCTAGACAGTAGCTGGGATTAATGACGACACGTGCCTTTAGCAAGGGAATTTTCTTTATTTAAAAGCTAGCTTTCCGCCGCTGCTCTGCCCGCGTTAACAGTTTTTCCCGTGGGAATGAGGCATTTGTTACTCAGGGTGAATGTAGCTTTCTAATGGTGAAAGAATTTTTGAAATCGGCACTGTAGTTTTTGAGTTTATTCATTACAAAGCACGCACGCACACACACACACACACACTAAAATACAAATCTTTCCTCTTTATAATATTAGTATGAAATATGATATATGTATGTAGATTGATTTGCCATTTCATCTTATATACTTGAATACAATAGTCTAATTTTGAAGTATATTTTGTTTCCTAGTCTAGCCCATCATCCAACGCCACAATAACATTATACAATCCACCGGCCCAAGAATTTATAAAAATATTAAAGTGAAATAAAGCTGTTATAAACTTCACAAGCATACGTGAACAATTGCCACAAAACTACCTACGTCTTATGGCCCTTACAAAACCTTTACCCTGCCCTTTTAAGGACGCTCAACTAAAAAACATCTGACGTCACCCATTCATAAAATATGTCACCCCGGTTTTCGTCGATGACCTCACCGGGTATCGAACCTGCGTGTATTTGGATAGCAGCCGCCGACGCACGCCTACTGCGTGATCTGGATAAGGTTGTGTTCCAATTGATAACTATGTATGGATTTGGTTGGTTGTATAAATCATTTCAAGATATTATTAGTTTTAGAATTGTATCTAATTTATTTATGACAATTATTATTGGTTTTATTATTAGGATTTTCAAATGTGTACTTTGCGAAAATCCAAGTTTGTTACAAAACTGAAAGTGTCTGAAAGTAAAAAAAAACCTATTTATTGCCAGTAAAGACAAAATTTTCACGCGGTAAATCTTAGTCTATTTTCATCTATAGAACTGGAAAATATTAGTATTACTAGCGACCCGCCCCGGCTCCGCACGGGAAAATGGTTATTGTGGGTTATCCTTCAGTATATTATGCATGTATTATACATATAAACCTTCCTCTTGAATCACTCTATCTATTAAAAAAAACCGCATCAAAATCCGTTGCGTAGTTTTAAAGATTTAAGCGTACAAAGGGACATAGGGACATAGGGACATAGGGACATAGGGACATAGGGACATAGGGACAGAGAAAGCGACTTTATTTTATACTATGTAGTGATTATCGTTTTCGTATACTACTCTTCGTTTAAAGCTAGAGTTCAAGGTCCTAACACCTGCATTTCAACTTGTTTCAAGATCAATACGGTGTAAGGCCATTAAGAGTTAACTTATAATCGACCTAGCGAACATGAAGCTTCGTTTCAGCCGTCTCAGCCCATATTATAGTCTATCTTCTATCTATCTATACTAATATTATAAAGAGGAAAGGTTTGCTTGTTTGTTTGCATCGAATAGGCTCCGAAACTACTGAACCGATTTTAAAAATTATTTCACTGTTGAGAAGCTACATGATCATTTATTATGGTGTAGCTCATCATAATAAATCATTGATCATGTAGCTTTTCAACTGATCATGATAAAATATTCCTAATAATTGAATAGGCTCCGAAACTACTGAACCGATTTTGGTGAAACTTGGCACAAAGATAGAATAGAACTTGGGAAAGAACAGGCTACGATTTACTGCGGAAAAAATTCTCATTCCGATGGGAAAAATTGTTGAAGTGGGCGAAGTTGGCACAAAGATTGAATAGATCTTGCGGAAGAACATAGGCTAACTTTTACCGCGGGAAAATTCCTCATTCCCACGGGAAAAACTATTAACGCGGGCGGAACCGCGGCGGGAAGCTAGAACTATGATAAAACTGAAAGGCTAGTCAGTACGGCTGTTCTTTATAGGTCACATTTCTCAACCGACTGTCGGGAAATTTTTTGCGCAGCCCCCGTAACATGAAGTGCTACGAGTATGACAAAAGTTTATCGCACATTTAACTGTCAAAAAGTTACGAGAAATCCGCCATATTGAAATATCCTCACATAAGAGAATACGCACGACAAAATTATGTCTGTCACGCGTGGACGGGAATGTTAGAGGGCGTCCATTATTACCTTAGAGCGTATGTACTACTGGTACTACTATAACACGGGCGCATATTGCTTAATTATTTATTTCACTTAAACTCAACAGCACATCACATTAGAAAAACGATACGTTATAAAACTTTTAAACTGGATAATCCTGGAGCGTTTTACATCAGCACCAGGGAAGAATCGCGTTACAATACAATTGACTCAAACTATCAAAATCGATCTACTCGAAAATGATTTAAATTTCGAACAAACATACGGCCAGTACCAAAAGTAAAAGAGACGGCATAACCGATGCCACAGTACCTAATAATAATCAATAAAATATAAAATAAATAATATTGATATACCTACGTAATACAGGCGCCCTTATAACAAGTAGGTACAAATCTTATATAGCCGCATTGCTCATCGCGTTTTGACCATAATGACAATCAGATATACTTACTCTCAGTTTTGTTATAGCACTGACGCAATTATTTGCTACCAATTGATACGTGGGCGTTAAGTGGACGTTGACTGTAAATACCTTACTTACCATGTTTGGAGCGGCAATACCGGCGCTGGTGTTGCCAGGACTACTACGGTAGTACTTATAAAATCCTTGAATATGTTTTTTTTCTCTTTTTTTTTCTATTTTCCTTTTTCATTTCCCAACCTATATAAATTATCTGTGGATCTAGCCACGTAGCTAGGTAATTCGACCGGTACGGAAGGCCCGCGTTGCTCTAACTAAGGGTAAAATAAACAAAAATAATTAGTAGTGCAGTCATCATACCCTAGCTAGGAAGGACAAACATACACACACAGACATCCCATTCGCAATTCGTTCTATTAGCAAAAGCTGATGAGAGAAGATGTAATTAATAAAAAGGTAGAGAACCAGCTATATCTTCAACTTTGCGTTTTTAGGGTTCCATACCTTAAAAAAGCAAAACGAAATCCTTATACGATCACTTGTGTGTGTTTATCCGTCATAGTCAGTTACCTCCGCTATTATTGGACCGATTGTTGGTTGTCTTTTAAATACAGCTATATATTGTCAAACCATCTGAGATGGCAACACTTGCGCAAAAAGCTCTAGCATGCCAGTGACTTGCACACCACTGGCCTAATGAGTACACCCAGGTGGACTAATGGAGTGAACCACGGGTTGGGACTGAATGAAATAACGGTTCTGACGAGCGAGTCTAGTCGCCTGTCGAAACCGTTCCGTTTTTAAACCTATTCACTCGGAAATTCCATTTGAATGTAAACGTTTTAACTGTTCAAATAGGTGTAAAGTCTGATCAGGAAAATAAAAAAACCTGCTATAGGGGCGCCACGCGTATTTTTATGATAGTGGCAACATTTTTAACCCCCGACGAAAAAGAGGGGTGTTATAAGTTTGACGTGTGTGTCTGTCTGTCTGTCTGTGGCATCGTAGCTCCAAAACGGATGCGCCGATTTTGATCTAGTTTTTTTTTGTGTCACAATCGAGAGTGTTCTTAGCTATGATCCAAGAAAATATCTTCAGCCATTTGAAGATTATCAGCTCTTTTCTAGTGGTTGAGGATCAAGTAATGGTTTTGTGTCGGGGGTTATTGAATTTTCCATTATAAAATTTGTCCAACTTGAATTTCCTCAATATCACAAAATAAAAGGTAATACGTAATTTGTGGCAATATGGTTAGTATTTTATTTTTCTAGTCGGACTTTTTGTATGTCATCATCATCATCATCTCAGCCGAAAGCCTTTTTGTATGTACTGAAAGCAAAAGCGTCACTGGCCAAGTGGCTGGCTTGGGCCTATTCGGGAGCCGCGGGTTCGAGCCTCGGCACGTGCCAATGTGTTTTCAATTTCGAATTCATATGTACGTTTATTCGACGTTTACAGTGAACAAAAACATAGTGAAGAAACCTGCACGCAAACCTGCGTAGTAATTCAAAGGTTGTGTGTGAGGTTGACCATCCCGCACTGGGCCAGCGTGGTCGAAGAAGGGTCTATTCACCCTGATTTCAGGGTAGGCTCGAGCACATCACTACAGTGACATTAAAGTTCAAAATCGTCTACGTAGAGACAAGATCCGTTGTTTCTCGTTCGGAAGGTGCCTGTTTGTTCTTCGCTACGCTCTAATATGCTCCATTACATCCCAATCCTTTCAGCCTTTTCAGTCTCTTATACCTAATTTTAGCAGAATTCAATGTCTGACAAAAATTGCCCAAAATACCACATTACGTCATTTCAAACAAACAATTTTATTGATAAACATAAAAGGAATCCAATCATATGAATGTAAATCATGTCAGCCATTTCATTAGATCTTTTATTATCCACCAATAAGGCGAGCTATTGATAACAGCCGAGAAACGCCATAGTGATCTAAGTGATCTAAGTTAGCGTGTTAGATCATTATGCGCCTACGACGCGACGCACCCACGCTTTGGCAAGGATTTAGCTAAGAATATAAACAGGGTTGTCTCAAAGTTATTGCGAACTTAAAACTGTAAAAAAAAACCAGAGAATATTTCGCATAGGGATTTTATATGAACCAACTATGAAAATAATTATTCCAGTTATAACATCCGCAATTTGAAATACCTATATCACTTTTTATTTTAACTTCATGTTTCTTTTCGGACAATCAGGTGATTTAGCCAGCAATGTCCTAACCAAACTGGGGAAAGTCTCATACTCATAACAGTCATTTTAACTTTAATACTAGGTTTGATAGTTAGGTGTAAATAATATACGTTAAGGTTGCAGCCTGAACCGCCAACATGTTTAAATAAATAATAATTTCGAGCATTATCAATTTAAAAATATTGTGTTATTTATTCGATATCCATGACAGCGCAATGATTATATTTAATGTAATAAAATGATTTCGTTGACAACCCTAGCGACTGCTCGTAGGTAAAATGGCAATTCTTGCAGTTGCTAACTCCATTTAAGGAATGCTAGAATGTCCTTTATTGAATACCTGAATCTTGTAATTCATATGTGAATGTTAGTCTCAGAAAAATGTCTTGCTAGCTCGCTGCGTAACGCGTAAGAAGCTCCAGAAGGTGACAAACGCGACATAGTGACATAATAGTCATAAGACTTCTGTCCTGTCAATATATCGCCTCTCGCATTTCTGTAGGCTGCTGGACCAATAAATCACTGGCCCAACCAAATCTAGTAGATCCCTGAGGCTTTTGTCATGGACTACATCCGTAGATAGTAGCGCAACGGCGAAACGAAAATGTGAGGACCTCTCACACACGGTATCTGACCCCAAACTAGGCAAAGCCTGTACTTACTATGGGTGACATAGGATAAACATACAACAATTAGACACAAGGCAAACACAAGTGCTTATCACACGCATGTTTGTCCTAGGCGGGATTCGAACCCGCGACCCTGTGCTTCAAAGGCTGACGTACTACCACCTTTTCAGGCAGGTGATGCCTGCAATATCCTAACCAAACTGGGACAAGGGAAGCTTCACAAACTGCTCCAAAACCGTTACTTGATCCTTTCAACAACTAGAAAAGAGCTGATAATCTTCAAATAGCTGAAGATATTTTCTTGGATCGTAGCTAAGAACTCGATTGTGACACCTTGCAAAAAAAACTGGATCGAAATCGGCGCATCCGTTTAGGAGCTACGATGCCACAGACAGACAGACACCCCTTCTTTTCGTCGAAGGTTAAAAAAACAAACGTGCATACTTTCTTCAGACAAAATTACTAATTACTTTTTTACCGACAACGGAAATAAAAAGAGGCACAGCTACTTAGTTTGATAAGATCAAACATCACGGGAGCCTGTCAGACTAGTTCGGTTAGAGAGGTGAATGTTCGGTTGAGTAGTTTTATGACTACGCGAAAAGTAAAGAATTTTATTATACTTGCATGTGGTCTGACTTGTACGAGCGTTTTTGCCGTTAAAGTGTAAACTTACAAGGTCCTTTTTTGAGTCTGCTTTTCCACCAATTACCCTTTTTTCGCCGCCAACTTAGATTTACTATGTCTTCGATAGATTTAAAAGTCAGTTTTTTAAGGCTATTAACCTTCTATTAATAGACTTGTGGAAAATACGTACCTAATTCCCATGGGAAAATTATTAACGCGGGCGAAGTCTTGGGGTGGTGGAAAACTAGTTAGAAATATTAATAAAGTACTATTAAATACAATTAAATGTAATTAATAAATAGACCTATATTAGGTAGGTGTTTACCTACATAGGCAGATCATCAAATAACTCCATGCAAGGCAAAAACTTTATTATTGCACTCAATATGGTTATTGGCATTTTGAAGTGAACCAATGAAGCTATTACAAAATTATTTAATGCATAAAGGGCTTTCTACATAAAGATAGAAACATCCCTAACTAAATTAAAGCAACCCCGCACATTCCCTCCCGCAGCACTTTGCGTTGGTACAGTCCGTAAGGTTTCTTGAAATATGGTTACCAATCTTGACAATATTGTGTTAAAGAAAGTATCATACCTCCTTAAATACTGCCCTATTGCGGTCATGATCTAAAAAAACAAGGTCTAACACTCCGACCACGTGACTTGACCACGTGATTCGACAAGGAAGAACAGCATGATGACGTATGCTTGTGTCAAGTTTGACAGTTCGAGAAGAAGACTTTGTTTTTTTAGACCATGGTTGCGATTAGTGATGTGCCGTTTCCGGGAATGCTCACACTGAATGCTACTTTCTATTTGAGGCCAACTGGGACGAGTTAGTGTGATCTGTAGGGTCGGTTGGGTCATTCATTAGGTACCTAACCAGAAAACACCAACCCGGTCTACCACATCTAGCCAGCTGGAACACCAAATTTCGTTGCGATTATTCCTGGGAACGGAAATTTCCCCGGAAATGATGGCAATACTCCCGGGGACTAGATGCGACACGATAGACGTGACGCATGGTCTAAGAAAACAAGGTCTAACACTCCGACCACGTGACTTACACAAGCCTACGTCATTTTGCGCCGTTCATCCTTGTCTATTACACGCATTCGACAAGGATGATCAGGTAAAATGACGTAGAAATGACGTAGGCTTGTGTCAGTCACGTGGTCGGAGTGTAAGACCTTGTTTTTTTAGACCATGATGTGACGTATCTTCCGGCCGGTCTCCTCCACAGACGGTCGCCAACATTGAAAGATAGTCTTTGGTATTTATCAGCTTCGACAGTAAAACACGGTTTTTTTAATCATTCTTTGAATAAAAACCTTTTGATTTTGTGTCTGCATAGACTAGCCTTTAGAGCCTGAAGCAGACTTCCTTGGTCCATATGCTGTGACCTAGAATTCAAATGCAGCGATCCCATATGGTAATAACCAGCTTTGTCTCGCAAAGGCAGACCAGTCGGCAGTCGGTGTGAGTGGGAATAGCTTAATAGTTCGTTTGTTTCATGAAATATTGCTTAGAATTTGAAATTAGTTTCGTCGAAGTTAGTAATTTTAATGTAACTTGTTAAGTAGTCTTGTTGTGGATACGTTTGTCTTGATTACGCTTGTCCCAAAATCGACGTATCAAGCTTAGGGAAAAGGGACGCAGTTATGCGTTAAAATGTAATACAAATACACCGCGCTCACTCTTGTGCATAACTGAACCACAGAATACCAAATAGTAGTCCCTACTGAACCCCTTTCGTCTTTTGTCTTTTGTCTCCCTTGAAATAGGTGCTTTAATCGGCCTTGCGGGGGAGCGCAGGGCTCTACCCAAGAGTAGTCATATACCAACACTTCTAGGGGCGGGGTTAGGAGGCGAAGACCTCGGCCTAGCGCGTTGATACGCAAAACATCGTGAAGCAAACGTCGGCTGAGGGGCTCTGCCTTTGTACTATCCTAGCTTTCCGCCCAACAGCTCCGCCAGCGTTAACAGGTTTTCCCGTTGGAATGAGGTATTTTCCTGCGGTAAAAGGAAGGCCTTTATTACTCAGGGTAAATGTAGCTTTCTAATGGTGAACGAATTTTTGATATCGGTTTAGTAGTTTTTGAGTCTTTTCATTTCAAACACACACACACACAAATACAAATCTTTCCTCTTTATAATATGAGTATGAAGTATGACTAGCTTTCCGCCGCGACTCCGCCCCCGTTAATAGATTTTCGCTGAATTTGTAGAAATACGCAATCACAAAGCTATTTTAACTATAGCGAGTGGTGGTATTGTGATACATGTGGTGTATCCCAAATACGGTAGTAGTATGGCACCCACAAAAATATTTAGGTTGCCAACTTAGTGTAATTCAATTATAAATAATGAATGCAAATAAAATTCATATCTTAAGCTCGTTGGCAAACCTTTCGCCCAACATCGCGATTGCTATGAAAGATTGCAACATTATGAATGACTAAACTAAACTAGTAATTAGCACATTTACAAACCACCTCCCACAGTCACCGGTTAGTCAGCGATAGAGATTAGTCAGGAAGCTGACTTATTCTGAGCTATGAGAGGTTTTGTTTATGCTTTGAGATGTTATGTACTCGCACGCTTGGAGATTTGGATTTGGGGAGGCCTATGTCCAGCAGTGGCTTACGCTTGTCTCAACGCAGCGACGTATTAAGCTTCTCCAGTGGAAGGGAGCGGAGGGCTTTACCACACAGTAGTCATATACCAACGCATCTAGGGGCGGGGAGTGGGAGCCTCGGATCGCGGCCTAGCGCGTTGATACGGAACAATATCGTGAAGGAGACGACGCCTGAGGGGTTCCGTCTCTATAACTACTAATTGCAGGCCTGTCCGTTGTTAAACACGGTGTTAATCCATTGGTCAGTCGTGGGCTGATTTAAATGAACCTATTTTATTACTAACCTATGCTTGTGTCAAAAAAGTACGACCAATCAAGCTCCATCGGACTTGCGGGGGAGCAGAAGGCTCTACCCCAGAGTATAGTCATGTACCAACGCGTCTAGGGGCGGGGAGATGGGAGCCTCGAAACTAGGCCTAGCGCGTTGATACGATACAATTTCCCCTGTCATACAAAGGCGGGCTAAGGGCGGTGTCTGAGTTTACATGCAGTATTTGCCACAGATTGTGCCCGCTTTCCATGTGACATGCTGAACATAAACTCGGATATAGAGACGCAGCCCTTTCGCTTGTGTGTTTGCGTAATCGAAGATCACTATCAAATAAGTAAATTTTGGGTTTATCGAACAATTTCAATCAACCACAAGCGTCCCACAGCACTCAGGTTGGCACTAACAAATCAGTCTAGCTGCTAGACCAGTAAATCTAAGTATTAGCATACTGGAAGGACTGGGGCGCTTTCGCCACGCGCCTGGGTTTGTTTGCGCAATCTACTAAAATGTGGGAGCGATTTAAATTAGTGCGTAGCTTTACGATGAAGCTTATAAGCGTTTTTGTAGGCTTCGCGCTTTATACGTATTACAGTTAACAGTTTTTCCCGAGGGAATGGGGATTTTTTCCGCGGTAAAGGTAATGCTATGTCTTTCCCCAAGGTCTATTCTATTTTTGTACCAGGTTCAGTAGCTTCGGAGCCCATTCAAAGCAAGAAAATGACCAACACTCTCCTCTTTCCTCTTTGTGATATTAGTTTAGATTTTCATGAATCAGCTCGCAACCACGGCGGGTGCAATGCCGCCGAAACGTCGGACAAAAATAAGGTATTCGTAAAACATTCCTACCAAAATATCTCATCCTCCAGACCTCTACCTCACTTATCCCATCGCCACAGGGCTTTGCGCTATCGGAGTCCATGAAACGGAATCTATGAAAATTGGACCATTTTTCGGTGAACAAAATGTTATCTTCTACCCCCGACGAAAAAGAGGGGTGTTATAAGTTTGACGTGTGTGTCTGTCTGTGGCATCGTAGCTCCTAAACGTATACGCCGATACATTGTTGATCTAGTTTTCTTTGTTTGCAAGGTGTCATAATGGAGAGTGTTCTTAGCTGTGATGAAAAATAATATCTTCAGCCATTTGATTTTTTGCCTCTTTTATAGTTGTTGTAAGGATCAAGTAACGATTTGGTGGCAAAACAAACATGTCCACATTCCTTTTAATACGTCCCTGTCGTCGGTACAAGTTAGTCCAGTTTATCCGCCGCTGTGACAATGATATATCAGTCTATTAAACTTATCGAATCAAAGGCACTTTTGCGAACTGGTCAAATGTTGTCAACTGTATAAATTGGTCGGAATTAATCTGTTTACTTGTTTTAGGGTTGGTTCGGCCAAATATGGACAGCTCAGCAGACAGGCAGCAGGATTTTTATTTTGTAGTTTCTCTTCTTCTGCCTCGCCTTATCCCGTTACACGGCGATGCGGCGCCATTTGCCTCTTTCTTGGTTGCCTAGTAGAAATTGCTACCTTTAGCAATAAGGCCGCCTACATGTACACCCTATTTGCTACATATTAATGTTTGTATTTATGTCCTTGTGTGCAATCAAGAATATTCTATTTTATTCTTAAACGTCTTGTTTGTGGGGTCCCAACACCTTCGCGTCCCTTTGGACATTTGTCATCTAAGTTATTTGTTTGGGGCCTTCCTCTGCCCCCTTTTTTGTAGCGAAGGAAAGGCACTTTAACCACGTCATCGTCCAGCCTATTAAAATCCCTTTTAAAATTATTTATTTTAATCTGAATTATGGACAATTTCCTGTGCACACAGACATGATTCACCGTAATTTCATGACCTATTAAAATCTAGGTTAAATACTAAGAATATAATTGTTCGTTAGCTTATTATTTATCCTGTTTTATTGATACAAGAATAATATATAAACACCATTGCTTTATACGTATTATAAAAAGGGTGTAAGCGACGGCTCAGCAAATACTGTAAGGATAATATTCTCAACTTTGAGCAACTTTGCCAAAAAACGAAAAAAGCTTTTGACACACACCGAACCCGAATCTATACACAATAGGCTTACTACTACGTAAGAAGCGTCAGGCTCGAGAAGCTGTCAAACGCGACATAGTGACAGAACTACTATGGCTCTAATGTCACTATGTCACGTTTGACAGGTTCTCGAGCTTGTCGCTTATTACCAGTAGTGCACACTCCCATACAAAATTATTATTTTAATTTTAATTCGGGCAGTTTGTATGAAGAGGTAATTTTTTTTAACGTTTATAGGTTTGTCAAAGATGATCGGATCTATTGACTGATTAATTATGTCCATTTATAGTATTTGCTAATCTGTCACATAAAATACAATTATGTTCCATTACAGCAATCAATACCTTTTAACTACGGGAGAGCCTATCACTGGCTATCTTTTATTTTTTTTTCATGTAAAATTAAACTAAAAATTACCTTTTACTCATGTTCTCAATCATGGATGTTTGGATGAATGGACGGAAGATAGATTCCATATTTGACAGAATTCGTATGTCAGATTCCATACCTACTGAACAGATTCCGGATTAGACAGAAAACATACATTCAAGAAAAAACTAGCTATACCTATTGTTCTTGAAACCAGGCCGAGACAAACTTGTTTAAACAACTTTATTAATAAAACAATTTCTTAATAAATTTATACATATTTAGAGCACCATAACAAGCGACCCAGGGTGATGTCATATTTCATTTGAACGGCAGATGTCACGGTGAATCAGAATTGGCGCAAATAACTCCGCGGTAGCCAGAATTGGTCACGATTGGTGCTTAACTGCCTTAGGTGACATTGCCGACTCGTTTTTATACAAGGAAAAAATTATATAGAGTTTAGAATGCTATGATTGGTTGAATTATTATTCCACAGATATTTATTTTGCACACACTGAAAGAAAAGTTAAAAAAATATTCCTTGTTGCTAATTTATACTAATAATAATAATATAATAATATAGAGAAGGAATAAAAGATTTTATTGTTTGTTTGTTTGAATTCAATAGGCTCCGAAACTACTGAACAAATTCCAGAAATTCTTACACTGGTTGGCAAGCTACGTTATCCTACCCGGGTAATATAGGTTATATTATATTTAAAAAAATATTATCCTTGCTAAAAGTCAGTAATAATGTAACGCAAGGTGTAAAAAGAAACTACTGAACAGATTTTGATGAAACTGAAACGCCACGTATTAAATAATAGACGCTTTTCATGTCCACGAAAAGACCAATATTAAACGGCTTTATCGGATGTGGCTTCAACGTTTTGATAATTCATAAAAGTATAATTAGCTGATTTCTAAAGCATTTCTTTTTTTTACAGGTAAATACTCCAACCCTAGCGTTTGTTGGATCTCAAAATAATCAGAGGTGATGTATAAAAATATATTATGCGTACAAAACCGGGTCGACCCTGGTCGTTTCGTTTGTTGCAAAAGAAAGATGATTCTGTGTTTCGAAAGGCACGGTTGTTTCCGGCTACTATTAACTGATGTAGTCGTTATAAGAATCCTTAGGCGGCTCAATAGTTCTGATACCAGGAATGTGAGGTTAGTATTAACCCTAACCTACACGATAAGATATTTGAAGTAGTGTTCATATTAAATCAATACAATTTTCCCCTGCTATCTCCTAAACATGGTTTCTGAGCCTACTCTTGAGCATTGGGCCTTTATAAATTCTTCTTAATCTGTTATCATATCAATGTCTTCATCATAAAAAGAAGTCTGCAGCTAAACAAATGAAGGCTCGTACGGCGATCGTATTCATTCCGGTTCTGAAGGTCTCAAATATGGGTGATATATCCGAGTTTATATGCAACCTGTAACACAGATTGCTATCGTTTTCTATGTGTTAAGCTGCATAGAAATTGGATCGCGATCGCGCGTTTCCCGCCTCTGTGGTTTCGGTTGTGTCCTCTAAAGGATATTATATTTCAACTTATACGTATTTATTTTTCCCTAATTACTACTGTTATCTATCATACCAGAAGAGTGATAATAACGCTATACCACAGAAGAAAATAATAGTACTAACCCGTAGCTATACCTACTTGAAAAACCGACTATTATGTTTAACAAAATTTAAATATTTATTCAGATTATCAGAAGAGATTCTTAGAATCCCGATTATTAATAAGATAGTGTGAAGATCTGCTCATCTTATAGTTAAATTGCTTGTTTCTAAGAATCTCTGTCATCGCAGTATCACATTGCTCCGTATCCGGTGTCTTTAACTGTCTTTACAAAACGGGAAGCTGCAGACGCTAGTGAATGAAATTATAAGGGCAATATTATTTTTTTGCCCTTATAATTTACAGCTCCGCAAAGATTTATTTAGGTAAAAATATTAGCTTGAACGTCAACTTTCGATTTACATTAAAAAAAACTAAAAGTAATCATGTTCTTCCAATTTTTTTAAAACATCCCAGGGTAATCCTGCCAGATAATGATCAGACGGGTGTAACTATCGGAATGGGCCATATATTTACAATACTAGTAGCTCCGTTAAACGTACTTCTTTTTCCTAGTCTGGTTTAACCAGTGGTCACGATAACTACCATAATACTTATTGAACCAATTATGATCTTACGTATTGCTGTTTCAATGCAAAACCAGCCACCATGACAAATCTTCAACATACCTGCATGTAAAGGCGAGCACACAGTTGTGGGAAAAACGCTGCGAATATGTAATGTCTGTCACATTTGAGCCACATGAGACATGAAGTCAGCCTGATCTATAGAAAATAAACTTTAGTTATTTAAATTTAATCGATTTTGAAGCTAAAAAAATATATTTAGTATGATTTTTAAAAATACGATTTATTCTGCAAATTTGTATTTTTTTGCACAGTTTAGGAATGCTTTACTATCTATTTCAGAATTAAGAACTTACCTAAACTCCTAAAATAATTTGAATATGGCAGACTTGATACCCTTAAAAATATGGACCTCAGATTTTTATATTTTAGGCGAAAAATTTTAAGTCTCAAATTTATATATTCATAATATCTAAAATTACATTTTAGGGCTTTAAGACGCAATGTAAAAAAATAAATAAAAAATAGCGGGCAACTTTTTTGTTTACCGATTTTTTTTTTAATTGCTGATTGAATTGGTTTTATGTAAAGCCCGACCAAAGAAATAAGAAACCTCGCCATATTGCGGAATTTCAATGAAACTAATTTTATAAGAGTAATTGTTGCCATTTTCTTAAAAATATACGAATAGGTTTCTTATTTCTTTGGTCAGGCTTTATGTACCTTAAATACCGCATCAGTCGCAGTTGTAGTGTGTACGGGGCTTTAGTCCGTCAATTCTGACAGCAGCACGCATGGTTAGCTGCAGAGCCGATGGAGGTTTTCTTTTTCTTCTCGTTTCACCAGATTAACGCGACGCGGGTAGTTGTAAATAGTTTTGATGAATATTGAAAGGATGATGCTTCGGTGGTGTAGTGAGTCTCGTCTGAGCGGCGGTGTAATGGCTGGGCCGTTGGTTCTTATTCCGGGGGTCGCAGGTTCGAGATCTGCCAATATTGTGTATTGTATTCGTAATGTTTCGGGTTGTGGTGGCACATAATGCAACTAAATACGTCAGCACTGTAGCCATAAGCCACCTAAGTCGCACCGTCCGTTCTCCGTCGGCTGTTGCCGAAGACGCAGCGTCCAAAAAGAGGCAAAAGTACACCGCCCTGGAGCAGCGCTACCACTTTGTCCCGATAGCAGTGGAAACCATGGTAGGTAGTTGGGGCCACCCATGTTTTCCAAAGGGTGTGGAGGCCAAACGCTTGATTGGGGAACTGGGGCAAAGGCTAAGGGAACGCACACAAGACTCCCGCTCCGGTTAGTTCCTGGTCAGAGGTTGGCCATCGCGATTCAGCGCGGTAATGCTGCTAGCGTCATGGCCACCTTTGCGCCGGGAACGGTTCGGGGCGGGTTATTTGATTGAAATTTTTCTTTGTTTTGCTTTGTTTTATTTATAAATGTTTTCTTTGACTTTTGAATAAATAACTAAATACGAAATATAACTTTTACTGTTCATTGTTAGATTGTCTTAAAATGAATAAAGATATTTCTACTTTAGTGTTTCATAATATTTGAGATAATATATAAATACAGCAGAGCGTCGGTGGCACAGTGGCTAGGGCCCTGTCTTCCATTCGGAAGTCGCGGGTTCGTTTTACCAATGTGTTTTCGATTTCCGTCTTCATTATGTACGTTTATTCGACTCTCATACGGTGTAGAAAAATATCGTGTGGAAACCTGTACACACCTTTGAAGAAATAAAGGTTGTGTATGAAGTTGACCAACCCACACTGGGCCATTCCACTAAGGCCTATGCACCCTGATTTCAGGGTAGGCTGGAGTCCCAAAGTGGCGACTAGTGTATGGGCTGTTATTGTTAAAAACCAGACATAGTATTGTAAAGCCTGACCAAAGGAATAAAAAACCTGCTCTGGGGGCGCCACGTGTATATTTTTATGTTTATGGCATGGTCCAAGAAAACAAGGTCTTACAAGACCACGTGACTGAGACAAGTCTACGTCATTTTGTCTATTCATCCATGTCGAATGCATGTAATAGACAAGGATGAACAGCGCAAAATGACGTAGGCTTGTGTCAGTCACGTGTTCTTCTTGTTAGACCTTGTTTTCTTAGACCATGGTTTAAACAACAGCAAGTTGGCAACAATTTTCATTATAAAATTAGTTCCATTGAAATTCCGCAATTATGGCGAGGTTTTTTATTTCTTAGGATCAGAACAGCCTATGCGTCAAATTAAAATAGGTTGATTGGTTAAAAATATAATTCAAAACACGTGCGAGACGATATAAATAAAAGCAACGTAGAAATAAACTCGGCCTTGACATTCGAAGTTCGGAACTGGCGCGAGAAGATTACTCTCAAAAAAAGTAATTGCATTTTTTCTAGCAATCTGCTTTAATGACCGTGTTCAAATGATGTCTTATTATTATTATTCTTTCGCTAAGCGAACGTACGAAGGCAAAATGAAAGCCCAGCGTTGGCCAGCTTGAGAAAAATCGCTTTGTCAATGTTGCTAAGCTTGGTTTTACAATGGTTTTACAGAAATTATCTAGAAACAGAAAAATAAAAATCCTCGCCATATTGCGAAATTTCAATGGAACTAATTTTATAATGGAAATTGTTGCCGTAAACAAAAAAATATACACGTGGCGCCCCCAGATTTCTTATTTTTCTGGTCAAGCTTTACTATAGAAGTTTACTATAAAAATATTTCTTTCTATAAACGTGATCACTATTAAGTTCAGATTTTTTTCCTGCGTTCAAACTGGTGCTGTTTTTCCATTACAACAATTACAAAGATTCAACTAACACGAAGTCTCGCCGTCTGTTAGTAACGTCGATATAATTACGACAAAAAGAAAAAACAAAACAATTTTCTTCGATTTGGTATAAAGTTTCCAATTCATTTGTTTATCATTGAAAATCTGGTGTGGTGTGGTACATAACATTTGATAAACTTGTAAACCTACAATTACATGGAGTTGGCTACACTGTTTCTAGATAGATAGATCCATTCAAGCCTTCTACGCACACATGCACAGTTTTCCGTGCACACAGCTGTGTCCGCGACCAGTTTGACAGTTCAGTCGACGGTGAGACGCCGCGCGCCGACGTACGTTCGCGCCAATTCGCATTTCGAGAGTTTTTAACAAAAATAAAACGGTGCGTGCGTGTTTCAGTGATCAAAACTAGTTTCTAAACGATCCTTCGAAGGTCTCCTAACATAAAATGTGTTCTTAATATACAAATACTCGTGTTCGTGAGAGGATTACGATTTTCAAACGGTTTTTACCTGCTAGTTTTAAGGTTATACGCGGTTATCGCTTTGAGATGTGTTTTTTTTTTCTAACATACCAATGTCGTGAGGCGACGTAAGTTGGTTGATGATGTAAATTGCAAAATAATTAACAGGATTTGCATGGTGGAGTGCTAAAGTGTCTTCAAGGTAGACGGCAGTGGCACAGATGGAATGTCACGGAAGAATGTCGGTCAATAATGACGAAGCTTCAAAACTGCTGAGTCCGCTATTCCAAAAGTAAATACCCAAAACTGGGCTGTATGTCTATTTTGTTTTAGCTTTTTCTTGTTTGGAAAAGACAGCAAACATTACAACAAAAACAATTGAAATCTCGTAGTCAATATGTAATCCGTAAGATTTTCTGCGAAATCTAATCTTGCTTTGACCAAATTCCTATAAGTTTGTTAGAATTTTAGTTAGACATCATACATACATCTATCGTCACCTATCTATCAAGCTTTTCTATAAATAATAAAAATCGGTTATTACAGTCATCCGGCAACTATCTTTTAAAAGAAACGGTGTTAAAGTTTAAAATAGTTCGTCATGTGGGTACCGAACGGGAAATTAGGTTAAAAAGAGTTCAACGCGGCCGGCCGGCTTAAAAATAATAATATTGACAATAACTATTGTCCGTCACACCACGTCATAACACAAATAACTAAACAAACTCAACATATCTAAAAATCCTCTAAGACCTTTAGATACACGTTCAAACATCTGTTAATTTATTTTTCTGACGCTTTTGTTTGTGCAAAATATGTATGATAGTCTGTTAATGTATTTATGATATGGGTCTCTGTTTACATATTTAACATCTATTTATGTAAATATTGCCTGAAATAAATCGATTTATTATTATTATTTTTATGCAACTATATAGGTCTGGTAATGAGAATTTTCCTTACCTAAATTATTGATGTATTATAACCATGAAGGAAAAAAAAATTCCAGGGCGCGTAAAATTTTTTCTTCCTTCATGATTATAACATATTTTTAGATATTACGTCATGTATGTACACTACATGTGAGAAATATTGTAATAAACAAAAAATGTAATTGTCAAAATCACATCGTAAATCTTGGTGCTAAAAATCGAGACAATTTTTATTCGAACTTATTATGTTAATGATTATATTAGGTGTATTGTTTTAGTTATGAACACAAGATTTTTCTCGAATTATAATTAATTATTGTATTATGTCTCTCTCCCTATTTATATACCAAATTATATTTCATTTTTATTTAATTTATAATTATATTTTATGATTGCTTTTTTGAAGTAAAGTTCCTTTGTTGGAAAGTGTTTTCGTTGTAACGTTATTTGTGATTTAAAATTTTGTCGTAACATTTTTTGATTACATTATTTGGGGTACCGTATGACACACTGCCTTTACCACCACATTTAAAACAAATAAAGCTTTCTTTATTTCTTTTGAAAACATAATATTTAACTTTGTTATCATTCTTTTCAAAGAAATGAAAGACATTGCGACTCATACATACAATATTTTAAACAAATTGCATACCTTATAATGATTCTTTTAGAAAGAACGTAACGTCTATCAATTATTATAAAACAATCACCAAGAATGTCATAATAAAAATAAAAAACAATCAAAGATGGCGTCATCGTTGTGTCACATTAATCTTTAGATTCACGATACGTTGGAAACCCAAGGTATGATTTAATCGAGGATGAAGATAAGATTGTAGGAAATGTCCAAAATATCACAAATGTATAAATATAATAACCTTCACACGTGCGTGACTTAAGTCATGTATCTTTTGACAGCATATTTAACTAAACTAGTAAATCAAAGATTTTAGGTTTATTTTAGGTTTTGAGAGGACTGTCTTTTTCTTCTTTTCAAGCAAACTCAGACAGTCTCAGCCCAAAAACCTGCCACACGAATAGCGTCGTCAGTAGCCTTCATCAAGTCCTCTCGCGTGCAGGTGACAGGGCAAGAAGGGCAGATAATGAGATGGTCCATTTTCTGGGGAACAATTTTCATGTCCTTTGGAAGTGTTGTAGATACAATGAAAAAGTAGATTTGTACGTTTGCATAATGAATAAATATTGATGAAAATTAAATCATTTAAATGCAAAAAAATTAAACCATGATCAACATTTCTTAAAAATTTAAATGCAAGGTTTAGGTTCGTAATCTTCTTAAAATAACTAATTAGTACCTTAAAGGAATCGCCATTTTCGAAGCTAAACTTTATCATCTAGGTCATAGATTAGGAAATAGTCCTGACTTGGTACGTTGAGTACTAAATACCAGTCATTTAGTTACATTTTATTACCTTATACATATTTTATCGCCTTACAAGAAACCGCAGACTAAAAACTTTAATGTTTTTGTGTCTGAGGCACTGATATCGTCACGCAGACGTCTTAAAAAGTGCATTAGAGGAGATAATCGTGCTTTTTGGATACTTAATCATAACGATAGAGTTCTGTTTGTATGAAAATTAATCGAATGCATAAATAATAACTTCCTGTATTGTTTGAGTATATAATTTCTTCTAGAAATACGTTTAAATCTAGTTATTTATTTTATTATAATATTATAGTTAGAAGAAAAGCTTGTCGACTAAGGGTTATTAGCCCTCTGTTTTTACCAAGAATATGTCGTGCTATATATTACAACTTCTTTGTCAAATAGCGTTAGTATTGTTAGGAAAAAATCGACATCAAAAGTGGGATTTTATATTTTTTTATCGAATGTAATTTGATTTGAAATCTATCAGAATTTCACAGGGTACTAACTAATATTGTTCATGAAAATTTATATGATTTTATGATTATATGATTTGTAGCATGGGTTTTTCCAGGTGAAATATAAAGATCGGTTTAACATATATTATGAAAACACGCTTGACCTTGCTAAAGAGGAAATAATACAGCAAACGATAATGGGTAACACTATTTTGTTAACGGTATATCCTTATTCATGCATTTATTACAATTATTATAATATGAAAGGAAAAATAGTACAAATTCTCTAAATAATATGTAACTAGAGTGCAAATACAAAATATTTATCCCTTAAAATTTTTAAATACGTTATAACAACTAAAACTTGTTACTGTGACCTAAGAGCGTGGGTGGCCTAGTGGCTAGGGCCGTTGTCTCCCATTCGGAAGGTGTAGGTTCAATCTTCGGAACGTACCCATGTCCCATACTAACGTGTTTTTGATTTTCGAATTCACAATGTACTTGCGTTTATTCAACACTTGCTTTCCGCCCTGCGGCTTTGCCCACGTTTACCATTTTTCCCGTGGGATTGAGGTATTTTCCCGCGGTAAAAGGTAGCCTATGGGTTAATCTAGAGTGTCATCTAACTCCATACCAAATTTTATTAAATTCGCTCCAGCCGTGAAGAAGTAACAAACATACACACTCACACACTCACAAACTTTTGCCTTTATACTATTAGTGTGATTCACACATCTACGAAATTTATAAGTTGTGTGTGAAGATGACCAATCTGCACTGGGCCAGTGTTAGGCCCTATTGAACATCATTCGAGGTAGGTTTAAGCCTGGTGGGGACATACATTTTATGCTATTAACTACGACAAACTTAAAAATTAAAAATGTTACTGGACTTTTATCGATAGTCGCAGCCCTAGTAACCGTTAGTAGTGCAGCACCACACTTCCTAATAAGGTCTATAATATCGATAAGTGGTGCATCAATGGCCAAGTTTGTTCATAATTTGAATAAGGGCTTTCTTTCCCCGGAGCAATGATGCTTGTCAGGTGAGAGGTGAAAGGTGGTAACTAGTCTTGTTACGTCGAACACGCGAATCAAAATGTTGTAAAAATGGGGAGTTTATACAGATTTTTATATTTTTTTATATTTAAACTGAACTGAAAACTAATAGTGGAGCAGTTAAGTTGTCATATGAAACAAATTTTATTAGCTGATGGCTTTTTTAAATTAAATCAAAGCATATTGGTATGGTCAAGTGCACGGTAAGCTTAACAAGGTGCACCGCAATTCTGTTTCTTATTCAATGGACATAAGAATGGTGCACAGTCCGAAGTGTTTAGCTTGGCGTGGGTTTGTCTGTATGTGGCAAGGAATCGATCCAGCACCTCCCAACTACTTCAACAGACATTGCACAGCCTTTAGCAATTATTCACAGTACCTGACTTGAGTATGAAACAAGCAAGATAATAAACAATGGAATATATTACCATTACAGTTTCCTTTCTTTGTGGGAGGGTATTGACCACGGGTTATTGATTTTTCACAAAGTCAAAGTGTTTTATTCGAAGTAAGGTCTTACAAATCACTTTTCGACGTCAAAACTAATGAAGTTATTAAGCTTTGCTTAAACCAAGGCCGGCTCTCGTCTCGCACTTAACTACTTTATTTATGAACTAGCGACCCGCCCCGGCTCCGCACGGGAAAATGGTTATTGTGGGTTATCCTTCAGTATATTATGCATGTATTATACATATAAACCTTCCTCTTGAATCACTCTATCTATTAAAAAAAACCGCATCAAAATCCGTTGCGTAGTTTTAAAGATTTAAGCGTACAAAGGGAGGGACATAGGGACATAGGAAGCGACTTTATTTTATACTATGTAGTGATTTAATGAAGAATGAACTGTTTTAAATTTAAAGAGGCGATGCGGTATCAGTTTGAACGTAACTGGCAGGTTCACGCAATGTGTGCGCTGCTGTGGAGAAGAACCCGCCGAAGAAACTCTACAGGATCGCATCTTTTGTTCTTTCCTCTTTGTTTTTACAATATCTACCAGTAGGTATACGTATTAATACGTAATGCTGGATGCGGGCAGCGCAGGACCGATCATTGTGGAGATCCTTGGGGAAGGCCTTTGTCCAGCAGTGGACGTCTTTCGGCTGAGATGATGATGATGATGATGAGGTATACGTAACACATGTTCTCGAGAGTACAATTTATGCACCTTTCGAATTATTGTGGTCAAGTAGGTCTATGTAATAGCATTTTGGCTAGTTGTACCATGTGACATCATGTTTAAGTTGTTAAGTTCATAATATTTATAAGGGCCTCGGCCTAATGCGGGTTGGTCAACTTCACACACAACCTTTGAATTTCTTCGCAGGTGTGTGCAGGTTTCCTCACAGTGTTTGCTGCTGACTGTAACTAAAATGAAGTACATATTATTGTAAATAGTAACTTACTGCATCGCAAGGTTCAGAGCAATATTATTAATGCACCACTATTATTGACTTTATGAGTAGGTATACACGAAGTTGGCCATCTTATAATTTTCCAATATTGCGATCTTTTGTCAATATGCTAAATAGCCGTTGAAAAATATGTGCCATTTGCGTATTGTTTTTGAGATAATACTTCACTTAGTTAAAATATATTAGTTATGGATATTGTCGTTCTTACAACAACCGCTAAGTTGTCCCAAGTGTTTCAGTTATTTAAATTTTACAGTTTAAATAAAATAAGTTATTTATTTTGTAATTCATGATGACGGAGGAGGTGCAAAGTTAGTAATAAAGTACTGAGAAGAATAATACCGGAAAATTTTGCTAGCAAAAATATTATTAACGGTCTTTTCACAAAGATATTTCTTTCAAGCCACCTTGCACCAAATCTTAAAATAGATCGTACTTTATTGTACACCAGGAAACAACAAGAAATACAGTCCACAACAAAGTGTACAAACACGCGCGCGGCCTTGTCACTAAGGTAGCAATTTCCACAAGGCAAATCTGTGTTCTCTAGAATTTCGCACAAAATCCTAAGCGAGATGCATTGTGTTGGTACTGGCCTGCCCCCATTCTCGCCATGGAAATTCCTATCTCCACACCATGGTCTGCCATAGCACGCAGTACTAGTGGTACCGTTACAACCGGTCGGCGCGGGCGCAGCGTTCCACCGAGAGCTGTGTTGCCAAACTGAATGGGATCCTGCTGTTTTTGCTTAAACTGAGGGGTACCTACTTCTGATCCTTATATTTATTCTTATCCCGTATTTATTCTTATAAAAGTTTGATACTGCCATAACGTAACATAACTACCTATCTCCCTTCCCGTGACGCCTATACAGGGCGTCCCACGGCTATGCCACATGGAGGGAAAGTACCTTAAATATTGTAGGTAGAACATTTTACTGAAAGAAGACATTATTTTATTTCTAAAAACTATTAAAACTGCATTCATTTATTTTTTAATAATTACATGGTTGAGCCGGGAATCGAACCCGCTACATGAGGAAAAAAAAACAGCCTGTAGTTTTATCATACCAATCGAAAGGCTCCTTCATAAGGATTATTTTTTGCTAAATAACATAGTGTCAGAAATAAAAGAAAGATCATGAATTGTAACATTTGATGTGGTCGCCGAGATTTTTTTTATGCATGGGGTTACTAGCGACCCGCCCCGGCTCCGCACGGGAAAATGGTTATTGTGGGTTATCCTTTAGTACATTATGCATGTATTATACATATAAACCTTCCTCTTGAATCACTCTATCTATTAAAATCAAAATCCGTCGCGTAGTTTTAAAGACAGGGAGTGAAATAATCAAAAAAGGTGCGACTTTGTATTCAACAGCGTATTAATAAAATTGATAAATTTTGTATTAAAAATGTTAAAATACATAGTCTTCCTTTTATTTCTGACACTATGTTATTTAGCAAAAAATAACCCTTATGATGAAGCCTTTCGATCGGTATGATAAAACTACAGGATATATTTTTTTCTCGTATAACGGGTTCGATTCCCGGTTCAACCATGTAATTATTAAAAAATGTATGAATGCAGTTTTAATAGTTTTTAGAAATAAAATAAAGTCTTCTTTCAGTAAAATGTTCTACTTACAATATTTAAGGTACTTTCCCTCCATGTGGCATAGCTGTGGGACGCCCTGTATATCTATCATCCCGGGTTTTTAATAACTTTCACGATCGTGGGATTTTTATTTGTTTGTAATTGAAACAAATTGCTGGGTTGCCATTAAAAAGGTTATTATATTATTTTTTTATATACATTAAACTATAATCCTGAAAAATGTCTGAAAAATATTAGAAATGCGTAGTTGGCAATATTGTACTCAACGCACCATGCTCGCGCATAGTTTTTATTAGGCGACGCCATTATCTTATACATTGATCTTATTGTTAGACAAACGTATTGTTGAAGTTATTGAATGATAGCAATGTATTTCAAGTTCGCCCAAGATTTCAAGTTTAAATATCTTGTTGTTTCTGAAATGATATATTGGGAGTAGCTTTGTTTACAATTTCGCGTTTATTTATGGTGTATAGCGGGGGAAGATTACGGCGTAGTAGCGTATGACATAATATCTGAGAATCAAACCAAAGACTGTAGTTCACTTGTGTTACCCAGCCCGCCTGATAAACATGAGTATTGTAGCAATACTAACGATGCATTCAAAATTATGTAAAATTAAAATAAAATTGTAAAATGTCAACTTTAAATTAAATTGCATTGTAGTTGCTTAGTAATAAGGTCGCCTTTGTATAGGTAGGTACTTACTTACTTATACCGTTGTGGATTCTATTTCTTGTCAGCAATAAAGTACTCTTATATTTTATCTATTAAATTCTTAAGATACTTTTTTGGTTACACTGCAAATGACTGATAGGCCGGGTGTTCTATTATATTCTAACTGTTAAAAAAGTAAACAAGGAATTATCCTAGAGCTTTACTTTATTTCATTTAACAAAATTTTAACAACCTAGCTATCTTTTATGACCATAACTGCATTTTTACCATATACTCGTATACGAAAAATTAGAATTCGACCAACATTCGTGCGAAAATTTAATTTCTTAAGACGAATTTGTTCATTGTGCGTGCCAACTATGGGTACGTTATTTTTAAGTCTACGCGTTTTTGTTCATAAACGGTAGACTTGTTTAATATTACCGCGGGTTCTGTAGCTAAAAGTTACTATTAAGGCTTATTTAGCTGGAGCAACATCGTGCGGCTTGCGGCATGATACATAATTTTCGCAATAACATTAAATTAAAAAAAATTATAACCCCCGACACAAAACCGTTATTTGATCCTTTCAGCAACTAGAAAAGAGCTGATAATCTTCAAATGGCTGAAGATATTTTCTTGGATCATAGCTAAGAACACTCTCGATTGTGACACCTTGCAAACAAAAAAACTAGATCAAAATCGGCGCATCCGTTTAGGAGCTACGATGCCACAGACAGACAAACAGACAGACACACAAATCAAACTTATAACACCCCTCTTACTACGGATTTCCTTTTTTATAATATTGTAAAAACGTATTCAATCTTGTAGTATGTGATAAATAAAACTAAACTAAACTCTTTTTCGTCGGGGGTTAAAAATATAATATTTGCTGTATTTGCTGCAATCCGGTTAACTTATGATAAAGATGTTTGTAACAGATTTAAAACAATAAAAATAAATATGTGGGACATCTCACACACGGCCATCTGACCCCAAACTAGGCAGAGCCTGTACTATGGGTGTCAGACAGCTGATATACATACATATATAAATATACAACATCCAGACACAAGGCAAACACAAGTGCACATCACACGAATGTTTGCCCTGGGCGGGATTCGAACCCGCGACCTTATGCTTCGTAGGCAGACGTACTACCTACAATGCGATTCATATTTAATAGTTGGACTTACACAGCGGATCTCTAGCGATCCAATTCGTCTGACCGTTGACCGGGTACACCGTTAGAGCGCCCGTGAAATCTCTAATACGATAACGAACACAGCTCCATCTGCAACTATTTGAGAATTAACACGACGGAGACACGCGATCTTAAATACAGACCGACTAGGATCTAACTAAACGTGGCCTGTAAAGGAACTAACGCTTTGTTCCTGCTACGCCGTAGCAGTGGTCTACGGTCTACGACGTAGAGATTGTTCCCATTTAAGGATCTAACTAAGTGAAGGAAATAACGCCTTGTTCCTGCTACGTCGCGTCGTAGCAGTGGTCTACGGAAGGTCTACGCCGTAGAGATTCTTCCCACTTCGCTTTACAGACCGACAAGGATCTAACTAAATGGACGTGGTCTGTAAAGGTCTACGCCGCCGTAGAGATTTATCCCACTTCGGTTTACAGACCAACAAGGATCTAAAATGAACCTGGCCTGTAAAGGAACTAATGCCTAGTTCCTGCTACGCCGTAGCAGTGGTCTACGGAAGGTCTACGCCGTAGAGATTTATCCCACTTCGCTTTACAGACCGACAAGGATCTAAATGAACGTGGCCTGTAAAGGAACTAACCCAGTGCGTCTTGCACACTATTAGTTGAGGATCGCGGTTTTTCCAGGTTACACTGGTGAACGGTGCTATCAATTCTTCCGCTCCCCCGCAAGTCCGGTGAAGCTTGATCCGTCGTACATTATCGACTCAAACATAAGTCAAGTCAAAAAAAAAAACTGATATCAATTTTAAATATGTATTCAATTCTGTGGATACAGAAACCAGGATAACATTCAACAATAAATATACCAGGATAACACCCAACAATAGATTAACGAGACAGATTCAAAATTCTTGCAACAATACCTGTAAGAAAGGAAACTGGTTTTATACAAATACTGGTGCAGCGTCGACCCAAAACCCAAGGTCGGAAAGTTGGCCAAAACCCGTCGTCTCGGCGGTCGTGGGAATCTGGGAACAATGTCATAACGTGGGGTCATACTGCTAGCGGATACAACTGAGCTAAATTAAAGTAGACAATGCAAAAACGCGGCAAATTTGAAAAAAATCATCGTGGTAACCCCGATTCTATGGATTTACCTAATTTGATACTTTTTTTTCTATGTAACTTTGTTGCCAGTACAATGTTTTCCAATTTCATCGATTGTCTACTTTCATTTGTCAAACTCTAGATCGTTTATGTCAATTCGGAGTGGGTACAGAGCAAAATGACCACGTTGATAATACGACCGTAACGCAGTAAGCTATGGTGTCTCAGTGTCGGTTACATTAAGTCGCATAAAATTGAAATTTTGATTAACTTACCCTTTGGTTTCGAGTTTTTAATCAAAGTAAGATTTACAAAATCATTTTTGACTTCTAATCTTTTAGATGACCACAAGAGTACTCTAACTAAACCGACGAGCATGCATGAGGAGATTAATGAATGTGGATGAAGCGAAACAAGTGTGTCTGGATCGTAGCAAGTGGAAGGAAGTGGTCTCTGCCTAACCCTCCGAAAAGGAGGCGTGACTTTATGTATGTATGTAGGTAAGCTTAAAAATACCAATGACCCGTCCGTCCATGGTTTACTTGTTGTTAATATTTTAATGGGAAAATATGTAGCGTTGACTTGACAGTTTTTATTAATATTTTGCCAGGAGTATATAATGAACAAGTTTTTTTAATGTCTAAAGTCAAATAGCGATAGTATGTAAGTTTAAATATTTCTGATCGAGCCTTAAAAAACAATATTATACACTAATAATTAAGGCTTCCAGCTGCTTACCGAATATTCAATCGTTTTGTAAGAACGCGCTTATTTTTATGTAAATATATGTATGTATAGTGATATAACTTTTGGAGTGTTATAATAGTTTGTACAGAGCGATTAAGCTGATAAGTAACCATCCATTCCATCTTTATAATTACTGCATTACTTAAGTAGATTAAATAATTGCACACACTCGTAACATTTTTTGTTAACAAATATTGCTAATTAATGTTACATGTATTAATTTTTGTATATGCTTCTGGTTTTAGTTAATTCTTCTCATGATGTCATAAACTTTTCTAAACGTTATAAAAATATTATGGTAAATTATTCAACATTCTTTTAAATTAATAAACGCCCATGCAGCTTGTTACCGTTATTATCTTTCCATAGCGTGTAGTAAATTTATTGTTTTAAAGAATCTATCATATTTTTCATGGTGATTTCGCCGCGGTAACTGGCGCCCTACCTTTATGCAAAGGTCACGTAATGACAAGGTTGGGTCTACCGATTCTCCCAACATTGTCAAGTTTTTGTTCAAAATTCACTGACCACTGTTACTATTGCATTTATTTTACGTACAATAACTCTTATTCATGTGTTATGATTCTTACGAGGGTCATTTTCTTACCAAGACCTTTTCTAGTTAAGTCATTTTCTGAGTAGTTCATATATACGGGGTTGACATACCACTTCACGTAGAAGATTGAGGAAATCCTGCCAGTACTTATTTCCGTGTGACAAAAGTGGTTAAAAGATGAACCAGGTATATTATATTTTGTCCATTTCAGACAGGACAGGACTCAACTCAAACACTACTTAGCAATGTAAATAAATTATTTTCTGTTACAAATATACTCGTATTTAAAGTTTTTCGTAAACATAATTGGCATATTGCATCTCTAGGATCGGAAGCTAAAATGCCATCGACACGCGACGACTTTATTTACATTATTATTATGTTTCCTATAGATTTTTTGTTGTTACACAAAAACACAAGTAAGCAGTACATTTGAGCGGTAGTATGTTATTAGGGTTACGTTCAATACAAGAAAAAATAATGTTTATATAGCTGTTCGATTCACTTTTAAAAATGTCAGTACCCGGTTTATAATAATGTATAATATGTATGTACCTATATATATTATAATTACATAATAAAATCACAATGTTCTGAGTGGAGCTTATTGAAACTAACCGCAAAGCTATCCAAGCAATTTTGTTGCGAACAATTTAATTCTATTGTATATTACGTACGAGTATTTAAGTTTATAAACTTAAATACTCGTAAGTATTATTACGATGTTTGCCTGTAAAATACCTACTCTATTGCAACTACAAGTACTCTTAGTAATTAGTAGTATAGTAATAGTACCTATCTACTAATCCAATGATAATTCCAATAAAACTTTATTGATACCCTTTGAGATTGCGGCAAGCTAAGTAGTTGCTTAACTTTTAAACAATATTATGTAGAGCCAACAGAAGCGCCACTGTACATGTAATAATATTTTATCTATTTGTCTAAGTTATTACCTAAGATTAAATAATAGAAAACATGACAGATGAGGTTATGTAAATAATAAACTTGACAATATTTGTCAAACAAAGATGCACTGCTCAAATGAAAAAAGAGTTATTCATTATCTTCTGAATAATTTGAGAAAAAATAATCAAATGATTATGTAATCACTACATAGTATAAAATAAAGTCGCTTTCTCTGTCCCTATGTCCCTCCCTATGTCCCTCCCTTTGTACGCTTAAATCTTTAAAACTACGCAACGGATTTTGATGCGGTTTTTTTTAATAGATAGAGTGATTCAAGAGGAAGGTTTATATGTATAATACATGCATAATATACTGAAGGATAATCCACAATAACCATTTTCCCGTGCGGAGCCGGGGCGGGTCGCTAGTTGTATTATAAAATAAATAGTCATTTAAAATATTTGGGCAATTTGGTTTTCGTTTTTTTCTTTTACAAAACTGAGGTAATTATAGTTCGAAAACATTTCATTAAAACCTTATTAAAACGATACACGCATTTTTTTACTCGATGTGGCATATATTACACATTTTAACCCTTTTAAGGAGTATAATTTAACAAATTCACGTGAACGTGGTCTCCACTCAATGGATTGAATACCTACGACATTGGACGTTAATTGGTCTAATTTTCTTTAAACTAGCTACCGAACGGGCCCAATTGGAAAATCGTTCCGCTCGCGTCTGAAACTTGGCTGATATGTCGGCGCCCACGCATCGTCTGTTGAATGAACTCTTACATCAGAGGATTTAGATACTGGCCCCGATTAGCGCTGTTGCGAATTTTTTAAATTCATTTACTTTATTTGACCTAATGAACTTTTCGTATAGAGCGTCTGTGCCCAAGTGGCTGGGGCCGTTGACTTCCATTTGAAAGTTCGCGGGTTCAAGTCTCGGCACGTACCAATGTGTTTTCAATTTTCGGTTTCGTGTGTACGTTTATTCGACGCTCTAGGAAAACATCGTTAGGAAAACTGCACACACCTGTGAAGAAATTCAAAGGTTTTGTGTGAAGTTGACCAACCCGCACTGAGCCAGCGTGGTCGATCAAGGCTTGTTCACCACTTAGTGGGGACATGTTTGAACTTTTCGTTTTTATTTTAGTTAATGAAAATGTTATTTAAAATATTGAGTCAACTTTAAAATAACTTTTAAATGAAATCAAAACTACTTTGTTCAGTTTTCTCCTACAAATAATATTTTTAAATCTAGTGCTCGTACGCAGCATTAGCGCGCATTTTATTTTTAACCCGAAACTAACTTTACTGCAAATGCAATAATAAATATATTATACCAATAATAATAATCTCGCACACATTTTAAACTAGCTAAGTCTTTGATTTTCAATATTTTATCTAAATACGTGGATGATATAATGTTAGTTTGCTTTGTAAATTATTTGTTTTGACGTAACCGAGTAGTGTTATTCCAAAGTATACTAACTGGTAGGTGTTAAATTCTTAACAGAACAATGTCGTCAGTTCCAATTTAATTTAAAACATCCTTATTTATTTACTTTTTTTGTTTTGTTTTGTTTACATTCCGTTTATGCATAACTTAAAAGATGACGCTAGTTCTATCTTATCAAACCTCGCTGAATTAAGCTACTGATTCAAGGTACATTGTTCTGCCGGTTAATAGAGAATCGCAAGTGAGAAACAAACGAAGCAATGTAGTTTGAACTATTATCTAAAATCCAGGTGTCACAAGCGCTTTAATTAGAGAGCCAGTTCATTCATCCTCATTCTTGTTTATTTCAAAATTTGATTTAGTAATCACTAGCGACCCGCCCCGGCTCCGCACGGGAAAATGGTTATTGTGGGTTATCTTTAAGCATATTATGCATTTATTATACATATAAACCTTCCTCTTGAATCACTCTATCTATTAAAAAAAACTGCATCAAAATCCGTTGCGTAGTTTTAAAGATTTAAGCGTACAAAGGGAGGGACATAGGGAGGGACATAGGGACAGAAAAAGCGACTTTGTTTTATACTATGTAGTGATTATTATGGTGCCCATAAATGATAGTGGGCAAAAATGATTGGGGGCTGGACCATAAGCTTACACGGCGGCGGTCTAACGGTTTCAGGGTCTAGCGTGTACGACGTACGTACAAACAGACGACAAACGGTCATTTTTTCAAAATTTTTATTTCTGTGTTCAGCTACACTCCCTACCCTACAATCAGTTTTCTTGAAAAACAAATCAATGTACAGACACGCCGATTCTTCAGTTTTATTTACTGTAGATTTTTCATTTTTAATGCTGCTGTGTTATTAAATTCGTCATAATATTTGTTTGTATAATCTCCTACAATGTCCAGTCATGTTTTACTCAACAATCAGGCATGAAGGAAAACCGCGTAATATTCAACATGCAATGACGTCACGGCGTCATGATGTGATGACGTCATGCCCGTGACCGGTGCATCCTTGACTCAGTCCAAACCAAGGATTTTATAGCTGTTACATACATCAAACTTAGAGAATTGTGAACTTGTTCATTTTCATACAAAAATAGATTACAATGCAACACAAATATTCTAACAACAAAATAATAATTAATAAGATGTGATATTCTTTCTTCTTCATATAATATTATATTTTATTGTATTGTTTTTCTTATTTCTATATTCTTCTATTATATACTATTTTTCATATTTTATTTATATTTTTTTATATATTTTTAAGTCTTGTCCGACTTAAAATTACGCGCAATTTCTAGCTGCGCTCTTAAGTGCAATATAATTCATTGAAAATTAGATTAAATCATTTGCCATCCTTTTCGATTCCCATGTGAACGAAAAAGACCGCGTCCTTTCAAGCTAAGCTTTTGAAAGCTTTTAAAGTTAAGTGTAACTTGGGAGTTGGGAGATTCACCACCAATGACGTAATCGCATCATGATGTGATGACGTCATAACATCCTTGACTGAGTCGAAGTCAAGGATTCTACAGTAAAGTTATTACTTTCTTTTCTTTATTGCACAAACATACATTTAATATTTATATTATAGCTAGTGTACAAAGGCGAGCTTATCCCTATAATAGATCTCTTCCAGCCAACCTACAACCTATATATTTCAATGTTTGTTATGACTACCTAATGAATGAGTTAAATTACTGGTTTTATTTTAAGGAATTCATCGGAGAATGACCGTGAGTTTTGGTTAAAGGTTAAAAACGAAAATACAGTTTTCGTCACAAAGGTTTATATAAAATATGACCAGTAGGGTCATTAGTTCTAAAAACGCTGGCTGCTAGGAATGCTGTTGGTTCTACTACCTAAATGACCCATAAGTAGGTACTTGGAAATCCAGATGGACCCACTAGTGGAACTTAGCGGTGTCACCAAGCAACCGTCTGAAAAGTAAACTTTTCACTTTCCATTATCGCATTACAGCCTTGTTCACAAAAATAAACTATTTATAATATTGTGTCACTTTGATTATGTATTGATTGATAAACTATTTCCTTGAAATTGGTTGGTTTAACTATTAAGGGCGCACTATAGTTGGTAGGTTTATTTCTTTAACACATTTTTTATTTTAATTTTAACTCCGTCTCCCCTCAAAAACGTGTCAGTCGTCAGTAAATACAAAACACATTGACAAAACATTATTCAATACATTCGTACACCGAATTTTATCAAAATATGCTATTATAAGCGCATCTGTCACGGTTGGCGCGTAACGTGTATAATACGTATGCCCAGGCGCATCCTCTGTTGTATTCTATTGTTTTCCGTGTTTCAGTAATCAAGTTAGCAACCAATCACTTTTTGGAACCAGCAAATTCTGGCGCAAAGTATTACTTACTACTAATCGAATTGTCTAATCTTTAATCGACTACGAAAAAACTTTATTTATAATGTAATTTCGAAATTCGAATATCAAAAACACGTTTTTTCTTTTTCGGAAATAGTCGGTACTTTCAATCAAGAAAGCAACCGTATTTCAATTAAAATGACTAGTCATCATAATAAATTTATTAAGAAAACATCGTCCCTTCGAAATTAGTTTAAGTTGTTGTCAAGCAAGGATACATTTCGGAAATAAGATACTTTAGTTGCCAGACTGGTAAAAAATATCCATTATTGTACAATAGCCAGCACATGCAGCTAGACTTGTTGACCTTGAGAGCGCCCGTATTCCGTAGCGGTAGGGGTGATTTTCGTAGTGCGAATGTCCAACCGCATGTGCTGGCTTCTGTACCTACTTGATATTATATATTGTAGTAGTTTTAAATTAAACTAGCAAAGCAAATAGAATAAAAACGGTTCTATTTAGACACCGTAAACCAAATATTTTTTCGAACCATTGGTAATCAAAGATTATTTCATTCATAAAAACCACAGTTACAAACAGTTTTAACAGATCAAAATGAGATAAATAAAATGTCCATAAATGAATACATAGTTAATTATAATGCATGAAAAATATTGCTTAATGCAAAAAACTCAAAAGGGCTTATCGTAAAATACGATAAAATCGAAAAAGTGTCGGCTGTCATCGTAAATTTAATAGAAATACATTTTAGGCGTTTAATAAAAGGCGCCAAACGAGGATCGCCCTTGGCCTTGGCATCGATGGCCGAAAATTGCGCTTTTTTTAATCGGACGAAAATAAACTTTTCGATTAAGTTATACAAATGTATTTAGGTACGTGGGTAGTATACGAAGTTTATGATTTAGGCAAAGTTTTATTTCATTTGGCTTGTAACTTACGAAATGTTTTTGGTGAAATCTTTCAGTTTTGTATATAAAACTAAACTAGTTTTCATGAGCGATTGATTGTTTTCGTTCACAATTATTTTCATGCACATTGCATATCCATGTTCATCATAAAGAATCCGCAAAATAAACCAACGATGTTTTACTCTAACACGGCGAACTTCGTAAAAGCTTGTAAAATAAACTTTTTTAGTTTGATTAATATTGTTCAAATGTTGATTGTCATTTTGAGTAGTAATTTAAATATTTGCGAATAAATTGCGAAGTATTCGCAAATATTTTGGCAACTCTAATCGTGTACAGAACAGATAATGGTCAAGTGATGTTTTTGAGAGTGAATCTTCTAGTTTTACCAGTTGTTAAGCCGGCTCTTTTAAGATACGTTCCCTTTGGCATTGTACAATTTTATATTTCTTTTTTATTCATTTTTATGTAGAGGTTTTTGGCCGGTTTCTTTAGATTTTGGTAGTAAATTTTGCCAACAGTTTGCCCTGATTTTTTTGATATTTTCGATAAATAAAAAGTGTTCTGACAATAAAAAAATTACGGTCGGTCGATATGTATTTTTTTTATAAAGGCAGTGCAGCACTGAACGGTTGCAAAAGTAAGAGGTAGGTATATAATGTATATTATATAGTAGTTATTTTACGTTCTCATCGGCGATATGTAGAACAAATAATAAAAACTAAACCACAGTGTATTAACTAGATATAAAATAGACAAGGCTGTTCGGAATCCTCTCACGGTGTTATTATCTTCAGAACTACATTTTGATATCATTACTAATATTACTATGCCACCTTCGAAGGAGCGTTTATCTGACTCATAGACGGTTACAGAAACTTCCAATTAACTTTAATTGTCCTCCAAAATTAAACCGTTTTCACGGTGTATTTAGGAAATATAAAATACTAGGCTTCCGCGCCGCGGCTTCGCCTGCGTTGTTAATTGATTTCCAGAAAACTAGTCATTTTTCTTTAGAAGAACGTAGCTTACATCCTTTTCCATGATTTAATTTATCACCTTGCCAAATTTTTTCGCGATCTGTTCAACCGGTTACGCGTAAAAGCGTAACGTACAAACAGATTTACTTTCGCATTTTATAATACTAGTTTGTATCTCGTCGAATTAAGTGAAAACGATATATTTTGATGGACAATAATTAAAGTTAATTTCAGTTTCGGCAATCGAGAGTTTAATTAGTGTATGAGGCAATAAAGACCTCGAAATATTTAAATTAATTGTGTATTTTTCCCAGGTGCCGCAGTGTTTGCTCAAATGTTAACTAAAGTTCTTGTGAAAAACCGAACTGGAGAACTGACTCATTTTGCCCGAAAACAAACTTAAAAAATAACTTAGCCTTACTCATAAACGTAACAAAACATTCCAAAACTAACGCTTCAAAGTTGCCATATTAAATACTAAAAAAAATAAAAATTACAATAAATATATTCAATAATAAGAAATAACAAGACTTCAAGTGAGTAATCGCAGATAAATTACTTGGAAAAAAATTGTGTCAAGAACAAAAAGTGTGTGTCAAGGGGTCTGCAACTTTCCTTTAGCAGACTGGCTGGATGACATCGTCAGTAATAAATAAAGTAGCCGTTAAAAAAAAAAAAAGTTGGTGAATCAACGGCCTTGCGCGGGATACGTGGAACTGTGAACGAATTTTGGCGGATTCATTCGCAGTTGCTCATGCGACGCGCGCGCGAGCGGTTCCTGAACGAATACGAACTGTCAAATCGAATTTTAAATTGAAACTGCAACATCGCGCACCCGGTTCCCGCGCTTTTTGAAACTAAAAAAAGTGTTCCGAATCGCGTTCGAAAACAGTGAAAGTGTGGAAAAACAAAAAGTAGTGTTGCGAATTATGCTGAATGTGTTGAGTGCGTGAGAATGTCGACGCAAGCGTATTACAAGGAGCGCCTGGGGTTTGACCCCCAGGAGGCGATGCAGGACGTCAATGGGGGCTTCTATGACGGCCCCCATCAGCCCAAACGACACCGGAGCGAGAGGAACGAGACCCACGACCAGGTGTACGAGGAAAACTTGACCAAGTTCAAAGGTACAACATGTTGGGAGTTCTTTATACAACAGTCAGGTTCGTGGTGGTGGGTTATAGAGAATGCGTGTGTCGTGTTCCGAAAACAAAGGTTGTTGTGGCAGAATGCGCTAACATTCCTTTGCCATTGTTGTTTTTTTACTAACTTCGCGTGTCGTTCAGAAATTTGAGATGTCACTTTTTGTTGTGGTTTTTATTAACTTGTCACTGTTCTATTTGGACAAATTCATATTGAATTTCTTGTTAGCTTCAAGGATTTTTTACATTAGTCTGTTTTTAGTTAATTATTAATACGATATCCAGTTTTTATAACGTCGCCTCTAGAAGATGAGGCATTTTATTGCGTACTTAAAAAACTTGTTTGTTGATATTTTTTAATTCAAATTTCTTAAAATATAACCTCGTTAATTTAAGGTTTTCCTTATAATTAGTTATTTGATTGATAGATTCAACATACATAATTGGTATTTATTTAACAACAAGTAGCTGGTGCAGTAAAAACTAAATTGGTTTTAAAAGATATTTAGATTTCGATTACGATAACCGGAACCAGTTTTTTAATCGGGCGTTAAATATTTTAAAGATTTTCGGAAAACCTATCAAAGGGCTGCATATTTTTTAATCTTTTATATTTCACTTCAAGGCATTTTAATTTATTCTAATAGGTAATATTTCAGAACAATGATTTTTTAATTAAAAATAAGAAATTTACCGTGGTTTTATGTAGCATTATCGCACTTAAAATAATATTAATTTAGAATAATTGCACCACCAAGCTTTTGTGCAGTAATCTATTTTTCATTGATAAAGCTTTACAAATCGATAAAGTGTGATTGAAGTGCGTTTTCTTATTAACAGGCCAAATTACACCTCTCTTCATTTAGTTACTATATTTCTGTGTTAGTATCGCACTTTTAATTGTAAATCATAATTATAACTGCAAGAGCAATTACTGGCAGTTACTAAGGTTAAACAAGTGCAAGGGAATTGAATTTGACAATATTTAAGTCGTTTAATAATGACTTCACGAAGTAAAGTCTTCAATGGTCTAATCTACTCGTAAATTAAACAATCAAATTTTGCAACAATCACGTAAATATTATTCTTAATTGTATCATAAAATATTAGTTATCAGTTATCTATGAGTCCATTAAAAACTGTTTTAAAAAGAAAAGAAGTCAAAATATATTTTTTTAACTTTTCAATATTTACGTAACTCAGTTAAGTAAAATTTACATTTTCTTATCTGGCAAGTTAAACTTTGGCAGTCTTCTGCGGAGACAACAAAAAAAAAATGCCTGCTGATTTAATGTGTCGCTTTTCCTGATATTTTTTCAGTTTATTTATTTGCGTCCGTGATAAATGTTTTCAGGCTTCAAAATTACAGCGTAAAGGATTAAACTTTAACCTGAATGATAAACATCAGATCATATTGTGTATATTGTGGCGCGTACTCATGTTATATGTTGCAATTGCTAATTTTGAACGCAGCCACCACAATGATAATCATTATGACCCGATCCCAACAAGACAATAATTATTATGATCATAATTACGGTAAACGCTCTATTACAAGTTGCCCAAACACAAAAATCTCGTTTTGAAAAGCCGATTGCTTAATTTTGACATCACACTCACTCGAACCTACGCCATTTCGTAATAGGAGGTCTGAGTCAGACTTTATTTTGTAGGGTTGCCACTGAAAAACATAGATATATTAATAGATAAACGTTTAGACACTTTAGACAGTTAATTTGTTTTAAAATGGAATCCTTAGGTAGGCTAATTTTAGTTAAAATTTCAATAAAACCTGACCAGAAGAATAAAAAGAATGTTCTGGAGTCGTAATATTTTTTATGTTTCTGGCACCATTGCCACTATAAAAGTAAATGGCGAAAATAGGAATTTTATGTACCTACGGATAATATGGCGAGTATTTTTATTTTTCTAGTCGGACTTTAAAATGATCTACTTACGCATTTCGCATTTATAATATTAGTAAAAATTTAATAAGAAAATAGTTTACATACAATAGAAACGAACGTGACAAAATCATAACAGTTAATGCATTGTTTTTTTTTTAAATGTTCTTTGAATTGAAAGTAAATGCACCATTGTGGTCTTACATTATTCTAATACGACAATAGTTAAACAGAAAGCATTACTTACGTATTCGCTTCTGCTACTATGCTGATGTACGTACAGCCAAAAATACATTAAGCTTAACACATACATTTTGCACCGTTCTTATGTCCGTTGAAGGGAGAGAATCGCAATGTAATAATTGCATCAAAATCTGTCCCTTTGATTTGAAATGTATTTAAAAATTATGATTTAGATAGAGATGACCATTAAAAATTTTAATTTAACTTGATCAGAAAAATAAAAAACCTGCCCACCTTGTTTTTCGTTATTAGTGATTTTGAAATAAAAGAGTAGAAATTAAAAAGTGGCAACACTGTGGTGTCGTCTCATTTTCACGATTTATTAGTTGGAAAGGGACGACACTACAGTGTTTCTACTTTTTAATTTCTACTTACTCTTTTATGTCGCACTGTATACGTTACGTTTTTTTGTACGTCTGAATATTTATGTTCTTGTCTAATAAAATTAAGAAAAAAATCTCGTTTTAGTTTATTTTTCTCGCAAGTGGCAACCCTATAAAATAAACATTTTAAACGAAACCTACACGTTTTGCTTGGAAGGCTTTAAATTTTATATCTTTATGAATCGGAAACCTTTTATGTAAGTAACATTTTTTATTGAATGAAGCGATAAAAATTACGCATAATAAATGTAAGGTTATTTGTGTGTTCTCATTTGCTACGCGGTTGGAGATGTGAAAAGGTTGTATGATAAAAAAGCTATACAGGGGCGTCCTACGGCTATGCCGCATGGAAAGAAAGTACCTTAAATGTTGTAGATAGAACATTTTACTGAAAAAAGACTGTATTTTAATTCTAAAACTATTATCGTGATCGTGAACTCTCCTCGACGTCGAAAAGTGATTTGTAAACACATTTTGAATTATGAATTTTTGAATTTTTTGAACTCAGTTCGCTCTATAATCAGCTGTAACATGAAGTACTGTAACGGACGAGATATCTCATATTTAAATGTGGAAATGCTGTGAGAAATCCGCCATATTGGATTTTTCTCCCAACAAAGGATGATAATTTAGGCATGACAACTACGCATTTCCTAATGTCTTTTCCTTTTCGATTGAATGTTTTTACGTGCATTGCATTCCGAAACAAGGGGCAGTTTGTTTTTAGTGTGCGTTTTGAAAATGAAAGGACGCCCAGTTACTTCATTCATGCCTTTCACTTTTAATTCATGTTTGTGTTGTATGTATGTAATTTACCATGTGGGTGTTTTGTTAAGTGATTTCAAAGCTGTTTGTTTCCTATTTAGCGGTACTTCAAATACCTTAGGTCTCAAATTAAAAAATCTTAATAGTTAATTTCAACTTTTACACATTAATTAAACCGACTAAACACGCTCAGTTTTAATTGATCAATTTTAACTGTACAGTAATGAAATTTCGATAAGATAAAAACAAGATTGAAGGAAGTGAGAAATGGGAAAGACCGAGAAGAAGTATTTTATTTTTATTTTTTATTTGGGAACTTTATTTATTTTTATTTTATTTGGTAACTTTGAACAAGTGAAAGAAAGGCTCGTTGAAGAAACTTAACAGGCGTATTATTTCTTACAAATTATATGGGTAGATTAGGCAGTAGGTAGGTACTCGTACTTGCTAATGTTAGATGATCATAATTTTCAAAACAAATTTTTTCGAACATTTGTGCGGGGTCCTTTTTGTCGACAAAGAGCAGGAAAGTGAGAAAAAGTCGCGCTACGTGTGACAAAGAGTCTAATGTATCCATTGAATGTAGATCATTCTACTTTATCAGGATACTGTGTTTTGAATGAGATAAGATAGTTGTGTGATATCGAGATTACCAAGATACCTACTGCCCTTCTTGCATTGCGGTGATAAAGATAAGATTTGGTTAGAGCGAGATAGTCTGAAGAAAGAGAGGGATGATTAGACGTGGTTTTTGGATAACAAAAATCTTTTGTTTGGAATTAATGTGTGTAAATTATACTATCAGAGATAAGCAAATTTTTATATTCTTATTGCTCCCGAATCACAAAATGTATTTGACAAACCACAGAAAGACGTATAATTCTTTTGGTAATTCGAAAAAAGAAAAATGTACATTAGTCAAATGTATATTACGGTCTAAATTGCATTAGATAAATCACATTCAATAAAAAAGGGGACTGAAAACTTCTGCATTACAGCGCATAATACGTACAGTAGCCAGCACATTTGGCTGGACATGTTGAAATTGAGAGCGCCCGTATTTCGTAGCGGTACGGGTGAATTTCGTAGTGCGAATGGCCAACCGCATGTGCTGGTTTCTGTACATTCATTTGAGAGGAGGACGAGCCTTGATTTTAAAATAGATAGAATATACTTTATTGCTCACAAAAAGTACAAGAAAAGATAATCTATTTACTACAACACAAGTGTACAAAAGGAAGCTTTATTGCTGAAAGTAACAAAGCTTTTTTTAACTTTCGATGTTATTGAATGTTTAATTAAAATCTGTAATTAATAAATGAAAGGGTTGCCTGGTAGAAATTGCAATAAGGCCGCCTTTTGTACACCTGTGTTGCTTTAATTATGTTTGTTGTATTCTCTTGTGTGCAATAAAGTATATTCTATTCTATTCTATGAATTTGACTTTGCCTTCGAATAGAAATGGACGACTTAGAGCCCGTAGATGGGGACGGGCTCTTACTCTTCATCTTTAATTATTTCTGAATCGTCTTTAACTGAACGTGAAATTTTTCGAAGTACCCTCGTTAACCTTGCTTTAGAACCCGAAATTGACTGTACTGTGCTCTGAACTCACCTCGAGTCGATGCAATTAGTTGACTAAATACCGACTTGTACAATGTGATAAGGCCCGCTTACACTGCGTTTAGTCACAGTTTAGTCAAAAAGAAAATTACGTAGTTACGCTTGGGATCTAAAAGACCTCAATGAAAGAATCGATCGCCATGAGCTCAAGATTCGAATATTATGCTTAATTTGTAGTTCGCACAAATTTCAATTTTTACTTTCCATTAATTATTATGAGGTATTTTATGTCATTTACAAGAAATAAGAAGAAACAAAATAAGATTCGAAAGAAAAAATATGTCTTATTGTTACGCTCTCACACCGAGACCACTGAACCGATTTTGATGAAACTGAGTACAGAGATAAAATAGTCCTTTGAACGACATAGGCTACCTTTTACCGCGAAAAAATACCTCATTCCTTTTGTAAAACAGTTAACGCGGGCGCAGTCGCGGGGCAACAACAAAACCTCCATCGTTCGCAATGGCAACTGTTATTCAATTTTTAACCCCCGACAAAAAAGAGAGGTGTTATAAGTTTGACGTGTGTGTCTGTCTGTCTGTCTGTGGCATCGTAGCTCCTAAACGGATGCGCCGATTTTGATCTAGTTTTTTTGTTTGCAAGGTGTCATAATCGAGAGTGTTCTTAGCTATGATCCAAGAAAATATCTTATGCCATTTGAAGATTATCAGTTCATTTCTAGTTGTTGAAAGGATCAAGTAACAGTTTTGTGTCGGGGGTTATTAATTTTATTAATTTAGTGTTATGCTACCTAAACTACATCTAGAGACATATTTGACTAAAAACTTTGTTGCAATATTCGGCTTCAGTCACACCAATGCATGTGAACTGCCTCTTATACATCAAAGCGGTGCACTCGACCTCTCGACGTCTTTACGAGCGCAGACAATCGCTTGATTAATGCAATCTTACGATGTGACTGAGCGCTTTATTCTTATGTTGGCCATTAGGAATTTGACTGGTTGCATGGTCTAAGCTAAGGAAACAAGGTCTAACAAGACCACGTCTGACACAAGCATACGTCAATTCTACGTCATTTTGCCTATTCATCCTTGTCGAATGCGTGTTGTAGACAAGGATGAACAGCGTAAAATGACGTGGGCTTGTGTCAGTCTTAGAACCTGCTTGCTTACCGTGTGGGTTTCGAGGTTAACCTACCTCACAAACCCTGGTGTCGGAAATGTTAAGTCGCCTTAGGCTTCCGACATGGCTCATATAACGACTACATCCGTAGATAGTAGCCGGGACCAATAACATTACGTGCCTTCCAAACCACGGAATCATCTTTCTATAATGAACAAATACGTTTGACTTTAAACATGCAACGCTTGTGGAGTTTCTTCCGGCGAGTTCTTCTCCACAGAAGACAACCAAATCGTGAACTCGCCTCGACGTCGAAAAGTGATTTGTAAAATCTTACTTCGAATAATCACTTTTAGAATTTTGAAAATAGTCTATTTAAGTGAGGACATTGTTACTGGAAATATCAGTACAATAACAAGCACATATATCTGACTAGAACTGAACCAACTGTGTCCATTATTCATTACTCAACTCTAACTTAGTCGCGCCATGTACGGAAGTATGCGATAGCCATCAGTGGGAATGACTTAGATAGTTCAGTGCTTAGATAGCCGTGATATAAGAGCTAGATCTGGGTCAATGTGGGCCGGTATCAAGGCTTTGTACAGGAAACGCGCTACTTATTGTTGATTGGCTTAAATCCAAACTTAGTTATACATAATATTTTTAAAAAGCACTTAATGATGTCAGAGTTAAAAAGATTTGGTTAGATCAAGGTTGGCTGTCGTCTCAAATGAAAGAACAAGTCTGAATAGGTAATAATAAATTATAAACAAATCTAAGATAGGATGCGATATTAGTTTGAATCCAACAGGCAGTGTGCATGCTGTGGAGAAGAACCCGCCGAAGAAACTCCAAGGATCGCATCTTTCTTTTCTCTTATTTTCTTAATATTATATTTTTACCGTTAAAATGCCAGTAAATCAGGTACATCATACTAATGTTATGTTTAGATATTTTGTTTGATTTTGTTTGTTTTATAAATAATTACTTTCCTGAATTGAAACATAACTTATGATACATTTATTTTTATATCCCTGAAAAATAATCGCCGCGGGCTTTTGTTAAAATATCTAGAATAATAAAAATTATAATACTTATACCTACTAGCCCATCATATGTATATAAAATCGTTTTACGATGCATTTATTACAAGGAAAATTAATAACAATTCTAAATACCGGTTAGCGGTTTTTACAAAATATAATGATATTTACAATATTTTTCAAATTCCCAATGCAGCAATTCCAAATGCAGTGACGTAACCGTCATCGAATGCACAGCTCACCGCCGATTGGCCGCAGCTGATTGAATCAACGCGCATCGAATCGTGCGCACGTTAGATCGTCTGCGCGCGCATGCACTTGATTAGAGGCAACGACCGCTTACGAGTATGCATGATTTTTGCATTTCTTATTGTGTTGTATTGTATAGGAAAACATGTGTTAAGTATTGTTATAATTTTTCGATACTGTATTTGTTGGGAGGATACATAAAATCAACTTCACAAATCTAATCTTTACTTTGAGCACATAATAGAAATAATGCTCGTCCTACAGATAAATAAATAAATTGTAAAACGACAAAGTATTATGTCACTAACTAAAGTATGGGTTTCTTCTGTGGTATGGGTAACTAAACTACATTGAAATTCCAAAATTCTTGCTTATTAAATAGTGTTGAGAATATTTTGATTAGCTGTCCGCCCACGGCTACGCCCGCGTTGTATATATTTTATTTTTTTTATTTCCCGTGGTAAAAAAAGTATCTAAGATGCTGACGGGGATATAAAGTACCACCATGCAAAATTTCATTTAAATCGGTCCAACGGTTCTAGAGATTAGCGTTTACAAACAGACTGACAGACAGACGGATTTTATTTTCAAAACTTGTATTTTTGTGTACAGCTACACTACTCCCTTTATCACCTAACTACAATCATGTTTTTGAAAAACAAATCAATGTACAGACATTCTTCAAGTTTATTATAGTATAGATAGATAGATAATTAAGGTTTTTTTTTATATTAAATTTTACAAACACCCCCTAAATGATCGTCCGCTTCTGCACACCCTGTGCACTTGCATTCTGCACTCAATTGGCTGAACATCTGTTGATGAGTTTAATCTGATTCCTCTTGGCTCACAACTACCACTTACGAACAGACAGCTCTTGTTCTGTTTATTATATTTATTGTACACCATATAGATATCTATTTAGATATACAGTGCATGCTAATTTGCCTTGGAGGAAAATCAAATAATATTATGTGCATTAATACGTATAATTATTTGTTTATTTATTTATATTAATGAAGGTGTAATATATGTATGTATTGTATATATCGCCGAATATCGCGAAATATTTCGCCTTTTTTCTGTGGGTCGACAAAAGAAACATACCTAAGGATATACAGAAATGGACAGACAGGACCTTGCGACGGAACCTGTGTAATAAAACAACTGCGAACCCCTTTGACAACGACGTGAGGACTATCGAAACACCGCCTTAGTCCAGCTGTGGACTGTTGTGACTTGTCAAAGTCAAAGTAGTTTACTTCGAATAAAAGGTTTTTATTCGAAGTAAGATTTTACAAATCAGTTTTCGACGTCAAATTTTAATGAAGTTACTAAATTTTGCTCAAACCAAGACTGGCTCTCGTCTCACACTGATGAAGAAGAAACTCTTAAAAATGTAAAGAGGCGATGCGATATTAGTTTGGCAGGTTCACGCAATGTGTGCGCTGCTGTGGAGAAGAACCCGCCGAAGAAACTACACAGGACAGGATCGCATCATTTGTTATTCCTCTTTAAAAAAATATTAAATACTAGCCTCCCGCCGCGGCTCCGCACGCGTTAATAGTTTTTCCCGTGGGAATGAGGAATTTTCCCGCGGTAAAAGTTAGCCTATGTTCTTCCGCAAGGTCTATTCTATCTTTGTGCCAACTCCGCCCGCTTTAACAATTTTTCCCGTGGGAATGAGAAAATTTCCCGCGGTAAATTGTAGCCTATGTTCTTTCCTAAGGTCTATTCAAACTTTGTGCCAAGTTTCACCAAAATCGGTTCAGTACTTTCGGAGTATTTTCAATTATTAGGAATATTTTACGTATTTTTTTCACACCTTGGGTTACATTATTGAAGTTTTAGTAAGGATCGCTAATTTTTTGAAAATAAAATATAGCCTATGTTACTTAGGGTGAATTTAGCTTCCCAACAGTGAAAGATTTTTTGAAATCGGTTCAGTAGTTTCGGAGCCTATTCGATGCAAACAAACAAACAAACAAAAAAACAAACAATCAAACCTTTCCTCTTTATAATATTAGTATAGACAATTTATCATTACAACATTGCTTATTATTACTTGCTTAGGAGACCACCAATAATGAGTCGAATTCATGTAAGCTGTCAACGAAACCAATTAAACAATGAATACCCTCAATTGACGTAAACAATAGTTTAATAAATAAAACATCTACTAATAAGACACTAATCGCTCTATCGGTATGTTCGTCTGTTGCGCCCGCGCATTCCGTCGCGTTGCATTGGTAGCTTCGTTGAATATCCATTAGATCGTCGCTCTGTCATTAAAACTAATTGATCAATAAATCGATTGACAATAATCATCATTGGCGTGATTCTGAAATACATTTCTTTCACCTCTTTACATTTTAAGAGTTTGTTCTTCATTAGTGTAAGACAAGAACCAGCCTTGGTTAGAGCAAAACTAAGTAACTTCATTAAAATTTGACGTCGAAAAATGGTTTGTGGAATCTTACTTCGAATTAAAAAAAACCGTTTAATTTGGAAATGAAATTATGTTTTTGAAAAAGAAAACTTAATCAAGTCTCCACTTGTTCGTTCAGTCTTTGATATAAAAATAAATATAAAAATATGATGAAGTTTTTTTCATAAACGCATGTTTTTGTCTCTTCTTTAGATATACAGGTAAGTATTTTTTATTTGTGTGCGTAAAATACATTTTCCCTAATTCTTAATACCTAGCTTTATTATTTACGAGTGAAATGTAAAGTTTGTGTGTGTGTGTACAAATGTAACAAGTTAACAACTGATTACGTTTTTCGATTTCAACACATTTTTGATAATAATTTCATTTATTAGACAACAACCGTAACATTACAAAGATATCTCAAGATATCGTTCTAGGAGCAATATGTTTAAGTTTAACTTTATTTATAAAACATTCTTTTCGTAATAAAATATAAATTTTAATATTTTGTAACATTTTAAACATGGTCATCTGATCTCAAGTGAGGCAGTAAACCATGGAAATAATAAGAAAATACCAATATGTACATACGTATGTCATACATATATACTTGTAACATCAAATATCACCCAAACGTAAATTAAACACAACTGCTCTTCACACAAATACATACTTTGGGCAAGATTCGAACCCCCGACCCTTTACTTTTCAGGTGCATATGGCGTGTGTCAGAATCGCGTCCATTAAATGTTGATTGATTGATCATCATCAATCAATATTGATTAACTGGGCGAGCCGCGAGCGCAGCAAGAACGCGATAGAGTGGAACTTTGTCACATTAAGTCACGATATTAAAAAAAAACACGCCATTCGCCTTTTTTAACCCCCGACCCCGACGAAAAAGAGGGGTGTTAAGTTTGACGTGTGTGTCGCTCTAGTAGTTAAAGATGGAACAATTGCGGAAAACGGCCACTTCCTCCATCTTTAACTACTAGCGAGATATAATAAATAAAATTAATGGCTTCTATATATCCTACAGAACACCGTCTAGTTTCTCGCCTTTTTAGATTTTTGAAATATTGATTATTTTTCGAGTTATTATTTTTTAAAGGGTGGCGGCGCCACTTAGGTCCTGTAGGCCCCTTAAGAATATAAAACAAAAGAACAATGATTACATGTTTAGTTAATAACAACCGTTTCAAAATTTCCAGTTAAAACTAGATTCAAATTAAACGTGAAATAGCCAACCGGTCGCAAATTACAGACAGACAGACAGGTACATCTTAATTGACGCCGCTCGTTAGATGTTCCGCATAGCTGTGAGATATAGGAGATAGCTAAATATGGAATGTGAGAACGACAACCAAGTCATCGGCTCTAGAAAACGTGTCATGAATGACACGGATAAACATCCTTATTGGAGGTAACGTAACTTGCATTGCCATGTCGCAGGCTTTAAAAAAAAGAAGAATAAAAGAATAATATAAGAGAAGTCATCTTTTTAATAATGTTGAGTACTTAGAGTATAAATAGAAAAATGTCTTAAGGTTGAGTATAAGAAAGAAATATAATAATTAAAATAAATAAAAGAAGCTTTATTCATCCAATAGAAAAATACGTGATGTAACTATGAAAATTACAGGATGAAAAGGTCAAAGACTCAGCACATGTGCTGATTTTTAGCCTCTGTCTGTGTTACTTCAAATCTTCACCATCTTTTTAAACCATTGTGGGTGATTCCCTCGTCTTGCAATATTCCGAAGGTGAATTATTATAATAACGGAGTTATTTGGTGTTTTAAAACGGTCACGAATTATTTGAAATAAAAAAAATTAAGTAGATAACATGAAATAAAAAAAAAACCTGCCACAACCGTTAATGGGGGGTTAATAAAGATAGGATTTAAAATCACCTAATTCATGCACTAACTCCATACTTCCGCATATTGAAAAAACGACGAGCGTTTGGTAAAATGACGGCGCCATTTTCAATCTCGAATTAATCAATCTCTTAATTAATTAATCTCTAATGGCCTGCGACTTACTACATAATTTATATTTTAAGTTTATAACTATTTTTTTTAACTATATCTTTGTGTGTTGTTGTATTTGATTTCTATTTTTATTTTATTTATTAAAAAGAAATTAAAACAATTTTTTACGATTACGATTTTATCCGATTTAAATGAAATTGTATGTAAGATATTCTCTGTAGCCAGCTTTCCTTGCTACTTAAACGGTCATGTTTTCAAACTAGGTAATAAAATAGTTATTAGCTGCGTACTTCCTATGCGTGCTTGGCATAGGCTGGTGTTTAGGTCCACAAATAGGTGCACTAATAATAGTCTAGATTAGTGTGGCCATCGATCTTGAGGGTCATTAACCTCGGTACGAGATGAATCTCCTACGTTTATAGTATTGTTTATGTGATGTGTAAAAAGTACGATAATAAATTATTATGATCGAAATATAAGGTGACAGTGGAGTAGGTGGCGTCTTAGAAAATAATTTAAGATATCTTTAAAAAAATATGAAACCGCCTTCTAAGGTCCTATCCTACACTAAAAGGTTAAAAATAAAAGAAAAATGTTGCTGAGAGAACCTCCTCCTTTTTTGAAGTCGGTTAAAAATACGGACATGCTCAGTCTATTGACCAGATCAACTATAACAAAAACCCACGAAACAGAAAAAGAAAATGCCTTCTCCGGACAAACTGTCCGATTTAATTAAGTATCTGTTGAATGCAGAGTTCTTTTTTTATTTCTCAAAATCGTTGACTGAGCATTTTCTTTCAGTAGGTACTTTTTTGCTAAGCCTTCACATTACACCCTGTATAATTTGTATCGTACTTTATTTTTAAAAAGCTGGCCGGTAGCTATGACGTCGGTTTTTAGTTAAAAAAAATATCCAATTAGGTACAGCTGTTTCGAAGTGATGCGTAATACATTGCGGCGATTAATTCTAAATAAATAAATATAAATGTGTCGGTTGAAAAATTGAACTGGATTATCTATGGTTTATTTTTAAATATGTACTAATTATTTATTTTTTTCTTTCCAGACGAGCGGGACGCGATACAGAAGAAAACGTTCACGAAATGGGTCAACAAACACCTAAAAAAGGTAAAAAAAAAACATTTTCCGTACATATTCCATACAAAAAAATTCACTTAACTTTTTAATAACTTGCAAAAGTGTCACAGTTTGCATTAGGTATCGTACAAAAATCATCGTTCATCATTAACAGCTCATAAATATCTCCCACCGAGGGGCTCGAGCCTACTCTGAAATTAGGGTGGATAGGCCTTAGTCGACCACGCTGGCCAAGTGCGGGTTGGTCAACTTCACACGCAACCCTTGAATTACTTCGCAGGTGTGTGCAGGTTTCCTCACGATGTTTTCCTTCACCGTAAGAGCGTCGAATAACGTACATATGAATTCGAAAATCGAAAACACATTGGTACGCGCCGAGGTGCGAACCCGCAAACTTCCGAATGGAAGTCAACGGCCTTAGCCATTTGGCGTACAAAAATGTGCAAAAATATTTAAATGTTCTTAAAAATTTGTTAAGTTTGTAAGATTTGGAGATGTCATTATAACAGCTTCCAAATTATTTAGTGTTAAGCGATTTTCGTCTAGACAGTAAAGCTAATAAGGAAACGGAACCGTTAGAAATATCTAAAATGGTTTGAAGAACTGACTGAAAGTTTTGCATTTCTTTAGATAGATAACCTTACATTATCGTTACGTACGTTTTTGGTCTAGCCACCACGCAATTAGGCAGATAGTTTAGCTGACTGCAGGTCATAAAGAAAAGTACTCTAAAAACCTTTAATTAAAAAGCAGATAGATTGTCTTTGGGTCATTAAAGATCTCAATTGATTTAGTAGTTTTTAGTTTTTAAGAATATTTTAGGCAATTTTTTTGCACCTTGGTTATTGGAGTTTCAATAAGGAACCCTAATTTTTTTGAAAATTGAATATAGCCTATGTTACTCAAGAATAATGTAGCTTTCCAACAGTAAAATAATTATTGAAATCGGTTCAGTAGTTTCGGCGCCTATTCAATGCAAACAAACAAACAATCAAACCTTTCCTCTTAATTATATTAGTATAGATCGGACGCATTTTTATAAAGAATTTTTAATTCTGTGTGAATGTAATGCGTGGGAGTATGTTAAAATTATGTATAGTTGTAACCTTACTTCAATTCACCTTCATTCATAGTTGGCTCGAACGAACCCCACGGTGGGGACAATATGGGCTGTTAACGTAATACAAATCAAATCAACTAAGTATATTATTAATAATAATAATATGTGGAGACATCTCACACACGGCCATCTGACCCCAGACTAGGCAAAGCTTGTACTATGGGTGTCAGACAGCTGATATACATACATATACAACATCCAGACCAGACACAAGGCAAACACAAGTGCTCACCACACGAATGTTGCCCTGGGCGTGATTTGAATCCGCGACCCTGTACTTCAAAGGCAGACCTATTACCAAGTAGGCTACTATGGGGCCCTCAGTTAAAATTACATAATAGTTCTGTGCTAGGTTCATCAAAACAAATACTTTACCTGATTGTTGTCAGAAAAAAACCGGGAAGTGGATAAAATTTGACTTGCAAGATTTGATTACAGACCGACAGACAGACAGACAACAGGACAGGTAAAACTAAAAAAAGTTTGTTAAAAAAATATATCTGGCCACTACTTTTACTAACGAATTTGATTATTTACTTTAAGTATATCTGAATGTTTCCGTGAACATATTTAGCTCATTCGTCCCTAAACACATCCCTCCCTGACGCAAAACGTGAAAATCTTCAATTAGCCTGCCTGCTTGTTTGTTTGTGCAGTCACATTCAAGGTAAGCTGAACACTAAACGCTGATTCATTCTGTTCCTTATTTTATTGGACTAATAACGGCGCAATGTGTTCAGCTCAGCGGGCAATTAACTGTACGTCTGCAAATATACGGTTGAGCTGAAGAATTTCCTTTGTTAACTAAGTATAAATACTAACGTACAAATTCCTCGATTTATGTATTCATTTCTTGTTAATTATGGTGTACTGTACTTATTCTGATTGTAAACTGTATGCATTTCATACTACAGGTTAAACTGGGTTTAGGTTAGGTAAGGTTAGTTTAGGTTCATGTGTAATCTAACACGAAGGGTATGGCGAGCGATCTGCCATACCCTTCGAACCTATACTATCCGAAGTAGGGGTGCTCTGAACTCCCGTGCTCCCTGGTAACATATACACAGACACACAGTGCACCCTTTATTATTTAGTACTAGCTTCCCGCCGCGGCTCCGCACGTTTTAGTTTTTCCCGTGGGAATGAGGAATTTCCCCGCGGTAAAAGTTAGCCTATGTTCTTTCCTAAGGTCTATTCAAACTTTGTGCCAAGTTTCACCAAAATCGGTTCAGTACTTTCGGAGTATTTTCAATTATTAGGAATATTTTACGTATTTTTTTCACACCTTGGGTTACATTATTGAAGTTTTAGTAAGGATCCCTAATTTTTTGAAAATAAAATATTATAGCCTATGTTACTCAGGGTGAATGTAGCTTCCCAACAGTAAAAGAATTTTTGAAATCGGTTCAGTAGTTTCGGAGCCTATTCGATGCAAACAAACAAACAAACAAAAAAACAAACAAAAAAACAAACAATCAAACCTTTCCTCTTTATAATATTATTAGTATTAGTATAGATGTACTAGTTTTCCGCCTTGCGGCTCCGCCTGCGTTAACAGTTTTTCCCGTGGGAATAAGGTATTTTCCCGCGGTAAAAGGTAGCCTATGTGTCATTATGATGTATAAGCTATATTATTGTAAAGTTTCATTAAAATCCGTTCAGTAATTTTTGTGTGAAAGGGTAACAAACATCCATACATCCATCCTCACAAACTTTCGCATTTATAATATTAGTTGGATTAATAAATAATGTCTGTTTCATTCATGATATTGAATTTATCTAAATTATCATCGCATGAACTGTTTCCTTTCTTAATAAAAAAAGAAAGCATAATTTAGGTCACAATGAAGAAAGACTTTCATTCATATTTATTTCCCCAGACAAGGATTCCATTCATTCCCAGAGTGATCGTCAGATGTTACGCAGCCGATCACAAGATAAGCACGTATTAATTATATCAGTCTTTATATACCTACCTTTTCTTTTTGGCGGTTATCCGTTTTACGTCCGGTTCTGGAAAAAGTACGTAGGTATTAATTGAACGAAGATTTTTCCAGTTATTATTAGTATACTAGCTGTCCGTCCACGGCTACGCTCGGGTTGTTTTCTATTTTAATTTTTTTTTTTTTTATGTCCCGTAGTAAAAATTATCTTAAGATGTTGAATGGGGTTATAAGTACTTGTAAGATACCACCATGCAAAATGTCATTTAAATCGGTCTTACGGTTCCAGAGATTAGCGTGTATAAACAGACAGACAGACAGACGGATTTTTTTTCAAAACTTGTATTTTTGTGTTCAGCTACACTCCCTTTATCACCTACAATCAGTTTTTTGAAAAACAAATCAATGTACTACAGACATGCCGATTCTTCAGTTTTAAAAATCTGGAAAAGTTCTATATCACTTCTTATATCCCCCTGACTCGGTTTTTAGCATTTTTTTTAATATACAGATTTTCGACCTCTACTGTTTTATTATGTAGATTGATTATTGTCCACTAACACAGTAATAAGATGGCATTAGGTATTTGTCTTCTTTTTCTGTTTCGTAATACTAACACCCTATGGTATAGCTATGTCTGAATTAAAAGTATTTTATTTTGTTATTTATTTAATACTAGCGACCCGCCCCGGTTCGGAAAATAGTTATTGTAGGTTATCCTTTAGTATATTATGCATGTATTATACATATAAACCTTCCTCTTGAATCACTCTATCTATTTAAAAAAACCGCATCAAAATCCGTTGCGTAGTTTTAAAGATTTAAGCATACATAGCGACATAGGGACAGAGAAAGCGATTTTGTTTTATACTATGTAGTGATGATGATACATTGACTGACTGTACGTCTAATTTCCTCCGTGATCCGATATCGTATGATCGCAGTGGACAACCGCCCCCTATACTTTCACATAAGGATCTGTTTGTGTGACCTGAGTCATACGCGATCCTCTACAACCTCTTTGTTCGTTGTTGCGCTGTAGGTCAATGCGTCTGCTGATAATCATATGACGGCATGATGACTAATAAGTCTTTCTTTATTAATAACTAGCGACCCGCCCCGGCTCCGCACGGGAAAATGGTTATTGTGGGTTATCCTTCAGTATATTATGCATGTATTATACATATAAACCTTCCTCTTGAATCACTCTATCTATTAAAAAAAACCGCATCAAAATACGTTGCGTAGTTTTAAAGATTTAAGCGTACAAAGGGACATAGGGAGGCACATAGGGACAGAGAAAGCGACTTTGTTTTATACTATGTAGTGATGTAACTTATTTTGTTTCTTTCACTGAATATTATGGGGACATCTCACACATGGCCATCTAACACCAAATTAGGCAGAACCTGTATGGTAACCACGCAGCGTATTCTGTACTAGCTTTCCGACGCGTCTCCGCCCGCGTCAACAGTTTTTCCCGTAGGAATGAAGCATTTTCCCGTGTTAAAAGGTAGCCTATATTCTTCCGCAAGGTCTATTCTTTCTTTGTGCCAACTCCGCCCGCTTCAAAAATTTTTCCCATGGGAATGAGAAATTAATAAGGCCGTTAATAAGGCTGTGTTGCGGCTGGTTAGCGCAAAATGTCGCACCAAATCCAATTAAGCCATGTATGGCTTCCAATTCTCTATTTCGACAGACGATTACTTTATACAACGCCATAGTAGGCACACTTTAGCAGTAAAATTAACTTCTTCGTCGAATTTTAATAAAATTTGGTATGGAGTTAGCTGACACCCTGGATTAACACATAGGCCACTTTTTACCGCGGGAAAATACCTCATTCCCACGGGAAAAACTGTTAACGCGGGCGGAGCCGCGGCGCGGAAAGCTAGTGCATCACTATCACTACATAGTCACTATCACTACATAGTATAAAATAAAGTCGCTTTCTCTGTCCCTATGTCCCTCCCTTTGTACGCTTAAATCTTTAACCCTACGCAACGGATTTTGATGCGGTATTTTTTAATAGATAGAGTTATTCAAGAGGAAGGTTTATATGTATAATACATGCATAATATACTAAAGGATAACCCACAATAACCATTTTCCCGTGCGGAGCCGGGGCGGGTCGCTAGTAAATTGTAATGCAAACAAAATGGAGTCTCTATATTTTTATACTCGCTGTGTATAACATTCCATTTATGTTGCAAATTCCATTACTCTTTAAACATCTCGTGTTGTTTTTCATATTACCACCTGGCTGCTAAGCACATGATCCTTTAAACACCGAACGTTGCTCAACTCCTGAACAAAGGTGTTGGGATGATGACGCACGCGCAAGGTATGGACTTGTTTTGGTTAAGGTGACCTGCGCTGACTCAGGATAGATAAATACTAGCTACTTAATCAGTGACATAATGTTTTACACGTAAAAGAAATTATTTTGTCGCGTCTATATGAGTCTGTTGCTTGCTTGCTTATCGTGGTTAATCTACCTCACAAACCCTGGTGTCGGAATTATAGAACTTCCTTAGGCTTCCGACATATGAGTCTGTAGGAAATATCAATATGGAGAATTTCTCACACCATCGTCTTTAACATCCCATATATGTCCCCACCGAGGGGATCGAGCCTACCCTTATATCAGTGTGAATAGGCCTTACTGGAATACGCTTAGTGATATGCCGTTCCCGGGAATATTCTCACAATTTTCTTCTTTCTTTCTCCGGCCTTATCCCATGTTTAGTTGGGGTCGGCTCTCCTAATCATCCTTCGCCAGCAATCTCTGTCCTGGGTCGTCAAAGGATGCACGTCCAATTCCTCAAGGTCCCTTTTTATAGAATTGAGCCATGAAAGGTGAGGGAATATTCTCAAACTAAGAATAATTATTTTCTTGCCCCCCTAAAATCTGCCGCCGACTCAGCCTCTTGGTAAACCATTGAACTCATGGGATGTGGATTAAGCACATAGGTAGAACAGATTTTAGGAATTATCAAAGGGTCATGCCCACACAATAACAAGCATGTACATCTTGATCATCGAAAAGGTGATGTGGGCGTCAGGTCTTTTGCCTATTGTCAATACAGCCTACGGATTTGAAATGCGATATCTTCATAAAACAAACATTCAAACATATTGTAGTTTGAACAGCCGCATTCTTTGTAGAGTGCTCAACAAATGGAGGCACTGTTGTTGTTCTTTTCAAAGTCATCTTTAGAATCCATTAAATATTGAATTGGTCAAGAAACTACGCTGCTCTACCATGCAAAGAAGGAAACTATAATATCTACGTTGACAATAGTTTGTTTAAATCAGAGTACAATAATAATGTTTTTCAAAATCAAAATACCACTTATACTATTATTGTAAATCTGGTCTATGTATGTATAGCTTCGAAAGAAAGGGAATCTGCTTACAATAAAAATTATGTACTAACTAGCTTTCCGCCTCGCGCTAACAGTTTTTCCGCGGCAAAAGGTAGCCTATTTCCTTCCCCAAAGTCTATTCTATTTTTGTATCTAGTTTCATCGAAATCGGTTTAGTAGTTTGAGCGTGGAAGCGTAACAAAGAGACAGACAGAGTTACTTTAGCATTTATAATCTTAGTAGCGATTTAAAATTATAAATAAGATTTAACAAAGTAAAACTTGTGGTAAAACCGGCACCTCCAGAGATAAAACAGAATTATAACTTAGGAATCGATTGAAAGTTTTAAATATTAGGTAGGTATACTCGCACACGCAGCCTACTACTTCGCTAAGACCAACAAGATGAACCAAGTGATTCAGAGAGCTTATCGTTGACTCATGTTTATAAGTATGATTAACATGGCAGTTTGAATTAGCTCTCTTTGCATAACTCCATTGAACTCTATATTATTATATTATTATGTTACAATTTCGTTACAGTTCAAATTTGAATGATTTCTTTGTTATTTTGAACTGTATGTATTTCATCCACTGCCGAAACAATTCTACAAAATCATTTATGATAGATGAAATATTTATTTGTAATTATGGATTAATGATTGCCAAATTTTCAGTTCCACTTTAGTTTCATTCGATAAATGATTTACATTCACCAGTGAAATAAAACTACAGAAGAACACTATAAACGCGACCACGAACGAGCTAAGTGCAGCTTTGACTAACATTGTTTTAAGAAATGTAAAAGCAATTACTGATTAAGTTAGGTTAATTTAACAGAGATTTACTTTATCTGAATAAATCTTGATGCAAATTGTGACACTTGCTAAAAACTAAATGTGATGAAACTTTAACACATCTAGACTCTCGACTATTTATTTACATCAGTTTTACATTGCTCATTATTATTATGACACCTGTTTGACTTTTAATCTGTATTCCATCGCTTTTCACTCGGATTGGAGCAGCACTGGAAATATGTGAAGGTCTGTAACATACACTAGCTATGGATGTTGTATTATGTGTTTTATATTATCTACTTTCTCTTTCATTATGTCATTCATTTTCAGCCATTTGCGTATCGTTATTTCTTTTTTATATTTTGTTTTCTTTTTCGTATTATGATGCCTTAGGTTTTGTTTTCGATAACAGTATCTGTTTTTTTTTTGTGATGGCCTCGGTTTCTTTTCTTATAATTTTTTTGTGTTGGGTTCCAATTCCAACATGAAAGAAAAAAATAATTTCAAAAGCATTTAGCATATTTATATTTGCAGCGATCGGGTGATCAAGTCCTATTATGTAATTTTGCAAGCCACACGATTCAAAAGTACTTTATTGATCACAATGCGTCAGATGTTTTGAACAGGATGTTGCGACCACGTCATGATTCCAGTTAATTTCATCACAGTTGTTGCAGGCGTAATTTCGTCATAACATTGTTGTCTCCGAATCCCCATTAATATCACACCTACATGCCTTACTACATTGAATTATAATCCGATATCCCAAAGCATTGCGTAAAATTATTCATTCCGTTTCATAAACTAAGTCTCTTTTCGCATAGAGCTACTGAAATAATACTGGTTTTAAACTACAGTTCGTAACTAGTCGTTTCGTCGTCGTGTGCGAACTTTTTTGAGAATGTATAAATAGGCGGTGACGCTCAAGTGCCTTGTAGTTAGAAATTAGTTCCTAAGTGGCTCCGTGCGATAAAATAATCAGTTTTTATCATTTTATTGACTAAAGTTTTTTTAACTTTGGTTTAGATACAGAGCCCTAAAAATTATTGGCCTTTTTGGTCATGCATGTGTTGTATCCTGTGCTATACTCATATAATGCATATAGTCGTACCTACTTTCTTTCTGAATAAAGCAAAACTGGCCTACTAATGCCCTTTTTAAATTTACTTTGTTAGAGTATTATTATTTTTAATGTATTATTTATTCAGGCATGCAAAACATTCTAAATCTATCAATTTTAACTCGTATTTCTGTCAGCCACTTCTGTGGCCATGTTGAGGTTCGCCATTAGATTATTCCATCTGTGGTTGCGCCATTGTCTTATAGATTTATTAGAATGATAGCCAAATCGGGCTACATTTCTGTCAATGCTTGTTTGCTGGCTTTGTCTTATGGATTCAGTGACACATATTTTAGTTCGGAAATGTTTCTTTAAATATAATGTTTTTTCGATGTAAATTGCTACCTTGAAATATCATGGTCAAAAGCTGCATGTTCAATAATTAGTTATGATTGAATTAGCCATCAAGTATTTTTTAAAGTAGGTTTTCCTTGTTCATTACTTGTTTTTAATACGTATCTTTCATTTTTTGATCATCAATCATATCTTAATTTATAATTTGGATCATTACATTAGCACCAGCATGTTACGTTTCGTTCGTTTCTTTTTGTGTTTGTTCATTAGTTTTTTCGGTTACTTCTACTTTGTAAATAAATTGATGCAAAAAATTACATTTATAAGATATTGATGACTTATTAATGCATCCAATAAGTGTAATTATACATACACACTGCATTTCGAGTGAGGCGTGTTCCGCCACAGAAAATACAGTTGAATTGGCCAACTTCTTGTAAAATAAAATAAGAATATGGGTGAATCATCGTCAGGAAAGGGAAAGTTTTGCTTGATGAACATCCATTGTAATCACAAAATCTTCGTTTTTTGGTACTTAGTCTACAAAAGGAAAGGTTGATGGTTTGACATCAAATCTTTGAAATTTAAGTGATGGTATTTAAAAATGTGTATGTTTGGATGATTGTGTTGGCCACCCTCACCAGGTATTTGCGTATCTGTTAATGCTGCCGGAGCAGGCGTACACGCGGCTGCACGTCTGCGAGATGGTCAACAACCAACCATGTTGTCCGCCGCAACAAGTAAGTCTGTAGGCCCGTACGTGGTTAAAGCTCGAAAAAGTGACAGAGTGACATAATGACATAGTAGTTACCTCGCTAATTTGAGGCTTTCTCGAGCTTCTCGCGCGAATTGTACTGGGCCTCCTGTAGTAGTTTGTTGTTGTTTCAGTTGATTATTTCTTTCTTTAATCTTGTTAGTGTGTGGCTTTTCATTAATTCCTTTTTTCTGTAATTTACTGTTTTGATTGGCTTATATTTTAGTTGTCGTCGTACAAACACGTATCTTTTTTTCATTATCGTTCTGCTAATTCTAATTTTATTGGATTGCTAATAAACAGTTATTTATTTTGTAGCACTACAATCGTTACATCTACATTTTTCATTTTTCTACTCTCTTACTTGATTTCTTCCTAATGCTTGTTTTATAGTGTTTATATTTACATCTTAAGTTCGTTTGATAATTTTAGATTTTTACCACCGAGGATGTTTTAGCAGACGTTTTTCTTTCATTGATTGATTTATTAACGCTTTTTTCGTCCTTTTTTATTGTTGGTCGATGTACATTTCCATTTTGTTTTTTATTTTATTACGCAGGTGTAAAACCTGTAGTCTAATTTACTTAATTCAGGTTTTAGCTTTAATTTTATTTAGATTCTAATCTTTTTCGTTTTATTTTGACTTCGCTTCATTAATCAATGTGTGGATTTGTTTTATGTTCTTTTTTTACTGATGTTTATAGTGATGTTGTGTTTTGCGTATTTGGGTACGCGTGTAGGATTGTTTTCGGTGTATTAGGACATTTAGGGGACACATACCTACATATTTTTTGATTTGTTTGTCCTTTACTACTACTAACGAATTCGGTTTGGTAATTAAATTACGCAGGAGATACACTAAGCATAACAGGCAGATGAAATGTCTTACATTTGACACATCCCATTTTTTAAACCGACTTCATGTTTGTCGGAAGTGCAATAATGCGTTAGACGGTTAGAGAAATTACTATGAAAAGCATAACGTACAAAAGATTGCTATTCATACAAAAGAAAGAAAAAACATCTTTGCACTAATTTAGTATAGAATTATTTTGACAAATATCAAAGTTCCATTTATTCTGGAACATAGATCAATAAGTTAAAAAGTTCGACAGTCAAACGTCGGATTCGGTCTTAGATGTGCTTCTATTTACTTATGATGATGATGGTGATGATGATGATTCTAATGATGTACGATTTCCAGGTGAACCGGCACGTGAACGATCTGTTCGAGGACCTGCGCGACGGCCTCAACCTCATCTCGCTGCTGGAGGTGCTTTCTGGCGAACACCTCGTAAGTATACTCCTTCATTTTCATGATTTCCTGGTACTTTTATGGTTACAGCTAGGTACATCTTTTCTGTGCGCTATTCATCTACCTAAGATTGCCTGGTAGAGATTGCTACATTGGCAATAAGGCCACCTTTTGACTATTGTTTCTTGTGTGTTTATTTGGTGTGTGTAATAAAAATGGGTGGGGCAATGCTTGGAGTTTCCTTGCGTGATCGAATCAGGAATGATGAGATCCGCAGGCGAACCAGAGTCACCGACATAGCCCGAAGAATCATGAAACTTAAGTGGCAATGGGCTGGGCACATTGCGCGTAGAACCGACGGCCATTGGGGCAAAAAGGTTCTTGAATGACGGCCGCGCGCCGGAAGACATAGTGTGGGCAGGCCCCACGAGGTGGACCGACGATCTGATGAGGATCGCGGGAAGCCGCTCGATGCGGGCAGCGCGGGACCGATCATTGTGGAGATCCTTTTGGGAGGCCTTTGTCCAGCAGTGGACGTCTACAGGCTGAGATGATGATGAATACATTTTTAGGGTTCCGTACCTCAAAAGGAAAAAACGGAACCCTTATAGGATCACTTTGTTGTCCGTCTGTCCGTCTGTCAAGACCCTTTTTCTCAGGAACGCGTGGAGGTATGAAGCTGAAATTTATATCAATTACTCAGGTCTACTGTCCCTTGAAGCTGTGAAAAAATCAAACTTCTAAGCCAACGCAATCAAAAGATACAGCCGTTTATGCCGCAAATTTTCGACACTTGCAAGGGAATCAAAACCTACAGGGTGCTTCCCGTGAACTCAGAATCTTGAAATTTGGTACGAAGCAACGTCTTATAGCATAGATAAAGGAAAAATTACGAAATCCATAAATTTTTAGTTACATCACATAATATATATTTTTTTAATAATTTTAACCTTACTACCCATTTCCTCATAAACGCGTAGAGGTATTAAATTGAAATTCATACCAAATACTCAGGTCTATAATACCTTTAAGCTGTAACAAAATCAAACTTCTATGTCAACGCAATCAAAAGAAACAGCAATTTAAGCTGCATATTTTGAAACTCGCAAGTACTCGCAAGGGAATCAAAACCTAAAGGGTACTTCCAGTCGACCTAGAATCTTGAAATTTGGCATGAAGCAACGTTTTATAGCACACATAAAGGAAAAATTCCGAAAACCTTAAATTTTTAGTTACATTACAAAATATATATTTTTTAATAAATATAAACTTATTACTTTTTTCCTCATGAACGCGTAGAGCTATCAAGTTGAAATACTTACTTAGTACTTAGTTACTTAAACGATAAAGAGATCTTTGTCTTAAATTTATGCTCCTCCATCTTTCCCCATTGTAATGTTATGAATTTCATTTTGCAATAAGATTACCATAGTTATGACTCGATTGTCGTAATGAAAGAACTTTGTAAACCTTGCAGGTTTGTACGGAACCCTCGGTGCGCGAGTCCGACTCGCACTTGGCCGGTTTTTTTTTTGCATTGTATTGTATTGAATTGTTAATGAAATGCAGGAAATGGTGCTCTTCAGAGCGATATGGGAGTTGTTATGCAACCCGTCACAAAGAAATCGGATGCGATCTGTGTCAACAGTTGCATTTAAACTCACAGTTATTCCCGTTTCTCGTTCTTTCTCTAGCGTTTAGATAACAGGGGGTGGCTAAGGCTAAATGAAATAAATAAATATACCATTATAATTGATTCAGTCGACTCTATAATACTAGTTGAAGAAATATATCGTTACTAATCCCACCCATACCATGTTTATGAGCGTCTGGTAATTGAAAACGTGTCGTGTCGTGTCGCGTTTGCTGTGTGGAATGTACGGGGTTTATCACGGCAAAATACGATTAAAGTCATCGTTAATATAAAATAATGCGCGGACATACCAAAGTAGGGGTCGAGGTTTTATTAGTATTAACTAAGCGCGTAATTTAAAATTTAATATGATACTAGTTCTCCGCCCAGACGCTCCGCCAGCGTTAACAGGTTTTCCCGTGGGAAAAAAGGAATTTCCTGCGGTAGAAAGTACCCTATGTGTTATTCTAATGTATAAGCTATATTGTTGTAAAGTTTCATTAAAATCCATTCAGTAGTTTTTGCGTATGCCGGCAGATCATTCCGCAATCTAATTTAGTAAAAATATTTTTCATTTGAAAAATGAGTTCGTCTCTTCCCCTTCAAAGATTTCAATAAAGTTTTGTAGGTACATAAATTTATTGACTGGATTAGATCTAGGTAGGATCTGGGCTATATTTCGTCGAAACTGTAGCTAAGGCCGACTCTAAACGAAAGGTTTGGTTTGAAATGTTGCCATATTCCCCAGCTTGGCAGGCGGGTTGGGGATTGTAGTTGTTGTTAGTTATACAGGTGAACTCTGTTGCCCATTCCCTAGGTTATACCTTTTTAATAATCGCCATGTACCACTGAAAGAGCAAAATTGTCCAGAAAAGTCCAGTTCTCTAAGCCTAGACAAATCAATTAGTTTTAAAAACTATGTTTAAAAGTCTGAAGTAAATACAGTTCTCATTAATCAATCAAGACTATCTATTACGTGCTATTACTAAATAGCTTCCTACAACGCTCCCTTTAAATTAGGGTAAGTGGTATAAAAATTGGGGTAAAGCGAACTGATACTGCCCTAGCCTTCCCAAATGTTACTGACCCCTGACCTGCCTTACTGCAGTAGCGAAGGGGTGTGGGTTGGCCACACCTGGCTATCGGTAACTATTACTAATGTGTAATTAATTGGAATTTTAAATTTATAATTCAATCTCATTTACTTATTTAAGAGTTTTTAATTTCATCCCCTTATTTCCTTGATCTGTTGAATAAAGGAATTTTACTGGTATGTAATTGTCCGACTGACTGGTATGTAATAGGTCAATGTTAACGACTTTTATTTTGATCCTCCATACAATCAACACCATACCTATAATTACTTTAACAACATTAACAACCCTTTGAGACAGAAATGGTCTTTATGTCCAGGCAGCAAGGTTTCAATAGGGTTAGGGTAGTTGTAGGCTAGAGATAATGTGTTTATTGTTGGTCTGCACGCAAAAACGCAGTTAATTTCGGCAGCAGAAATTAGATAGCAATGTACTTGTATTTGTAGGTATAATTAGCCCCTTGTACTGAAATATAACCAAATAAATAAATAAATATATATGTGGGACATCTCACACACGGCTACCTGACCCCAAACTAGGCAGAGCCTGCTTTAGGTGTCAGACAGCTGATATACATCTTATATATAAAAATGAATTGCTATTCGTTAGTCTCGCTAAAACTCGAGAACGGCTGAACCGATTTGGCTAATTTTGGTCTTGAAATATTCGTGGAAGTCCAGGGAAGGTTTAAAAGGTAAAAAAAAAAACGAAAAAAAAAAAAAAACAACGCGGGTGTATAGCCGCGGGCGGACAGCTAGTACATATATAAATATACAACATCCAGACACAAGGCATCACACGAATGTTTGCCCTGGGCGGGATTCAAATGCGCGACCCTGTGCTTCGCTGGCAGACGTACTACCAACTAGGCTACGGGGCCGTCAATACCTAATAATAATGAAGGTTTATTGTGCAAAGATAGTACAAGAACTTACAAATATTAATACGGACCCCACTGGTTACAAACTACGATATATTTACAGATTTTTAAAATTATTTCACAAATAGAAATCTGCTTTATCAAGGAGTATTATATTCTACTTTTTACCGTGGGAAAATACCCCATTCTTAAGGGAAAAAATATAAACGTGGAAGTAAATCTAGTTTAGTATGACGCAGTTATATTTTCTGATCGTTTGAAATTGTTAAGGCCGTTCACTAAAGCATTAAATTTTATTGGTTATTCGTTTATTAAGAAAACATAAAACTTAATGGATATCTAAAATTCTTAAAAATTCGGAATACTATGATGTTTTGATGACTCTGATGACTTTATCCTTGGATCATCAGTTTCCTGTAATTAATAAATATTCATGTGTGTGCGTGTGGTAGAACGATCGCCTTTCTTTTCGGAGGTTTCGGGGTCGAATGCCGGTGGTGACACAAAATTAAGTATTATTTTGTGACATTTTTCAAGCATGATTATTGTAGACTAATTCGTCTAACTGTACAAAAAGTAAGACTTGGTTATCCGGAAGACGTTGAGTAACGGTTATTATTTACTAATATTGGCTAAATGCTTCCCGAAGCACAGATTTATCTTTCTCTTCTTTTCGGACAATTCGGTGATTCAGCCGGCAATATCCTAACCAAGCTAGGTAAAGTGTCAGAAAGTGACAAGACGACGCGATATATTTAGTTCGACAAGAAAACGAACGTCACTCTTCCTTCAATAACCACCTCCTGTCTCTGTCTAATTACAGCCGCGCGAGCGAGGCCGCATGCGCTTCCACATGCTGCAGAACGTCCAGATGGCGCTGGATTTCCTCCGCTACAAGAAGATCAAGCTGGTGAACATCCGAGCTGAAGACATCGTCGACGGGAACCCGAAGCTCACCCTCGGCTTGATCTGGACCATCATCCTGCACTTCCAGGTTAGTGCTCGCTTGTTTTTGTAGGAAGAAAACTAGCTTTGCTCGGTGACGTATAAAAAAAAAACAAAAGTAAGTCGCCGAGCTGGATTCGAACCGTTTACACTCGTTTCTTGCCGTTCGCGTCTTTACCCGCTGGACAAGACTGACAGTAGCTGGCATGACGAAATTAACGACCATATTCTGCGTCGAAAGAAAAACGCATGAAAACACGGAAACGCGTTTTCCCAAACATAAGACTAATCTAGATCGATTGTTTACCCCCGAAAACCCCCATATACCAAACAGCGAAATCGTTAGAGCCGTTTCCGAGATCACTGAAATATATTTATAAATACATACGTCATACATATAAATAAATATACAATTATTGCTCGTTTAAAGGTATGAGTATAAGATATATCCTGCCACACAAATATCCTTTTTTTTTGTCGCCTCCCTATTGAACTACTGCTATAATGTCTGTTTTATATAAATCCGCACAAAAGTTCATTGACCACTTTCTTTTCTTGAAAGTTATTAAAAATAATAATGTAACGCCAAAATGTCTAGCACGCTCACCCCGCCTTCTGCTACGGTATGCCAAATTACATATTTTGCGATAATTTCCTATAGTTTTATCGTATCGTCGTCGTAAGTCGAGGCGAGTTTACGATTTGGCTGTCTTCTGTGGAGAAGAACTCGCCGGAAGAAACTCCACAGGCGTAATATTTTTTTACCTACCTTTAGGATGAACAAAAATTGTTTCTAAATAACATCGTGACAACCAGACAAACTAAGTAGTAAATAATCAACCTCAAATTATGTCATGAATCATATTGTCAACCATAAACCACTTTGAACTGATGAAATCTCAAATTGCAATATGAAGGCACTGGTTACTTGGCAAAAAGTTTGATTGCTATCCATTATCCAATCAAGATATTTAATTTTCGATTAGCCGGATTAAAAATTGCGTGAATTGACGAAAATTATCATGATAATATTATCAATTATTATATGATGAATGCGGTGCTGATGTTGGTTCTTTGACCTTTAACTTTTAAGCGTTATTCGTTTATTTTACTACCGGATTTTCTTTGGGATTCTAAAACAAACTTAATATTTTAAAGTGCGAATTGAACTCCGTTAGTCTGTTGAGCTATCACGTCTAAATAGCTGAACAGATTGTGATAAAAATTTACAGTGTAATAGTAGTATAGTTAAGAATAATCTTTTACCGCAGGAAAAGTTTCCCACTGTAAAAAAATTACACAGAACAGTCTGCTGGTGGTCAGGAAGCGAATTTCAGTTTTACGAAATTAAATAACAGAAATTGATAAAATTACAGTTTCAATAAAAATGTGTCTTCAGCCGTGTAGGAAAACGAGATACATATTTCCAAGCCTTTATCCCTATCGGGGTGGATAGGGCCTAGTTAGTAACTAAACTAGTTAATTTAACTTGATAGACCTTTGGCGTTTGTTCGCCATTTAGGAACCTTTTCGGTTGAGGTTAAGAGGATTAAAAATAAATATTATGTGATTAATTAATTTGTGCAAAACCTCACTCCGCCCAGCCTGTTAGCTATAACCTTGGCACGCGAGCTCGCTTACGTAGTTTTTGAGTATAATCCTATTTAGTTAGTGTACCGGTCTGCCGGCGACTTCTAATATCATTACAATACAATACAAATATTCTTTATTGACACCAAGAAACACAGACATATAACACATACATAGAAAACATTAGGTTTCAACAGGCGGCCTTATTGCTAATGTAGCAATCTCTTCCAGGCAACCCATTTCCAGGACAATGGTATAGAATAGAGTAGTGCGGGTTGGTGGCATAAAAATCTAGTAAAATAAACTACATACGAATATTTTACTTAAAATACTTACACGGATAATAAAAATATTTACATACCTACATACATACATAAATAAATATATAAATACACATACATATATTTATATATATCCACATACATATACAAAATACATACACATTATACATATTCCTACACATATACATAACTATATACTATATATATACTCGTACATAACTATAACACAGGAAAATATATTCAAGATGAGGAGACAGTAGATAGGTAATGCGCTTTAATACGAATTTTAAAGGACTGGATTGACGGGGATCGTCGGATGGTTTCAGGGAGATTATTCCAGAGACGGATGGCTTGAATTTGGAAGGATTTAGAGTAGGATACGGTAGAATGAGAAGGTATATCAAGAGACAGATTTTTGCTTGAGCGCAGGGTTTGATTTAGAGCAAAGGAACGAAAAGCAAAGAGGTCTTTGAGGTAAGGAGGGGTTCTAGGATCAAAGAGAGTAGAATAGAGGAGAGAGAGGATGTGACAGTCCCTACGGCAGCGGATGGGTAGCCATTGAAGTTTTGCACGGTAAGAGGAGACATGGTCGTATTTCCGCAGGCCAAAAATGTATCGGATGCAGAGATTCTGCAGACGCTCGAGTTTGTTGAGGAGTTCCACATTTAGGTCTGGGTAACAAACGTCCGCATAATCTAGGATAGGCATGAGGAGAGATTGTGCCAGAGAAATTTTAGTCTTAGTCGGCAATAGATTTTTAAGCCGCTTGAGCGAACCGTACGCTGCAAACACCCTCCTACTGACCTCGCAAACTTGAGGTTTCCAAGAGAAACAGCTATCAAATATGATCCCAAGATTTCTCACTTTCTCACTAAAGGGAATTACAACTCCATCAAAAATGACAGGTGGAAGTGACTTATAATCAATGCGTGTGATATACCAACGACTGCCGATGATTATCGTTTGTGACTTCGCAGGATTCACTCTGAGGCCATATGAACGACTCCAGAGAGAGATGCTGTTAAGATCCGAGTTAGTCTTTGCAATCGCATCAGAAAGGATGACATGATGAATCATTACGACATGACAGCCAGTCTTAGGTAGAGCAAAACTTTGAAAATTCATTAAAAGGATAATGGGTAATTTCATAAGGGCCCCGTACCCAAAAAAAAAAATTACTGTAGCATTATGAGATATGTCGGGTTTTGTAGCCCTAATGGAGTAGTTTGATTAACCCAAGACAGAATGTCTGAATTCAATTGGAGAAAAAAGATATGTTCATTAGAAAAACTGAATTTTCATTGTTATTTATTTATTTTTCCATGAATTCTTAATGCGCATTGATTTAAATCAGGGCGTGTTTTAGAAATAAGGATTGTAGTTGAGATCAATGATATTAAAGTACTCCATACGGGTAATAAAGACCGATATGTGTCATAATGCTACAATTAACTTTGTGTCTGGGTACGCTCTTACCCATTCTCCTTTGACATCGAAAAGTGATTTGTAAAATCTTACTTCGAATAAGAACCTTTTGATTTGACAGTTCACTGTTGCACGGGTAAAAATAAAACACGAACGAATTGAGAAATATTATGGCAACACTTATTTCACTGAGGGACTTTTGGCCAAATGCGTTTCTGGCACTTTGCTGCGAAAAGCTTAAACCTACTCTGTCGAAGAACAGCATTTTTTACAATAAAACTGGTTAAGTGCTAGTTATACTCGCGTGGAGAAGGTTCCGTGCATACGAAGTTCTTCACCATCAGCTGAGACAACTGGACTGATTGAGCTGAAATTTAGTATACGTATGGTAAATCCGTGACGCAATCGGACTTATACCATAAAATAATTTATTTAGAAATTTTCACTACAGATAAAAAATTTCTATACTTAATACAAAAGTTTTAAAAACTAGTTGTGTCTTTACTTTCATCTTATTAAAGGCATTATGGCTAGTTTCTCATAGCACTTTGACTATTGAATGTGAGATACTCTCTTGTCACAGTGGCTCATGCTTTTCCGGCTGATTTAGGTAATAATAATATGGTGTCATGGCGCCGCCGTCCTTCCAACGTCAAATAATTGGCATAGAACGACATAATCTATATAAACCTTGATTTCCATACAACACTATGATATCATTGCACACAAACAGACAGACAAACATGGTAATACATAGTGTGATATGAATAACTGATATGTGTGTCACGGAGATCTGTATACGTTTCGTGTTATTGCCTTTTAAGCGTGTGAGAAGAATTATAAAGCGTTTGTTCTTACGTAAAATGGTGACATTGTATTCTTTATCCATGACTGCCATCAACGGTGAGAGCGTCGGTGGCCTAGTGGCTAGGGCTGTTGACTTCCATTCGGAAGTTTGCGGGTTCGAACTCGGCACGTACCAATTTGTTTTCGATTTTCGAATTCATATGTACGTTTATTCGACGCTCTTGCGGTGAAGGAAAACATCGTGAGGAAACCTGCACACACCTGCGAAGTAATTCAAGGGTTGTGTGTTCGTGACCAACCCGCACTGGGCCAGCGTGGTCGACTAAGGCCTATTCACCCTGATTTCAGGGTAGGCTCGAGCCCCTCGGTGGGGACGTGTATGAGCTGTTCATGATGAATGATGACTGTCATCAGCCGCCGTGGTCGAGAGGTTAAACGCGTTACGGAGGTTCAGGGTTTGAACCCGGTTGGGCATTTGTTGAAGGAAATATAAAAACATACCATGTTATGTTAGGTATCACATGAAAGGGAATCATGAGTAGATTGCAAATTATATAATATGTTGCTATATAGCCCTCCCTGGTAAAAGTTATTTTAAAACTATTTTTTATCCCTTTGGGAGACTTTCCCTAGAAACTTGGTAAGGCGGTGATTTCAGTCAAACAAAATATTACCATTTTGTGTGACATTCCGGAGTTAGGTTAGAATATTGCAGACTAAATCGCCTGATTATCTGAAAAGAAAGACGATTCTGTTGTTCGGTAGGCACGTACAGCCGTTGGTGTCGGCCAAAATCTACGGATGTAGTCATTATAGGAGCCATGGCTATTGTCTATCTATTGTCTAGTTCCTTAGGCGGCTCAATAATTCTGACAGCAGCAAAGCAAATATATATTATTTTGTAATTTACTGTAGGCATTTCTTCTCCGTATTAATATAATTTTCGTAATTCTATTTAGTCGCATTATCAGCAATTCTCCAATCCCTAGCCAGAGCATCCCTTCATCAACGCCCGTACCCGCCAGCGGTGGCGCGGCCAAAGCCAAAATCAAAATTGATAATCAGAGACGGAGCCCCTCAGGCGTCGTTGTTTGTCGTTGCGCGTTGATATTGATGTTTTTCAATATCAACGCGCTAGGCCTAGGTCCGAGGCTCCCTCGAGCCGCCCCTAGACGCGTTGGTACATGACTTCTTTTTGGGGTAGAGTCTTCCGCTTCCCCGCAAGTTCAGTGAAGCTTGTTTTCATCTCATAACCAAGCAATTTGTTTTCATCTCATAACCACATAGTTATTTCTTACCCTTCACTGTAAGTACTATACTTATACATAGTTATGCGCCGAGTGCCAAAAATGTCAAGCAGGTTGCGTAATCGAATTGTCCTCGTCAAAGCTCGGCGGCTCAAAGTCCACTTTCTCTTAATAACTTATGTACAGCCAAGAGAATGCCAAGCTGATTTTTAACTTATTTATAACTAGCGACCCGCCCCGGCTCCGCACGGGAAAATGGTTATTGTGGGTTATCCTTCAGTATATTATGCATGTATTATACATATAAACCTTCCTCTTGAATCACTCTATCTATTAAAAAAAACCGCATCAAAATCCGTTGCGTAGTTTTAAAGATTTAAGCGTACAAAGGGACATAGGGACATAGGGACATAGGGACATAGGGACGGAGAAAGCGACTTTATTTTATACTATGTAGTGATAGTGATTCTTATGAATGACTATTGAAATAAGGAATTACGGTGGGCGTGTTCAGCTTACCTTGCGACTGTACTTACATTTTTATCATCATTGGACGACAAATTCATTCATAACTTCTGGTCGTACCTTCCCTCGTGTCAGAATTATAGAGCTACCAAAGGCTTTTGACATGGCTCAAATAACAACAGCATTCGTAGATAATAGCCGGCAGCCCGGATTCATCTTTCTTTTTAATCCCCGACGAAAAAGAGGGGTGTTATGAGTTTTGAAGTGTGTGTCTGTCTGTGTGTCTGTGGCATCGTAGCTCCTAAACAGGTGCGTCGATTTTGATCTAGTTTTTTTGTTTGCATGGTGTCACAATCGAGAGTGTTCTTAGCAATGATCCAAGAAAGTATCTTCAGCTATTTGAAGATTATCAGTTCTTTTTTTCTAGTTGTGAAAAGGATCGAGTAACGGTAATGTGGCGAATTTAATGTTATTGAACAATTAGGTGATTCAGCATGCCACGTTAAAATCAAACCGGAGCAAGTCTTAACAAAATCACTGGACTTATTTGATGATGGTCAATGGCAATTAGTCAAGGTCTGAGATAAAGTCGAGTCAAAGACAAAAGACTTTATTCGAAGTAAAATTTTAGAAAACCATTTTGCGACCTCAAAACTTATAAGTACCAAGGACTGGGCAAGAAGGGGAAAAGAAGTAGTCACTTAAAGAAAGGATGTCCTTCTTACTTCTACGTTACTTCCTTCTTTCACTTCCTAAAAGTAGACAACTTACTGTGTGAAATCCAAATTAGTTTCCCTTACAAACAGACAAACGAGGTAAAGGGGGAAGATAGGAGAGGAGGTGTAAACGAGGGTAGGTGGACGTTACAATCCAAACCAAAAGTAGAAGGGAAAAGATGTCCTTCTTACTTCTGCTTTACTTCTTTCTTTAAGTTACTGTATAAAATCCAAATAAATAAACAAATCGGCCCATCAGTGTCCAATACAAACAGGCAAACATCTTGCGCACTTGGTTACGTTAACTTATTATGAATGAGCAGAAACATCTTGAATAAGGTGTAAGTGGTTGCATGTCATGCAAATAACCATTATTTACGGACGGCAGCCATCTTGTATTGGGAATGACATCATTTAATCAATAAGACTTAACGAGATACAGGATGTAGCGAAATATGAAAAAATACTTTCACTTTTACACTTATTCTTTTTCATGATCGTCCAAATCGAAATCCAAATCCAAATCGAAATCGAAAACCAAAGGATTTCCTCTGCTGGGCAAATGCCTCCCCCAATAAATTTCCCAACTTTTACTTTGTTTAAAAATACTGTTTTATCTACACTTTAACTTCCCCACTTCATAATTTAATAATAACAATAATCGTTCGTTAACAGCTCACAATTAGGGACCTGCATTGTCTAAACCCGGCGGCTGAGGATTGGTTGAAATCTTTAGAATTTCTATATAGGTTCCATTGCGGTAGCTGCCATACGACATGTTGATGATCAGTGGGAATTATAAAAGCATTTTTTTCATAGACAAATATCGGGTAGATTAAATAGAAAATTCTATCTTGCAAATCTCTTAGCGTGGGCAGCCCCCCGCAAGGTAGACCGACGATCAGGGACTCTACTCTTGAAATCAATATCGATCTCGATTTCAACCCAATGCAATACCAAAGTCAATTTTAGACCGCTACTCTTGAAAATCTACCGGCCAAGAGTTGACAAAATGTCCGATTTCATTCAGTTCCGCCCAATTATGAATCAATAGCCGCCCAATATGAAACGAAGGTGGCGCTAGTGTGGCATTCGAGAGTACGATATACCCGATCTCAATGTCGACGGATCGGAATCGCTTTCAAGAGTAGCCGCTCAGGGGTCTCAGGTGATGGTCGCGGGAAGACGCTGGTTGCGGGCAGCGTAGGACCGATCTTTGTGGAGATCCTTGGGGGAGGCCTTTGTCCAGCAGTGGACGTCTACAGGCTGACAAAAGAAATACTAGAGGACATCAGTAATATTGTAATGATCGTGGCAAGTTGGCAACATCCTGTAGTAGCTCGCCACCGTAAAAGGGTACGCGATAAGTGTGCCACCGGCGGCGCGGCGCCCACGCATTCCGATTCGAGCACGCTTTATATAGAAATGTTGGATATTTCATGACATTCATATTACTCATAATGTCGATCGAAGGTTTTTAAGAATTGTATAAAAAGACTGGTTAGAAGTATACCTATATAAGCGCCAGGTTGGTTATAGTAACTTTTTTCTGATCTTTTCGTCCAGTGTTACCAAGTCCGTATCGGAAAACCTGTTTCTTTATATTCTCACTATTCTTCACCCTTCTTAGTCGATCGATACTGTCTGAGAATAAAAAAATATTAAAAACCTCCCACACACAACCATTACTTAATCCTTTCAACAACTAGAAAAGAGCTGATAATCTTGAAATGGCTGAAGATATTTTCTTGGATCATAGCTAAGAACACTCTCGATTATGACACCTTGCAAACAAAAAAACTAGATCAAAATCGGCGCATCCGTTTAGGAGCTACGATGCCGCAGACAGACAGACAGACACACACGTCAAACTTATAACACCCCTCCTCCCAGAACTTTTTCTATTTTTACTCTAAGCACCCCTCTTTTTCGTCGGGGGTTAAAAATGATGCTGGACGCCCGTAGCTGGTCGAATCCACTTTGAAAACCCCGAATATCATTTAACATAATTTTATTTGGAGTTATTAGATAATATTAGTTAATTTATTACCTTTTTGAACTTCGCAGCTATCTGCATTGGAAAGATAAATAAGAACTATATTCGGCTTAATTTGTCTGAAATTCTCTGACGCTACTCGTGAAATGTAAAAGTGGATTGAAATGTATAAAATGATTGTAGTCAATCTGCTTTCAGACTTTCATTCTCAGTGACTCGTGGAGAGTTGTACGTATTCAAATAAAGAGATAAATATTTAATACCTTCTGATTATATACGTGTTTTTACTATTAGCCGATTTCGACTAAAGAATCCCGCTTTTTTTACTCAAAATATTTCAAAATCCTGACTGGCCGAAAAATAAATGTTGCTACGCTGATTATAATGTACTCGTATTTTATCGGGTCTGCGATAATTTTTAATAGGTATGCATGCCCCTCACAACCTTGAATTAACTTCGCAGGCGTGTGCAGGTTTCCTTACTAATTTTCCTTCACCGTAAGAGCATCGAAGAAAACTTCATATGAATTAGAAAATCGGATACATTATTAATACGTGCAGAGACTTGAACCCACGCTTCCCGGATGGAAGCCACCGGCCCTAGCCACTACGCCACCGACATTACCTCTTCAGCAGCCAGGTCACGAAACGTCCGTATAAAAAGTAGCGATACTATTGAGAGTAGTAGGTGCTAGCTTAGCTACTACTAGCTATTCTTGACTTCTAAGAACCTCCCGTGTGTCCAAACAATGGCCGCTTCCGCGCCGCGTCGTCGGAGGCTGCGTTTGGGAGGGGTTAACGACCGCGCCAGACATGGTGTAGACTAAACATCGTCTTGGCTCTTGGCTTAGTTCGCTATGGGAGTATTGCCAAGCCATTAAATTGAATAGGCCGTAGGAAAAAGCTTAATATTTTTCCTGTCTTAAAATTTTTTTACCATTTAAAACGCGTGTTCAATGCTAGAATCTTAGCATAGCAGCAAGGTTTTCGGCTTTTATGATTGTGGTTTCGAGTTAGATTTCTGGTGAACCGATATTATTTTGAAGAAGTCCAAAAATAAATATTGAAAAATTGAGATTTTCTAAATTAGATACGTGCATTTGATTTAAGCAAGATAAAGTAATCGAACTGTACCTACTTTGTATCTGTGTAACTTATATTTTCCTGTAATAAATGTTTTCATCGTAATACTTAACCCTTGTATAACTATCAACAGTATCAACTACAGCTTATAATTTAGGGCTATTATCTTTACAGCCTTGCCGAGGTCATAGGGTCAACCGCCGCACACGTCACACAATGTTATTACATTATTTCAGTCCTTACATTTAGTTCATAGCATCTTTAAATGCATTTTATAAAAACGTATATGAATTAACTAGTTACTTCACTAGCCTACAGGTATGCGGGTAAACTTAGTTCTATCAGGTTCAGCCACTTCAGCCTAGGAAGTTTTAAGGGCATTCCTACGCCCAAAGTACTGTGTTGATCACTGGTCTAATCCTATTTATTTTACCATATAAGCCGGATTTCATTGGTTATTGTCTGAGGATGCCCTTTTGTCATCATAAATATTATAGGGGTAGTGAGCTTCAAGTCCGGTGAAGCTTGATTGGTCGTACTTTTTCTACACACACAAGCATAAGTCAATTAAAAAAAAAACAATAAAAAAGGTTAGTGAGCTTTTTCTTCTTCTTGAAAGTCCATATTGCGTTCTTATTACCGCTCTTGTCTATAAAGCACCGTAACATAAAACAAAGCTTGTAAAAAATCTACAAATAAAAACTTTAAAAGAAAGAAAGAAAGAAAAAAACCATTTATTCAGCTAATGTTGTGATGCTATGTTGTGTTGTGTTTAGGTGTTCATTCATATGACGGCGCCAGATATTGATTCACCTGATTTTTAAGCGCTATTGTTAGATTTTTGAACGAAAATTATTAGTAGACGGGAAATTGTTAGACGAGAATATTGTTAGACGAAAATTCATGTTTGAGTGATTTCTAAACGTAACTCCGAGACTGGCGCCAAAACAGTTTTTCGGCCAATAATTAGGCGGTAAACGTAGATGTGCGACCAAGTGCTCGGTGGAACGTTTTATATTTAGAAAACTATGGTAAATTAGATCTCATTGCTATTAAAGAGCGAGATATTTGTGTTATTTAAAGTGAGACCAAACTTTATATGATTATTATTGGTATCTCCTTGCCCGCTAACTCACGCCAAGCATACAAACTTCACCCAATAAACTTGGAACGAAAGCAAGAATGGATCTGTGCCTTTATCAGAAGCGGGATACGAAGGGCATTGTTTAAATAAGGAGATACATGCGCAAAACACCGATTCGAGATGCGAACGAGGCTTCTAGTGGCGAGTCCTGAACTACTAAGGCAGCATTCACATCTATGCAGCTCATTCAGTTTGACCAAAGAAGTCCATCTATGTGAATTCCGGCTACCCAGGGGCCAGGGGTACACTGTCTACATTAGCTGGTGAGGCAATTCCTTTTTTATTTGACAGCGCTGTTCCGCTTTCCTTAGAGAGAGTATAGTTGTGTCACACCCGCGGCTCGCCTTGCTCCTGGGCGAGCCTGCGGCGTGAACTCTTAAGGTAGTGGTAATCTCAACGAAAGCTTCCTCGTCGAAAGCTAAGAAATGGTAATTGAAACTCAAATTTCCACTAGCACTGAATTAGAAAGTTTTATTCACGAATTACAGTAGAAATACTTTATTTACGTTTATTGAATTTTAAAGTTAAAACATGATGAGAGACCTAGTTACAGGTTTGATAAAGAAAGGATAAGTGAAAATAGAAATGGATGATTTGACGGATGATTTTTGGATGAATTCCAAAGTTAAATATTCAAATTTAGAGAAAGAAATGGTAAATAAGATGAAAAATGAAGTAGAAACGGGGCAACGAGGTGGCATGCAATGCGCCTCGTTACAGTTGTTTTGTTGGAGATGGTTGAAAGGGCCCTTAGGCGCCCGGGCCACACTGTTACCGTGGTTGAAAGGGCTGTACGCCCGAGCCATGCTGTTGTAGTTCTATGGTACGGTCTATGGTAACTGGTTGAAAGAGCCACTTGCGCATCGGGCCATGTTACCTAGATCCTGGTGTCTTGGTGGAAGGGAGTACGGTCTAGGGTAACTGGTTGAAGGAGCCATTTGCGCATCGGGCCATGTTACCTAGATCCTGGTGTCCTGGTGGAAGGGGCCTCACGCCCGGGCCAGCTGTATTTTGACTATGACTTTTTATTTGAGATATAAAGTGAATACTATTGTCAGTATTTGTCAGGAATGGACGAGCGGCTGTAGTGCTTATTGTACACTCTCTTTTGAATTTTTGCAATTTAACCAACTTCTTAATAAGCGCACGAGGCCGTGCGATAGTCAGGTTGGCCGTGACGGCGCCAGATATTGATTCACCTGATTTTTAAGCGCTATTGTTAGATTTTTGAACGAAAATTATTAGTAGACGGGAAATTGTTAGACGAGAATATTGTTAGACGAAAATTCATGTTTGAGTGATTTCTAAACGTAACTCCGAGACTGGCGCCAAAACAGTTTTTCGGCCAATAATTAGGCGGTAAACGTAGATGTGCGACCAAGTGCTCGGTGGAACGTTTTATATTTAGAAAACTATGGTAAATTAGATCTCATTGCTATTAAAGAGCGAGATATTTGTGTTATTTAAAGTGAGACCAAACTTTATATGATTATTATTGGTATCTCCTTGCCCGCTAACTCACGCCAAGCATACAAACTTCACCCAATAAACTTGGAACGAAAGCAAGAATGGAAATGTGCCTTTACATATAATAATAAGTCTAATTATTGTTTATATGGTGTGGCGCCATCTTTCTTATTACGTCGTTATTACAAAAGCACTTGAAAGGCATAAATGTAGGGTGAGACACTGCACCAAGGAAATTGGTTTATCGGTCTTGTGCGTCATTTTAATTTATACCGGTTTCTACTTTACTGTATGTCTTGATTAGTATTTTTAAAGGAATGTGATACTAATGGTATTTGTTTAAAAAAGAGTTTATAGATTTACTAGTCTAACTGGTACTAGTGCAACTACTATTTCAATAACAAAAAAGTATTATATGTTTCTTTTTGCAACATTCACATTTATTTATTTATTTATTCTCATCTCCCTAACCTCGATAGTTTAAGAGATATGATTTTTTTTTCGATAGAAGAAAACTGATCTCAATTTCTTACAAGTAGCATTTTGGCGGTTTAGCATTTTATCCTTTCCACTGACGATATAATTAACGTATGCCAAATTAATTTTCAAAAATGCCCTTCAAGAAGTCGAATTCTCGCGACGAAATGACGTCAGCACCAAACTCGTTGACCTACCAGTTAGCCCACCTACAGAACCCTAGTGACCTATACAGGGCTGTAGGTAGTTCGCGCAAGGCCGTGCACCAGATGTGTTGCCCACGCGCAGCCGCCCTCGCACTGTCGCTTTCTAGATCCTGCGAGGTGGAATGCAGTTACTGTCATTCAATTTTAGTTGTAAGAGTTCGGTCTTTAAAAACCTAAAATCGAAAAAGCTGTGGAGGGCCATTATGAACTAATTTCAAAAACACTTTTTCACGAAAAGATGCCTGAAATTCTAAATTTTTTATTTGAAATTACTGTCTTCTATCTCTGGGGTATTGTTTTTATTTTTCCTTATCGAAAGATGGAAAATATAGAACAGTAGGTTAGGTACCTCAATATCTAGTCAATTTCCGCACATCAGCTCATTAACTAGAAAATTAACATTAAAATTTAAAATTAAAATTAAAATTAAAAAAAAAAATTTAAAATTAAAATTTCAAGGTTTTTTATCGTGTTTAAACCGCATGAAAAAATTAAGATTAAATATTTTGTTTTTATTCAAAAACTTGGAGGAGAAAAAATATACTACATATTATTATGTATAAAAAAATCGGATAAAACACGCACGCACAACCCAGGAAAAAACATAATTATGTACAAACTAATTAATAATGCAGTAACTGTACTTAGCCGTATAGTTAATTAAATGCACCCTGTCACTCAAAACTGTAACATAATCAATTTGAAATTTAAATTGGTGTATAGTTAATTTTATCCTGTATAATTCTAGATATGTTTACTGTCTCGTTAGTCATACTAATAATATGAATTCATGACTTTTAAGGTTTTATTGAAACAATGTATCTATAAAATGTATTATAATAACTCAGTTTATTTGTACATGCCACCGTCTGGCAGACTCTAATGGTAAGTCGGTCAGAGAGAAGAAAAACTATATTATCTTGCAAAAATAAAAAAGCTTGCTTTGCAAATATTTATTACTCTTTTTAAAGCATAGATGGCGCTGCGTCATGGTTGGTGTCGAGCACAACAGACGTTCGAAAGTGAATGGTTCGTATCCACACCACACTGTCCGCAAAGCTTTAGCTAGTAGCGTGCTTTGCTGTTGGTTGGATAGATGGCGGTAGTGTCGTCTAAAGTTTTACTTTAATTTTAAATCTGAAGTTCCGCTATTGAAGTATTTTAGATATTTAAATTGAAAAAATACTGTACTATGTAGGCCCTACTTCAGTTTAGGCAATCAGGCTCGGTTTAGTCTCTTTATAATTAAATTAATAACATGCAGTTAATTAAATACATACTTCAATGCAAAAAATACAACAGGTGTATGAAAAGTGACCATGTTGTAATCCCACACGCCACAGACAGGGTTACACATTATTAAAACTATATGTAATTAAATAATAAAATGGATTTGCCTATAAATTGTTTACTTGCTTTGAGTGTAGGATGAAGCTAAGACGTATCTGTATCGATCTTTATTGATAAACAATGATGTTTTATGGTTTCGTATTCGCATTTCCGCAAGGGTGTGTCCTTAGCTCTGTACTCTTTAATTGTTTATATTATGGAATCTGTACTGACTATGTAGGAATTCTTAATTAAAATTGTATGTTTTAAACATTACCACAACTGTAAAAGTTTTAGTAACTTAAAATAATTTCCGACACAATTAATTGTTATGGAATGGAATAAATAAATAGAAATACAACGAAAAAGAAGTTTCCGATTCCTTGTAGCTGTCGTCATTGAGCTTTCTGTGCATCGAAAAGTTCGATCAACTTTAAGTTCATGAACTTAAGCAAAATCAGTTATATATGACTCGGCTCTAATCTATACATATTTTAAGATCTCGGAGCATAGTGATATAAATATTATAGGCAGTGTCTGATGTATTTGCTTACTTAAAATCGTATATTTCCATAGTTATTCGTCTGTCTGTCGTGATTCTCCGATTCGTTTATGCGTTCTTAAATTCTTGTTTCAAAAATAAAAGATGATGGTGTTGTTGTTATAAAACTCACTCGCTTAGTCACTTTTGAGTTGACATTTTTTCTTAATGACCCGATTGTCATTGGCCAATTTGGTTTGCTAAAGTTTTTGTACTTTTCTTCGTTAACTATTTGCAATATCCTTTTGAACACCTTAAGTAGCGATTATGTTTTTAAATATTATGTATTGTTGTTAGATTGACACTTATTCGGTTTTTGTACTTTTGAGCAATTGAATAGTTTCAGTACCTACTAGATATTTTATGAAAAACAATAATTCTTACCTATCATTTAGATGTCAATTTATTTGTCATTAGGATTTAATTTTTTTATTTTTAACGTTTTATTCCATTGTATTTCTGATTGGATAATTTAGCAATACATCTACCATAGGTTGAATGTGTTTTATTCTTCAGCTATAAAAGCAACACCTTCTGACTTAATGTCAACTCTTCTATAGATTTCAATAGCGTCTACTTTTATGGTAAGATCAGGTTGTTCAATATAAACCGCACATAATCAATGGTGTTTAGCCCACGTACGAAATACTTGTTGTTTTTTAATCTAGTCGTCATGGTTACCTTTATTTATGTTGACACTGAAGTCGCCTACATTTTAATAGAGTTCGATTTCCATTGCTGGTTTTTAATTTAAACCTTTGAGCTTTGGATTGCTCTGACTTGTCTAGTGTGTTAAATCCCTGTGTGTAAGAACTCTATTAATTTTAGTATTTTATCTGCAACCTTCATGTTGATCAAGCAAGTGAGCTTTGTTTCTCTACCTCACACTAAGAATAAAATTTCAATCAAATATGTTGATGTTTAGATGAAACGAGTAGACAAACTATCATCATAACACGCATTTTTCTTGTGTTATTTTAGTAATAGAGATGTAAAACATGCAAATCTTAAAGAAAAAATTCTGTCAATTAGCTGTGGTCCGGGCGGTTTACAATTGAAACATTTAATTTATTGTAATATGGGCTAGGCCCGTTGACTTCCATTCAGAAGTTCGCGGGTTCAAACCTCGGCACGTACCAATGTGTTTTATATTTTCGAATTCATATGAACGTTTATTCGACGCTCTTACGGTGAAGGAAAACATCGTGAAGAAACCTGCACACACCTGCGAAGTAATTCAAAGGTGTGTGAAGTTGACCAACCCGCACTGGGCCAGCTTGGTCGACCACTATTCTATTCTATTCCGATATTCCTAAGGTAGGCTCGAGCCCCTCGGTGGGGACATGTTACATGAGCTGTTAATGATGTTATTATAATTTTATTATGGTCAGAATTTTATAAAATTTGTTTAGCCTCAAATGATGGCCAACTGTGATCCTACACTAACCAACCCAGCATTGTACTTGAACCTTCGCCGCAGCAGCAGCATGCGCGCACGCAGGCAATACCAATACTTCACCTCCAGTCACCTGTGAGCAACCGCCGCCGTCGCCCGCGCCGCGCATTCCAAATTCCAACCGAACAAATACGAACTCGAAACTAAAAATACTAACACACTAACAAAAGTGATTTTGGAAACGATTTGTGCTGTGGTGTGTGTAAAATTATATATTATAGAAATTATAGTGTTTCTCTGTGGATTCGATATGCGATAGTTTTTTTTTTTGCGCCGGCACCGGTGACATTTCTGTAACGGTTTTCCGATTTTGTTGTGCATTGTTGTTGGGTATTGTCGATGTGTACTGGCTTTGGAAGTGGTATTGACCCATCAAGTGATGTCTCAATTTCAAGACCTGTTCTACATTTTTGAGATATCCTTCTTCTTTGGAATATCTTTCGATAACAGCATTAATTATTATTTCTTGTTATTATAAACTTACTGTAACAAGTATATTGTCTTGTTAGACTTGAATATCTTGCAAGACTGTCAAAAGGATCCTTTTGTGCCATATAAGATCTAGTCTTTTATACTACTTATAACTATCAGAGATTTTCTACATGATAAAACATACAT